>CM037853.1:138662124-139033856 GCA_021234595.1 Delia radicum
CAAACAAAAGGTTCATATATGGTAATGTATGATATCATGTATTGAAATATATATATCGTTGACTTAGAAGAAATGACATTATTGTTCATATACGATGTAATTGACCTTGAAATGAAGAATTATTGTATCTTAAAGTTGTTTAAATCTACATTTTTAAGTCGCAGAATATAAAACTGATTTTTTTTTAAGTCTTATGAGCGTTATTACTCTAAATATACTCGCTAATAAAAGCATTGAAGTTTTGTTTCAAATTATGTTTCATTTATATTTAAAATAGAGATAATAAAATATTCAGTTTGTTTTTGCAAAAAAATTTTACAAAATCATGATTACAGCTGATGTGCATGGTTACGCGAATTCCATCATCAATATGTTTTTTATGGTATACAGGAAATGGTGCAAAGTTATCATTTTAAAAGTCTCAATAAAAAAACTTCTCATTTTGAGTTTTTAATTTTTTTTTTCTGTAGTTTTTGTTTGTAGTTTTTTTTTTTTTAACAAATGAGAATGTTTAAAATTTCTGTCAGACAAAATTAGGAAAAATTATTTTTCTATTTTAATAAGAATTGAATTGTTTCCTTTTATATTAATTGATAACTAAATTGAAACCAAGAAAGTTCACGGGATCTTAATACTGGAACAGAATATACATTTTTTTGAAATCATCATAAAACATACCAAGGTACTTATTCAATAAATGTAAAAAAAAACAATTTTGATATCATTTCCGCATGGACAGTTGATTTTCGCATGGTCCTTACGTTACATAGGCTATATCTTCGGAATTACAGAAAAATTTAATCCTGGACTGGGGCAAAATTATGAGCAGTTCTTTAGCAAGCTACTAAAAAGTGTTTTATGCTCTATCTTTAGCTGTTTTCGCTCTTATATAAACATGCTTTTAGATTTCCTTTCCAGATTTGCAGGTGATTTTTCTAGGCAATTTAAGAAATAAAACTGCACTGATAATAATTCATATATAAAAATAAGATAAATTGTCAAAATAACCAAAACTACCGTAAACTATACGACAATTTGTTCATTTTAGTTTTGAAAATCATTATTACCAAATTTTAATTACAGCATTAAATTTGCTTTGCCGATTAAAATTCCGCTTTTTAATCAGAACCAGTTGAGTTTCTAAAGACCACCTGTATGTATGAGTATTATTTGTAGTGATCATATAATTTAATATAAAGTATACGTTAAAGGCAGATCTCACAAAAAAATGGCAAATCTAAATTTTAAAAGCATAAGAACATGGAAAAAGCAAAGATGACATTTAATTTTAATATGCCAAATAATCAAAGTCATGGAAAATATCAGAAAATACCAGAAAATTTAGGATTTGTCTATGATGGTTATAAAAAAATTATTTTATTTTAGCTTGGTTTCTCTCATTATAAACCAACTGTTCAGTTTTCAACCTAGTATATTTAAAGATACTATATATTTTTTTTACTGGTTGAAGAATATCATGTATGAAGTGCATAATATGTTCGTACTCGTACTAAGTTCAGCCTCTACGGCCATATATGGTTCACATGACCATATATTTTAGGTCATATAAAGTGTATATAAATATATATATTTTGATAATTCGAATATCTTTCATATATTTATAAGATTTTTGTTGTTTGTCTCTGAGGTCCAATTAAATTAAAAACTATTAAATGATGTTTATTGTTTTTTGTGCCTAATCATTTAATAGTTTTTTATTTAATCAGTAGTGCGATTCCGTAACTTGTTTTAAAGATAATCGAATTGCTTAACAAATTAAACAACAAAATATTGATTTTTTTTTTTTTTCATTAACATTTTTAAACGTTATTCGCTATTGTTAAAGACAGCTGTTGTGGTTATCTAAACGACAACAATTTTTATGTTGTTTATTCACTCGAGAAAAAGTTAAATTTTTAAATAGAAAAAATAAAGTTGTCGACTATCATTAAGGTGTACTTAGTGCATCACTTAATCGGTAATGCACACAACAAAAAGAATTGCACTACAGAACTCGGAGCCAAACAAAAACAATTCAAAACCACTCCCTACAAAAAACGATGGCTGTTACTAAGCCCTTTTTAAGATTGTTTAGGTTCTAACATTCCGGAATTTGGTGTGGCAATTTTGTTTTCAATAAATATAAAAAAGCAACATATAAGACATAGCACATTCACGGACAGTTCATTTTCGCATGGTCCTTACGTGGGCAATAGGATATCTCTTTGGAAATACTGCAGATAAGTAATACTGGACTGGAGCAAAACTATTACACTTAAGAAACGAATTGGATTATGAGAAGTTATTTAATATTCTATTAAAACTCAAAAAAATAAGTTAGTAGAGAAGTTAGTAAAACGTCTTGTAAATCAGGTGTACTATTTTTCAGCAAATTTTTTTCTAAAATTATGTTTTCAGCTAAAATTTTAGTTATACTTATTTCACACTTAACTGTTTTGAACTAATGTGTTACTAATTTATTTTGCTAAAAAAAAATTGCTGATTATCACATTAATAGTGTTAGCAACAACCAGATTGAAAGATACACGCAAAATGAATTAGATGTCGCGGCATGTCAAGATGTAGTAGTGACGATTAAAATGATACTGAAAAGTACAGCTCTAGTAAGACATAAAAAAGACAACATAAAACAAAATTGTGGATTAAAAAAACTTAAATTTTGCGTTGTCACCGGCTAGTGAAAGTAATTGTCTATTAATTAAATAAAAGATTTAAATTTAAAAATAAAATATTTAAATTTAATAAAGATTAAATGTGTTTTTGTAAACTAAATGTTTGTAGAGATTAATAATGTAGTTTGTTCAAATTGCAAACATATATACAGCAGGTAGACAGACTAAATTGAAGGACAAAGACACAGATTTTTATCTTTCCTTTTGATTATTGCAAAAATGGTTGTATACGCTATGTTATATTTTGTTATTTTTTCGTTTCGTTTCCATAATTATCTGCGGCATTAATATTCCTTTAAAAGATAGTATCATTTAGACAACCATTGATGGAAGTAGTTGAAAGATAATTTCGTTTACGTTATTTACAATTATTTCAGTTTTTTTTTTAGATATTACATTAATTCATGTCGTCCATTTGGGTGTATGAACATTTTTGTGTTTTGTAACGTATTCTAAATTATTTTTATCAGAATAACAAAAATATGTTTTATGATTTTCAGCAAATAAAGTAACTAAAGTATAATTCTTCTACAAAATGTTTGAGAATTTTATTAATTTTTAGCAAGGGTTTTTTTAATTTCTAATCCACCAAGTGTTAGCAAAACTTCTACTGAATCTAAAGATTTTGCTGACATTAGCAATTTTTTTGCAAGCTCCATAGGCAAAATTTTTTGCTGACTTAAATAACTTTTTTATGTTGGTATTCGAAATTGAATATATATTAAAAAAAAATAAATAATAAAACAAATAAATGTTTTTTTTTTCCTACATATGTGCTTAATTTTTGGAACAGTAAAAAACAAATGACATTGTTAATTGACTTTACTGAAATGGAAGTCGCTCTGTTTTAAGTGATATTTCATTTGTTTTTAACTATATTTGCAGTATTCTAAGTATATATACAATTTGATACAAATATGTATACTTTAACGTATATATTTATACGACTATATAATGTTATACATGGTAACATTATGAGCACTATGTTGGAAAAGAAACTATTTTTTGATAGTAAATATGAATTTTTATTAATTTATTAACTTCAAAATAAATAGTTTTCACAATCAGATTTTTTTCCAACTGAAGTTAAGAAATAAATTGTTTTGAAATTTCTAATATTATTTTCAAAGTTAACAAGTTTTAAGTTTTCTTTTTTTCTGTTGTTCAAATTTAAAGTAAAAAGGTTAAAGTAAATGAAAGGTAAATTAAACATAAATCTTGTTCTCAACATTCTCCCCCTCGTTAAAACCTTGTTTTAACCAACATTATTTTGAAGATCCGTTGTTCGTTTTACATCAAGCTTTGCTAATCTGGCTACTGGTCGGTTAAGAATGCCACTATTTGTAAGAACTGATGCGCTTCTAACATTCCCATCTTTTGATGTACAGACTGATTGCACTATTCCTCTAGGCCAGTTGTTTCTTGGTAGATTCGGATCAACTATGATAACTACGTCGCCAACCTGCAGCGGATTACATTTTTAAACCATTTCGTACGCTTTGTTAATGTTGGAAGATATTCATTAATCCACCGTTTCCAAAATACGTCTGCAAAATATTGAACCTTTCTCCAATTCTTTCTTAGCAAACTATCGGCTTTCGTAAATTCACCAAGTGGCTTATCACCGTTAGAAGATCCCAATTAAGTTTTCTTTTTTTCTGTTGTTCAAATTTAAAGTAAAAAGGTTAAAGTAAATGAAAGGTAAATTAAACATAAATCTTGTTCTCAACACACTACGTATAGCACATATGAGCACTACGAATAAAACTCATACGTACAGGTTGTCTTTAGAAACTCTCATAACTTAATAACATTACCAACTGTTTTTGATTAAAGAGCAATAATTTTAATAGGCAACGAAAATTTAAATTCTAAATTAAAATTTGGTTCTGATTATTTTCAAAAATTCGAATTTTTATAAAATTTGTTAAATTTCCTAGCAAAAATCACCCGAAAATCTTGAAAGCAAATCTAAAGGCACGTTTATATTTGAGCGAGAACAGCTAGAGATTGACCATAAATCACTTTTTCACAGCTGTTCTGCGAATAATGTAAGCAATTTAGCTAACAGTTTTCTCTCGACTAAACACAGCAAAAAATAAGCTGGATTTGGTAAGCAGTAACTACATTTGTATGCTTCCAAAATAGCGCTTCACCGCTTTGCATACTATAAAGCAACTAGGGAAGGCATTCTGTCGTGCTTCCCAAAATGCCTTCCTTGAAGCAGTGAATAATGCTTACAATGAAGCAATAAAGTATGCATACCATGAAGCACTAATGTTGTCAACATACAAAAAGCGCTTCTTAGTGATTAAGAAGGCATGAATTTATTGCTTCTTAGAGCACATGAAAGAAGCGCTTTTAAAGAGACATACCAAGTGGGACATCGCGAACAAAAATCATGCCTTCTTTATTTGCTTTGGAAGCGCTTCGTTATCAAATAATGAATTCCGGAAGCGCTTCTGGGTAAGCTCTTTTTTTTGCTGGGAACTTAAAACTGCTCTAAACTAATATTTGAACAGTAGAACATTTTCAAAGATTACGAATATGTGTTTTTAAAATTTAAGAAAATATTTTTTGTGAAAAAAAATTATAAATTTTAAGATATTTCAAGTTTGAAAAAACATTTTAATATTTTAACACCTTTATTAACCCACTTTACACTGCCGTGGCTTTAAAAAACACCTACCTAGAATGCCCGATAATTTTAGATAGGAGGGATAAATTAAAAATAGGAAACATATTTACAAAAACTATCATCAGCATCGAAATGGCAAATCCAGGATATGGAACCTTTTAAGTGTTCTTACTTCTTCTGTGTCATCAAGTAGAGCTATAGATAATGGGTTGAAATGTTTACTTAAACTTTCTAAATAGTTCACGCTGAATCTTCTGGTTTTGTCTTTGATATTTGGAATAAAGAGATCGTCATGAATCGATTTATTGGATACAAACCATGTAGCATGTAAAGCAGACCTTAGAGTTTATGACTGTTTTCTTTGTAAGTTTTCAATATTAGAACTGCTGGCAGTTTTTCATAGCTGTATCATCTCATATGTCCAGACTGGTTTTAAAATGGATTTATGACAGAAGCTAGCACTAGTGTTATTTGAGTATGTTGCAAAAAGTACATTTTCGTTTATTGGCATGTCTGATGTGAACAAGTTGTATGGAAGCGAACTTCGTACAAGGTGTACCACCCTCAAAATGAACATTTGTATTTTTATGATGACATCTAAAATATTTCGGCTCTAGCTTTGACCTCTCGTGAACTGGACCATTTTGAAAAAGGATCCATTTTTGCATGTTTTGTTAATTTAAGAATCTGTTTCCTTACCACCATATACAGTATGGGTAACATAAGAAAGGTTTTTTTTAAGGCGCTTCCAACTGTATATACAATTTGTTCAAGGACGATCATTCATGTCCTTTTTTTAAGAATATTCTGTAAAAAAAACGGTTTTTGAATTTTTTGTTCGGGGTTGTTTGTAATAAAAATGCCAAATTAACATATTTTAATCTTTAGTCGATTTAATTAAATACGGGTCTCAGCTTTTTTTGACAAACATGCAATATTGTGGTAACTCTTCATTTTAAATAGGGCAATATGGGTATCAAATTTTTTCTTTTGCCAAGTACATCATCTTTGTATGTAAATAATTTAGATTTGTGCAAACTAGATGCATTTTGCACGGTGCTCTGGAATATATATAAATGCAATTTTGTGGTAACTCTTATATGATAGTATTGGTAATTTTAGGACAATTGACACTGCTTAACCCACTTCAGTATTAAATTATAGCAGTTATGGCTTAGTAACTGATTATAGCAAATATTCTGTTACGCGCGCTGAATATAATTTGCTTAATACAAAGCTTTATGATAATTACTTGGAAACTATGAAAATAAATTTAAGAAGAGATCCTAAATCGTTTTACAAATTTGTAAATTCTAAGAAAAATTCTAAGAGAGATATTGTCATAAGTGACATGTTTGCTGTTTTCTTTGGTTCAACTTATTGTAATGCCCAATATGACACTTTGAATGATTATCCATTTCCAGTTACAGAACATCAATTAATAACTTTTGCTCTTATAACTACTGATGATATTGTTAAAAATTTAAAAGAATTTAAAAACTCAACAACTTGTGGGCCTGATGGTGTTCCCAGTTGCATCTTAATCAACTGTGCAGAGGCTTTGGCGTATCCCATGAGCATAATGATTAATATCTCCATTAAAAATGGTTATTTCCCAAAATTATGGAAGGACTCTTTCTTAATTCCATTATTTAAATCTGGAAATAAGTCAAATGTTATTAATTATAGAGGAATAGCAAAACTCAGCGCGATTTCAAAGCTATTCGAAAAATGTTGAACTGATTCTCTGTGTCATCAAATTTCTTCTATAATATCTCCTCTTCAGCACGGTTTTCGTAAGGGGTGCTCTACAACAAATAATCTATTAAAATTAACAACTTTGGTAAATCGTGGTTTCCTTAATGGCTAAAACACTGATGTCATTTACACTGATTTCAGTAAAGCTTTTGATAAAGTTAACCATAATCTTTTACTCAAAAAACTAGATATGATGGGTTTCGCTGGAAATTGTTTAAGCTGGATAAAGACATACTTAAAATACATAAATCAGAATGTTAATTTTAATAACACAACGTCGAAAAATATTATTGTAGCATCTGGGGTTCCTGAAGGTAGCCATCTTGGACCAATTTTATTTTCTCTTTTTATTTATGATTTACCATCGGTGATAAAGTTTTCAAACGTTCTTATGTATGCTGATGACGTTTTCGTGGCTTTAATAAAAATTCCGATCAGATTTATCTACAGCAGGACTTAAATAGTTTTACGAATGGTGCTGCTCTTATTTTATGGAACTAAATTTGAAAAAATGTAAACATATGCGCGTCTCTAAAAGGACAGAATCGTTTGGTCTTTACTCTTTGGGTGGTTTTCAGTTGGAATTAGTGGATAATATTCTAGATTTGGGTATTCTCTTAGACCCAAATTGGATTTTAAACGGCATATTTTAATGACGATTAATAAAGCTCGTGACACCTTACCTTTTATAAAACGATGGGCTAAGGAATTTACAGATTATAATGTAACAAAACAATTATTTACATCTCTCGTGAGACCAATTTTGGAATATGGCTCTGTGATTTGGGATCCATTATCCATTGTTCAAATTGGAAAAATTGAATCAGTGCAAAAACAAGTTTTGCTGTTCTGCTTACGAAGCACCTATCCTAATACCATTAATAGTCTACCCATTTATAGTCTACCTTCATAACCAGACTAAACGTCGTTAAGCTTCCCACTCTGAAAAGTAGAAGGACAATGCTAAACGTTACGTTTTTATTAAATTTGATTAATGGTGATATATGCTCCGATTTCCTGTTAGAAAATTTTGTACTTTTTGTTCCTCCAAGATCAACACGTAATTATACTCCATTTTAATAATCTTTATAATTTGTTAGATTTTTCTTCAAATGTTAGTATTATTAAACGCAACATCATTTTGTTTTTAAATTCTTCTCTTTAAAAAAAATAAAAAAAAAAAATATTGTACTTATATTTATTAATAATTTTGTAATTTTTATGTTAATAGTCCGTAATTATTTATTCCGTGGACTTAAAATATATAAATAAATAAATAAATTAGCAACGTTACGAACTGTGTGACCGTAAAATTCTATGGCATTTTTAATGTCATAGAATTTGTGGTTGAAGGATGTAGATTTTTTATCACAGCTATATGGACTCCTTCTTCTCTAAGCTGACATGTATGGAATACATTTTTTTTCTCATTTGATAATGAAACAAGGATTCTATATGATTGAACATCTTAAACCATTATTCCAATTTAACCGTCTCTTAGAGTTTCGTAACTTAAATATGAAGAGGAAATTCTTTTTGCAAAACTTTTTGTCATTACACTAATATCAGCAACATTCGGAATACTTATTGGTGGGGGCTTAAGTAAATAATATTTTCAAAATTGTTTAATATATGATTCGCTATCGTCATTATGTTTTTCATTATCCATTAGCTAAAGCAGAATATTTGCTATAACTACCCGGGTACAAAAGTACAATCGGCACAATACTGGCAAAGCGCCGAAGACGGTCGGTTATGTGTTGGCAGAACGTGGGACTAACAATCTTGAGAGTATTGTCCTGTTACCCGATTGATAACAGTGGTTAACCGTTGTTTGCCACCATTGGCATAACGCTGAAAATTAAAAAAATTGTGTGCTTTTAATTTAATTCATTTTGTAAAATGATTATAAAAGACGCTCCTTTTAAAACCAGCAACCAAGTTCAGGTCTAAGTTTTTTAAATAAATAATTGCTGAATAAAGGAGTAAAACATAATAAAATATTTAAAATAAGTAAATAAGTAAATACTACTAATAGTTGTAATATTGGTAAAAATATATGGGCAGTGAATTTTGCAGGTTATACTGGCAAAACACTTGCATAGAAAATTGTGCTTCTATAGTACAATATTGGTTGTAACTTGGTAATTTCTAACATTGTGGGTTTAACAAAAATAACTGTGGTTTGCCAGTACTCTTTTTTTGTACGGTTGGCAATTTCTACATGGTTTACCTTATTGTCTGACAAATTTATATGATGAGAAGTACTAGCATTGTTGTTAATATTTTTAGATGTATTAAAATTGTTGTTGCCATTCTTTTGAATATGGGTATTAGCGATATTGTTATTGTATGTGTTTTTAAAATATGTTAAAGAGCTATTGTTATTTAGAAAAATCACGCTTTAATTATTGTTGGTATTTCTTCATTTATTTAAATATATTTTTGGGGATTCACTTACAAGGAGATTCCGTTCATGGGTTCACTCCGATTGCAATGAAATTTGAATATGTTATAAAGAATCATTAACTAACATGACTCATTCCATATAAAACCATCAATAAATATCCAATTTTCGACCTCCACCCCATTCAATTTTAACCAAATTTGGTACAAAAGTTGAGTTTCATATGAGTATGTCATCGTACAAGTTTTGAGAAGTTAGCTCTAACGGGTGTGAAAATATCGCGTTTTAAAATATGAAAAAATCTAAAATTTGTCAAAAGTATCCGTACTTCATCTTACATATCTTTTTAACGGTTGAAGTTACGTGATTGATTGATACCTTATTTTAAAGCCTTATTATGTCATATACCTTATTTGTCATGCTTTAAATAAAATAAGTGAAGACATTATTTTTAAAGGTATTTCAAAAAACTGTGGTTTTTAAATTATCAAAATAATATATGCTAATTATAGTTTATTCCACTATGAGGTTGCCAAATAAATTTCTCTTACGGGATACAAATGTATGGATACAAATTTAAAAAAAAATGTACTAAATATAAGAGAAAAAAAATATGAGTATTTATATAAAAAAAAATGAATTATTGAAAAACATAAAATAAAATTTTTGCAAAAGTAGATGCACATAATTGCCCCTATCTTTTAAACAGTTTAAGCTACAAGAGTCATTGCTAAAATCGTGGTTTTCCTGGTTTACAAAGATAATTTACTTCTTGACGGTAAAGCGCATTTTTTTTTTCAAAATCCGTGGCTAAAAACCGCTGTATTTCAAAAAACTGGTTTTTCAAAATTTTTCAGAAAAATATATGTTAATTAAAAAACTCTATATACGTCACCAAATCCCCATGTGGTATTCCTGCATATTTCTGAGTTATTGGCTTTTTTGTTACATTTCTTCACATTTTTATTCATAACTCAGGATACCGTAAGAGCTCCATATAGAAATGTAGATACAGCATAGGGAAGTAATTTATATTTACACACAGAAAACAGTTTCGGTTGTAGCAGCCGTATTTGTTGCTAATCGAATGCTTCGGTTTCTGTGACAGATTTTTTCGGTTGTGATAACAGTCATTCGATTGAAGCAATATAAATCCTGCCACGACAACAGAGTTTCGATTGCCTTAACTAAAATTCGGGGATAGCTGCAAAAAAAAATTCGTTAGCCACAACCGAACCATTCGATTTGCTACAAATACGGTTGCTACTACCGAGTCTGTTTTCTGGGTGTATTTTTTAAAACAATTAAAACAACAGTTATTTGAAATACAGAAATTCAACCTCGGTTTTTGAAAACAATGCATTTTGCCATGGAGAAGTGAATAATTTGTGTCTTCTAGTAAAAATATAAATTAAGTAGCTTTAAAATGAGGTATCAAGGACTCTCTGTTAAAAAAATATATTTAATATTACGTACGAGCATGTCCGTGCATGCTCAACTTTTTGTGGTATTACACTCAGGGAACTTCTGCTTTAAAAATATGTAGTTGTTTGGGTTGTATTACAGTTTCATTATTTTTAATGTAAATGTAAGTCATTTGTAGAACAAATAAAATTTTTAACTAACCTTGTAGTTCATTTTAAAAAACAACTCACATCAAATGACTGTTTTATGATTTTACATTCATTTTTTACAGTTGTTTTTTGTTATTTAAAAAAATAAAAAAAAAATTTTTTGGTTTATTTTTTACTACCATGTGGTTCATTTTTACTACAATTGTTAGTCATTTTTTGAACATTAAAAAACAAATGACAATGTTAGTTGAATTTAATGAAATGTAAGTCGTCCTTTTTTTAAATGAAATTTCATTTGTTTTTGACTACAATTGCTGTCGTCTTTACCAACATAATTTCCTAAGTGTAGAAAAACCAGATACATACTAGTACCCTATGCGGAATGAGGAGTCAATTATCCTAAAAGTGACTGGTTAAAGAAGGACTTATAACAGGACTGCCATAATTTAATACTGAAGTAGGTTAAGCAGTGTCAATTGTCCTAAAATTACCAATCCTGTGACTGGTAAAGGGAGGACATACCACTTAATCAGAATGCTTATTAACAAGAAAAGGCAGTTGGCCAGAATTTTACCCATTGGAAGCTGATTAGTTTGCATTTATTTTATACGAAATGTCCCTTTTGCGACAGTCTTGTGGTAAGGCCATCTTTGGTTAGTCTTGTGGCATGCCACTATGTGGTTTAAAGCAGGACAAATGACCCCTATGACAAGCCAATGTTGAAGTTGCCAGCTGTTTACATAGGGTAGGGTTTAGCAGAGTACCGGTCTCTGGCACGATTGGACCGATCCTGTGGCACACGCAGAACCGGTCCCATTCCCCATAGGGTATACTCGGGTCAGGTCCAAACTTACATATAGTATTCTCTATTAGGTTTTAGTGGACTCATATTTTTTATGTTTTCGATATTCGTGCTCATTTGGAAGTTTCCCGAAGCACTACATTTTGCCACATGCTGGCAACTCTATGGCCAAAACATAGGCTATATGGATATTAAACATAATATTTTTGAAAATACATTACTGCTATGTAAAGCTAGTTTCAAATATCGTATATTAGTTTTGAGACATGCACCCATACAACCATTTTTATTTTTTTTTTTTTTTGTGAAAAGAGTTTCATAGTTTTTTTACAGTTATATTAGTTTTTTGTTTTTATATACATCGAGATTATTTTTATGTTATTTTCAATTTATAACGAGCTTTCAACCTCCGTATATTTACAAAAATAAAGCAAATCAAACATATTAGCTAGGTTGATACTAGTATTTCGATCTGGCTAAAGATCTCATCAGAACCCGAAGTTTTAGAAAAGTTAGAGCCTCCATAATAGGCAGAACTTTAACAAAAAACCTATTAATAATCAATTTTGCTCCATTCTTGTCCTCTTAGTAATCAAGCACGTGGTTTCATATTTTTTTTTTTATATGTAGCTATATATATTATAAATCCAATTTTATTACGTGCATTTCAAAAAGCTTTCTATATATATTTAGCGAACATAAACGTAATAATAACTAAAAACATTTTTTGCAAGCACTTTGTATCAGAAATTATTAAATGTCTCAGCCAAATAGTTCCTTGTAAAGAAAACTCGCTATTTCAAAACGGTACAACCGATTTTGATCATAAAATCAGTTTTTAAAGAAAGCAAATTCTAGATTTTAAATTATTCAACAGATTTTTAAAACCATATATCATGTATTTATTATTTAATTTTTTTCATCAAATCAGTCTACTATTTAATAATAAAAAATAATAATTGAGTTCATTAAAACAGATCAATTAATTAACAGAGATCAGTTCATTTCAAACTAATAGTGCCAACTAATCGTATTTTTCTGGTTGGTGACGAATCACTTTCATCACTCGCTAGTATTTCAAAAGTTTCTGTTTCGATGTTGGAGATAACTTCAGCCCGCAGAGATTTGGAAATATAAATTGTTATAAGAACTTGTGACTTATTATTGTTCAATTCTTTATTTACATCCCGATATTGTGCCAGGCCATGAGAAATATATCTCTGGAACTTTAGAGCTCTTTCAACACTTTGGTCATGTTGGACAAAGTGATTTCCTAATTTTCGTCCTAATTTAAAGCCTTCACAATAATTTTAGTTATCAGTGCAACCATTTCTGATTCGTCTTCACCTGAGTCATTATTATTATTTATTTAAAACCAATGATTTCATTATATAATATCCTTTGACAATAAAGTTCTCTCAGGCATTTTTGTTCCAAAATAAACCCGACTCGTCAGCATTGAAGACTTGATCAGGAGTATATGAAATAATTTCGGCGAACTTTTCTGGATATTCTTCTGCAGCATCAACATCAGCAGATGCTTGTTCCCCTTTTAGTTTTAAATTATGTAAAGAATGCCTTTTTCTAAAATTTCAAACCAACCATGACTAGCTGTAAAAGATTTTTTTGCTGCTGAGGATGTTGATGGTAGCTCATCCTTAATTTTTTCGTAAATCCGAAATGCCTTATTTGTAATTACATTAGTGTCAATTAGAATTCGCTTTTGGGTTAGGTCTTCAATCCAAATCATTAATGCCTTCTCCATTTTTTCAATTATAGTGTCCCGAACGTACGAAGTTGTACGCTTAGTTACATAATACGCAGCTGCTAAACTTTTCCTGTTAGCGTTTTCATTCTTTGTTATAGATCTAATTGTGGCTTCATAAATGGTATATTTTTTAGAAACTCTTGATAATTTTTTTCCTTTGCGGAGAGAGTCCAAAATTTTAATTTTGGTTTCTAAAGATATAATTTTTCTTTTTATCTGCTTCTTTACAATTTTTTTCGGCATATTTATTTTTATCAAATATCGATGGAGTTATAAAAGTTATATATATATATGATCCAAATAAATCGGATTATATACATATATATATACATATATACATATATATATATGTATGCACAGCGCATAGTTTAGGGACACGCCCAAAATTGTCGCCGAAATATGCGGGGTATAGACAAAATTGTCCTCATCTTATACGCTAGATGTATGAAAAGGCGCGAAAACTTTGGGGACTGTCCCCAAAATTTTCGCGCCTTTTCACACATCTAGCGTTTAAGATGAGGACAATTTTTTCTATACACCGCATATTCCGTCGACAATTTTGGGCGTGTCCCTAAAGTATGCGCTGCGCATACATATATATATATATATATATATATATATATATATATATATATATATGTATACATTTCCTTACTTTGGGGACTGTCCCCAAAATTTTCGCGCCTTTTCATACATCTAGCGTTTAAGATGAGGACAATTTTTTCTATACACCGCATATTCCGGCGACAATTTTGGCCATGTCCCTAAAGTATGCGCTACGCATACATATATATATATATATACATTTTATAATATTTTTTTTTCACAAAAAAACTACAACTAGCGGACTTGTATGGTAAACGCTAACTGATTATATATTTGTATATTTTTAATATTTTGATTTTGATTTGATATATTTTGTATGTACGTGCATAAATGGCTAATTCCCTTTTTAATTTTATTGTCAATGAACGTGTGTGTTTTATTCCGATATTTTAAAAAACTCAAGTAATGAACTAAAAAAAAAAGTTAACTTGTGTATTAATTTTTTACTAACGTGAAGATGTATACAAAAGATTTTTAATTAAATAATCAAAAGAAAATCGTGTAATTCGAGGTCATTTCCATATTCCTCGATTTACACGAGAAATAAAAAGATCGTGTAAAAGTGAAATCGTGTAAAAAAAGTATCGAGTAAATCGAGGGATAGGTGTATTTTAATATTTCGTAAGTTTGCACGACATTCCCACATTAATTATTTTGACTACATTCCTACCCGTTTAAAAAAGTTCCTATAAGATCAAATATATTTCTAATATAATCCTATTTTTATCTGAGAGGTCCTGTTTAAAAAAGCATATAATCTTAAATTTTAAACAGTGTTTTAATTTAAGTCAGGGTTATACTTTTATTTGCACTTCATAAGGTTAACAATAATTACTAAAACACATTTTCTAATTTTGTACGAACTTATGGCTCAAAAATAACAATTTTAAAAAAAAATGTACAAACCACTTCTGCACTTAAAAAAATTTTAAAATAAATACTTATAAATAAAATTAAGAATTTAAGTTGTTTACAATCGGTCTTTAAAATGAGTTTATAAAACTATGTATACATACATTCGTCTTTGGGTATATGGGTAAAATATACTTCCTTATATGTTCATTAGAGATGTTCTTGGTTGCATGGATTTTTACAAAATGCGATTTTTGGCCAAGAATGGATCAGGTTTTTTTCGCTTCTATATACAAATTAAAGGGAGGACATACCACTTAACCAGAATGCTTATTATCAAGAAAAAGCCAGTTGGCCAGAATTTTACCCATTGGAAGCTGTTTAGTTTTCGTTTAATTTTTAAACTAAAAGTTATTAATTTTGTTTTTTTTTTTGTCGATATTTATGTTTTTTTTTTGTGTTTATTATAAAAAAGAACCTGGACTGCTGTAAAAGGACTTATCACAGAACTACTATTACTTACAATTGATGTGAGTTATGTAGTGTAAATTGATCTAAAAAGAATAGTTCTATGACTGGTAGAAGTAGGACATATCACCTGGTATATCATATCACTGGTATACATATTGACTAGAAAAAGCCAATGAGTTAGAAATTTATTGTTTCATTTTCTACCATTTGTTACATTTTTTTTTTTTTAATAAATATTTCTGTATACTCAAATATACGCCTTTACTACCGAAGATTTCGCAATAGTTAAAAGTTTTTACCTCCAAAGTAGTTAGGCAAAAAAAGTATTAAGTCAAAAAACGATTAGGCCTCCGATATGTCCCTTTTGCGACAGTCTTGTGGTATGCCCATCTTTGGTTAGTCCTGTGGCATGCCACTATGTGGTTTAAAGTAGGACAAATGACCCCCTCCTATGACAAGGCCATGTTAAAATTGCCAGTTGTTTACATAGGGTAGGGTTTAGCAGAGGACCTGTCTCTGGCACGAAGGGACCGAGCCTGTGGCACACGCAGGACCGGTCCCATTCCCCATAGAGTCAGTATTGACATAGGAAAGACTGCAAACCATAATCCACTTTTTTGTGTGAAGCGGTGTCTTTACCAAACCGATAATTTTTTGGAAAAAATATTTCTTATCTTAAGATTTACATATTCTGGCTTTCATTTGAATGAATTATTCCTATGCCTTATGTAATATTTTTAATGTTGTTTAGAACAATCTAAAACTTCAAAAGTGCCTCACCTTGTGGGACAGAGTTCACAGTTGGGTATACTTTGAAAGTCCAAATTTTTAGGAGTATTTTGGATATAATTACGTTATAATTAAGAGTCTACATTATTATTGGTATGTTTCGCTGTAATTGTTTTCTTTGACGAACGTTGAACATTTGTTAATCAAACCCTTTGGAAATATTTTCAAAGAAACTGCAATGGCCGCAGGATGGTGAATGTACTCCAAGTGCAACCACTCCCACAAATCCTTAACATTTTTACACTTTTCCAAAATTTTTTGCAAAAACCCCAAAGGAATTTTTATAATTGAAGTCAAGAGAACATCATACTAAATTGTTCTCACCAATTAAAAAAGTTAAACCCCTCTAAAAACTAAAAAATCTGTCTGTTCGTGACTAAATGTAAAGTAAACCTCTTCAACGTGGACTTATAAATTTGAAGATAATATGGGGTTGGTGTTTGTGCAAACTGGCGAAACCTCACCCTTCTACACTACCTATTCATGCGCCAATCCCCAGCTCTGAATCTGACTTCATTTTTGAACGTCTGTCTAAACCAGCACAAAGCCCAAAGATGGCTTAGAACTTTGAGGGAATGAAAAGTTTCATTCCAAGCTAAATCACGCTTTCTACAATTTTCACAGCGAATCAACATTGTGGTCCAAGAAACAGAGTTTCGAATTGAATTGCCATTTCGTTAATTGAAACTAACATTTGCATTTCTTTATGAACCACAAATTAGTAAAAAAAAACATATTCTTGCTATCAAAATTGACTAACCTTTACTTGTAAAATTTTTTTTAAATAAAAACGAAAAAACTGCATATAATTATTATAAATGCATATAACTGTAGTTTGATGTGGTATGTTTTTTTAATGGCACTCAAATCTAGTTATAAATTAAATTTCTCCAACAAATTACTGCGTTTTCCCTTAAAAATAAAAATAATGAATAACTACTCAAACAGGTAGAATAATTTGATGCAGAAGTTCTCGAAGTGTATCACTAAAAAGTAATTCATAAAAAAGTATTTCCTTTACCAAGATCCTGCTGGGATATGTCAAATATTTTTTTTTACATTTTAATCGCAAGGAAATTACAATTTGACCACAATGTCGCTAAAAAAAATCGCAAGAGAATACTTACCACATACTTACCACGGAAACACAATTTTTTCTCCAAATATAATATGAAACGAAAACATTACTAATCCTTAAAGATTTCCGAAATAAATCACTGAAAGTGCAGGAAATTCAACGGAAACCAGCAGAAAAAAACGGCGCACAAGTAAGATGTTCTACAAGCAACAGAAATCTTAAAAAAAAAGAAATAAAATCAATGCTACATTTAAATACAAGCATACTTTCTACATACAAAGAACTTTGTTTGACTCTGCATAATAATGCGCCAATCTAACAATGAGCTTTAAATGTGTAATCAACGTTTAGAAGTAACGTTTGCGGAATGAAATTGCAACAAAACGAAAATCGTTGCAGTTTTTTGTAAAAAAAAACTTAATGCTAATTTTACTTTTTAAAAAAATTTAAAGGTAGTCTAATCTTGAGGCAGCTTGGAAGAACTTTGTACATAGCTCTTGAAAGTAAAGTTATTTTCCTCGAAAAAGTGCTTTCCCTCACATTTATTATCATCTAAGATTAAATATGTATAGTCTTCCAGGATGCAAATAATGGCATTTTGGCTACTTTTGACCAAATTTATAAATTGAACATTTAAGGTTACTCTTACATTTTTAGAAACCGCTCGCTTACTCTGTCAGGACTTTTTTTGTGTTACCGTATAATTAACAAACATTTTGAATGCTTTTCCATCGCATTAAATCCCTGGCTACACGATTTAGCAATTTATCCGGCGGTTATTTCTCTAAAATAGGCTCTGATTGATAAGTCGTTCCAATTCACCGGATCAATTCAAATTCTCAGTACTCTTTTTTGTTACTTAACTATCCAATATTCTCTATACTTCACATTGACTTTCTAGCTGTTCAACAAATAGAGAAACTACTTTCGATTTCTTCAATAAAAGTGATAATAACAAATTTTCCAAATATAAACCGAGGAATTGTAAATAAACAACTGGTAGAGCACAAGAGTAAGATGCTTTACCAGCGTTTTCAAAAAAATATTTTGCCAGTAATTATATTTTAATAATTTCTGTGACCTACAGAAAAAATCATTGGCAAAGCATTGCCTGACACCACTATGCCAACGTTGGGAGAAAGTGTTTTCCCAGTGCTATCCAGTCAGAAATAACCAACGTCTCAAAAGTCTAACCATTGGTTAAACATTTTTATATTTCGTTCTTATACCATAGATTTTTTTGTTTCTGGAAAAGCTCTTTTAAGAAGAACTTTGTTTTTGATTTCCCAACATTGGCATGCTGTTTCCATAAAAAGTTATGGCAGTGTTGACATATTTCAGCAGCCAACTGTTACCGAGCAGTTATTTACTTACTTTTTAAGCTATCTAGTATTGTATATTTTGATAGCTCAGTGATACGAGCTGTCGCACTATGCTTCGTTCCCATATAACGAAGGGACAAAAATAGAAGGAGTAGTCAGATATTTTTGAAATTTGGTACACTAGCATAAAATAGCTTAGTTAAGAAAAATAAGAGTTTTTGGAAAAATCGGCACTAGGACACGCCTACCTCCCATGTGTCCTGAAATTGAAAAATATAAATTTAGCTTCAATAATGCCCACAAAATTACAAAGAGTGGTCATGCTGATACACATGCAACTAGCAACGTGTGTGTAAATTTTTATTTAAATCGGACTAAGGACTCAAGGTCCTGCTATATATCCTTTTTCTTAAAAACGCTACCACTCCTAAAAAAATTGTCTGATCGTAATAAATTTTGGTATGTAAATTGATATTTGCAAGATATATATTTTTGCCAAATTTGGGTAGAATCGGATTATCAATGTGGAAAATACAAAAACATCATTTATTGAAAAATAGGATAAACCGGTTAAAATGCTCTTGCAAAAATAAAACTATAAGGATATTTGAAAGATAACATAAATGAAAAAATTAAAGAGGAAAACTAGCAATGTAAACGTCATTAAAAAATTATGAAAAAATCATATCGCACTTCCATCAAAATTTTTATTTTTCCACTTTTCGAAAAAAATCGACGAGTAGTATTCATATCCGCTGTAAAAATATCGTGCTATTTTGCCTACTTTTTGATAATGAAATGGTTGGTTTAAAAATTATTTTTCATGTGCCTTTAATATTAAATTTAAAATTGTTTTGCTTCTACTGAACATTTTGAGTTAATACCCTCCTGTCGATTAAGTGCGATATATTTTGATAAAAAAATTAAAATTTTGGATTTTTAAACAAAAATTATAATAGTTTAACTTAATAATTATATTTTATCACTGCTAAAATAAAAACGTTAAAAAAACATATAAAGACAAACTTATAACAAAGCATCATCGCTACTTATCACTTATGTTAAAGGCAATTAAATTTGTAACACTTACGGTTTTTATACAATTGAAACTTTATAGAAAATAAAAATTTCTCTCGCATTTCCGAAAATTTAATATATGGTCGTATTAGCGCTGCTGGAATATAGTTACTATCACACGCGTGTATTGTAACTTAAAAGCAAATGTGTCACGCTATCATCTCTAATTTGAAAAATATAAATAACGGCAAATAATATGATAAAGCAAAACAAAAATATTAAACGAAAAAAACTTCAAAATCGAAGTTAATCGCAACTTACACTTTAAAATAGTAATTTAAATATGAAACAGAATCTAATTTATAGTTTAATTGGATCTAACTAATTATTAATGAGATATTTTATATAACTTAAAGCTACAGTTGCATACACTGTGCAACAAATTTTGGGTCTCCGAGTTTATCTTAAATGTTAAACGTGTTAGTGGTGTTCTATGAGGAGGGGCTGAAATGACCCCTAAAAATGGCAGATAGAGGGTTAATTAGTTCTATGAAAAGAACCGTCATCAAATTTTATTAAAATCATCTATTAACCTTGTATTAGATTTAATACATTTTTTTTTACTTACTCAAAACGCCTTTAAAAAAAAATTAAAAACTTCAGTGGGCCATAAAAAAAGAACTCGAGCTAAATTTTGAAAATACTTCAGTGGTTTTGGTCTACTAATGATATAATTAAATTTTTTTTATTTTTTAACATTCAAAATATAAAATCGTGTTGCGCAATGATATTAAACACTCTTAAATGCCTGATATTTGAGTAAAAATCATAAAATTAGACATTTCAAAAAACGCATTTTTTTTTAAGTTGTGGTAAAAAATAGGCACTAATTTTTGAATACCCTGTTAGCTAAGAGTATAAACTTACAAAAACAGAAAAAAAAAAATATCTAATTTTATATAATTTTTTTTTATACTCCATCAAACTTAAGTAATTTTTGGATTTTCAACAAAAAAAATGTGTTTTCAGAGCAATAAAAAAAGTTATTTTGTAAATAAATACTAAATTATAAATTTTAATTTAACTGCAAATATATCAAAGTACTTGAAAACCAAATTTCGAGCGACTTTTAAAAAAATGAATTTTTCAGAATTATTTTTGTGAAACAACTAAAACTCATTTTTCTGTTAAGTAATTTTTGCAAGAAATTATCTGCTTTTAACGCCCTCTCGTGGTGGCAAAAGCAATCAGAAAATTTTTTTTGTTAACATTTATTTGAGATACCTTATTATCTTTCAAAAAATCTGTATTTAAAAACAATTTGAGACAAAAAATTTTTTTTGATTTTTGTCTATGGGACAAAGGATAGTGTGTCGGCTGCCAATCGGGCGGCAATGGTTCGAATCCAAGCAGAAGCAAAAATATTATACATACGCTTTTTTAAATTTTATTTTAAAAAAACAATTTTTAGACTACCTATTTCATGATTTTACTAACATTTTACCAGCATTGGAAATTTTGTTTCCCCAGTGCTTGTCAAACACCTTTTGAACAGACGGACGTTTTGTCTAACGATGTTATCATTTTGGGATTGGAATAGCACTTGTACCACTTGCTAAATTTCTTGTCAGTGGTGGTCTGTTTGTCTTTTCTGACTGCGTGTTCTTTTTTTTCATTTAAAAAAAGGTATCTGGCCTACTTGAAATATTTTCGACACCTGTTGAAACCGATAGTAGATGCCTCCTATTTCTCTCGGTTTTATGAATTGAGAGGAACGATAAACAGCGCTTAGTGGACTATACATAAAAGCTATGACGTGCAAAGGTTTACTTTCAAACGTCTTCACTAAAAGAATTGAAAAATTAAAAAAATTACTTGACACTTACAATAGTTACAATTATTCATCCAACATATGCAAAATGGATTCACTGGGCTTGTAAGAAACGTTCACTTAAAAAGTAATTTCCATATCGCAACTTGGTGAAAAGTGGTATAGTGGCTTACAACTAAAACCAGATCTTTCCGATTTTTAAACTTTCGCAGTTTTTTCAATAAAGTTTTTTCGCCGTTTAATGGAATTGAGTTTCGAGAACAGTATTTGAAAAATTGTATAATTTTATATAGCTTGAGAAATACCAAGTTGATGTCAGCGCACCAATATTGGGATACGAACATAACAAACTTATAGGGAATTGGCGTACATTTTTTTAATATGTAAGTGTTTTTCGTGTGATATTCACAATTATATATAAAATTAGCTAGCGTATTGGGTGAACTTAGTTACTTTGTAAGTAGTTAGCACCTCTTAGTCAAAAAGATATTTGTAAAATTTTAAATTCAAAAACTTTATGAACTTTTAAAAATGTTACGAAGTGTAATTAATTTGTTTTGCAGATTTTTAAAAAACAACATGCCTTGAGAAAATAGTAAGGTATCTAGAGTGAATCCCTGTGACTGATTTAATTGATAAAGTGCAAAAAAGTTATTTTTTTTTTTTTTCATTCATTGCGGCTATAGATGCAGTCTTTTACAAACACATTTCACTTTGTGACAACGCACATGATATAAAAGATTTTAATGGACTTAATACTAAATTCAAAAAGGCATCAGAAAATTATAATTCTAATTGCGAATTTAAAAGTATTAAATATGATTTCCGGGAAATAAGTACCGTTAAATCGGTAAAAACTTCGTGTTTTCCAAAATAATCACGGATTTAATGTAAGAGAAAACGTTTGTTTGATTGTATTTTATATTTTTTGGTGGTGTAATATAAATTTTAAAATGTGATAAATGCAATGAGATTTATAAATAGATGTAGCTTTTAATTAATGTAAGCAAAAATTGCAATTTTAATATTTTTAATTAGAGATAAATGATTAACACGAATGAATTAAGCATGCGCACACACATACACACAAAAGGTTATTCAAAAAAATTGTTTGAAAATAGTTAACCTGAAAGTGTAGTCAATTTTTGAAGTTCAACTTTTTATATGCAAATTTTGTTGCAATTTAATTCCGCGTACGTTATACACTAATACACTCAAGCAGCCACAAAAATGTCTCCAATGAAATGTCACAATCATAACATTTGTTATGCTTGTATTGTACTGAAGCAAAAAAAAAAATTAAGTAGTTAAAAAAATATGACAAAATTTACCAACGGCAAATAAACAGATAAATATGAAGAAAAAATTATGTGTGAGGATTATGCCTGAGAATGGCCTTTAAACCGATATGACATTTATTAGAGAGGTCAGTTAATAACGTCGCCTTAACCCTCTAGTACCCAAATTTTTTTTCTGGATAAAAAAATTATTTTTGGGTTTGACTTATTTTAAAAGTAAATGATATTTAAAAAAAAAGTGAAATTTTTGGTCAGATCGGGTTTTATAGCACCAAAAAGTAAGACCGCCTCTAGGCGGCTTTAGGAAAACTAACCAAAAAATTTTACAGAAAAATTTTTTTATTTTTCATATAGAGTACACTGTTTTATTAACAAAAAAAGAACAGGTTATAACAGAAATGTGTAGAAAATAAACAAGAAATTCAGATTTAATTTTTAAGTTAATTCAAACAAGTTTTGAAAAAAAAAAATATGTAAATATGAGGCAAAAATAGTTTGTTCAAGTTATTGGTGGTGAAATCCGTAGAAGCATTCCTTTTGCTTAGAAAGACACAGGTTTATATTACACTTTCGGCATACAATTTGAGTTTCGGAATTGCAACCAGCAAATTTACAAGTTTTTTTACCAGCGCGTGATAAAAACTGCGGAAAATGTCCGACTCCATCGAAACGGACGTCTGTGGGCGGTAGAAAGGATTTTTGTCCTGTACATTTTTTTTTAAATCTTGGCGTGGGCGCCCTGGAGCCTTTGGCAATGATGGACTCTGCATGCAGAGCACGGATGCTATCTCTGCTCGGAAGTTTGGCAGCTGGTAGCGCCTATCATTAGCATTAGGCTTGTTGATTCTGTTGAACAAAATATAGGCGTTTACCATGGCTAAGTCAAGCAAATGCACGAACAGTCGATTTGTATACTTGTTGCTCTTCACTGAAATTTTATATCGGCCAATAAGGCCATCCATGAGATCGACACCACCCATATGGCTATTGTATTCATGGATTATGTTGGGGCAATCGACGTCAACAAACTTTTTTTCAGAGCGAACAAAACGGGATACCTGTGTTTTTGGGTTTTTTTCATTTTGAAAAGGTTTAGTGCCTGCGTAGGTCGATGCGAGTCGCACAGCCTTATTATCTTTCCAAAGTGATAAAGAAATGTCGACTCCAGAAGCAGATCCACAAAACTCTGTAGAATATCCACGTGGTTGTTTCTTGAGATCGTTGTCGGTTGGCAGCTTACAATTCGGAATGCGATTTGAACGAATAGTCCCCAAG
The DNA here is from genome assembly GCA_021234595.1 of Delia radicum. Taxonomy (NCBI): domain Eukaryota; kingdom Metazoa; phylum Arthropoda; class Insecta; order Diptera; family Anthomyiidae; genus Delia; species Delia radicum. The sequence goes on from CM037853.1 coordinate 138,686,304, forward strand.
GAATAAATTCCGCGTGATTTGAGATATACAAGAAGTGGCAGTGAAGTGTAGTAGTTATCGAAATATATTATTTGGTTTTTATAATCTGGAACATTGCGTGACAATCGAACAACCACATTTGCTGCCGCTCCAAGGTCTGGCGAGCCAGTTTGCACAACATTGTCTCCTGCACCGCAATATATCTCGAAATTATAGCAAAAGCCGAAGGAGTCACATAAAACAAACAGTTTTACTCCCCATTTGTGTGGTTTATCTGGCAAATATTGTCGAAGAAAAGTCTTCATCTTCGTTGCGCACATTTGTTCATCCACACATAAACGTTGCGTCATTGGAACGGATTGAAACTTTTCATTGAAATGATTCACAATTGGTCGTATTTTATACAAAGCATCGTGGTCTGCAGCATTCCTGGGGGGCAGTTTACTATTATCATTAAAATGCAAATTACTCCGTATTTTCTCAAATCGATTTCTTGACATAGTATTTTGGATTGTTTGGAACGCAAATTCGCCCCAATATGCACGGACACTCGGATAGCGAAAAACTGACATAAAAAATAAAATGCCAATATACTGACGAATTTCCGAATTGGTTGTAATGAAGGAAGTTGTGATATCTTTTTGAGTGGCATATAAATTCGATTGTTCAACAATGTGCTCAATAATAGTGTCGCCCAAAAAGAATTCGAAGCATTTGAAAGGCGTATCAAGCTTTTTGAGATCTTCTCCTAGTTCGGGCTCAGAAAATGCAATCGCAGAGTTATCCAGCACTAAATTCTTTTGGCGCCACAAAATTTTCTTGAAAGTCTGAGATTTGGGATCTATATCCGAAACGGATCCAATAAACTCCCCTGTTTCACATATAATACTATCTTCAGGCTGAATGATATTCTGGTCAGCAGGCACATTGCGTTTGCGTTTCTGTGATCGAGGAGTATTTGAAGCAATCGAAGTAGAAGGAGATAATAATTTTTGAAATGATGCGGGACTTCCGCTGGAAGTAAGGCGAATCTCTGATACCAGCATTGAATCTGACATATTCACCGCTCTATTTATATCCTCCTCAAATCCAATGTTGATATGGCACTCCGTCTCGCAAGCGTTGTCATCCAAATCGTCTTCCATATCTTCTTCTTCGTCAGTATCGCTATCGAAATTCATCAAATCCAAAATTTGCCCAATCTCTTCATCAGAAAGCGATGACAACTTTTGCATTTGTCGACGTTCCATGTCTATAAATGACAATTTTTTAGCTTTAATATCTCCTTAAATGTTCCACTTTCAAACTTACCTAAAATATTATTTTTATCCGAATTGTCCTAAGACCGCCTCTAGACGGGCTACCTTGCAAGACCAACAAAAAGCTTGAGCAAAGTTTTTTTTTTCTTTTTTCTTTTTTTTTTGCTTTCTTTATACTACCAGCAACACACCAATAATTTTTTCTTTCACCTGCAACCACTTTAAATATTTTTTTTGATTTTTTGAAATTCACACTTTTTGCAAAATAATTATTCCGTCCGTATTTCACAATTTTCCAACTTAAAATGACAGTGATAGCTGCCCATAGCATGAGCTTGCGTTGCGAATGCAATAAAAACAATTTTTGGACTTCCCCGAATTAGACAAAATACAAATAAAACCAAAACGTAATTTGGGAAGAGCATAAGTGAGCAATGAAGTTAGCCCGTCTACAGGCGGTCTTGGGTACTAGAGGGTTAATCTAGGCAACCTAATAAATCATTCATATCAACGCTGCACAAGTGAGGCTACACAGGTAGAAATTGCCAAAGGGACAAAAAAAAAAAACAAAGCACTAGCAGAGCGTTGGTTAACATTAACACCAAAGAAAACGCTTTGCCTATACAAAAAAAAAAAATGCTTTGCCTATACAAAATTTCCAACTGTTTATGAAAAACAACCACTGGCACAACATCAGTTAAAATTTATTTGACAACGTTTTCAAAAATAATTGTACTTTCCCAATATTTGTTTTACAAAATTGAAAACAACCACTGGCTAAACATCGAATAAAAGTGATTAGACATAATTTTCAAAAAGGTTTTTACAAAATATACGACCGTATATTGAAAAATACTGCTGGGTAAAGGTCGTTTGAATGTGCTCTGGTAGCCTTTATTAAAAGTGCTTTGCCAGTACTTTTTTCACAAAATTCACGAATGTGTAAGAAAAATACTACTGGCAAAACATTGGGGAATAGCTCTTTGCCAACACCAGTTAAAAGGTCTTTGCCAGTACATGCGTTACAAAATTTACGATTGTATATAAAAAATACTGCTGGCAAAACAGTTTACACAGTTTATGACAAAAATTAAAGTGGAAAATATCTTGCAAATGGAAAATTAGCTAGTCATAAAAAGATAAATGTTACAATGCTAACAAGGCATTTTAACAGGTGGTACAAGTGCTTTCCGAATATCAGACATGAAAGGCGTCAATTAGATTTCACAACTATTCACTTGTGAAGTTTGTCATATAATTATTAACTTCAGACCTACGATCGCTTGGCTTAAACGCATTCTTTGGAAATTTTCAATTTTGCTATACCAGACATGGGACATAATACTAATATTTGTGTATTTAATTACAAGCCAATTTCTTTTTTATGTCTAATTACATGTAATTGGGTGTAATTGAGTAATTGCCCTGTAATTAAATACTCAAATGTTGTTATTAATCTCCATGTTTGGTATTAAACATTTTACGAATTTTCTAATGAAGTGTTTAAGCCTACAAGTGTGAGCGTGGGTCTAAAATTATGTATGATATTAAAAAATATCACAAGTGAATGATTGTGAAATGTAATTGACGTCGCCCATGTCTGCCCAAAGTTATATCATTATTAGACAAAAGGAGCTTTGCAGAAACAAAAAATTAATTTTATATAAACAGAAAAATTAGAAAGTATAAAAAGTCACAAAAAAAGTTATGCGTAAAACCGGAATCGAACGCAGAACTTTCTGACTACATGCTTTTTTAAACAAAGCATTATCATTTTTATAAAATATATGCTCTACCAGTGGTTAGACTTTCAAGAAGTTTGCAATTGCTGACAGGGAAGCACTGGGAAAACATTTTTGACAACGTTGGCATAGTGGTCTCTGCTGATTCTTTGCCAATGTTTTTTTTTTTTACCACAGAAATCATTGTAAAACTAATACTGGCAAAAACTTGTTAAAGCGTCTGTAACAAATGTTCTGTCGGTAATTTATTTACAATTCATCGACTAGCCGGTAGTATGTCAGTGCTTTATTTGTTGTACTACTGGAAGTTTCCCACTGGTCACGTAAATATTTTAAACTAAAATTAAATTGGTAATTTAAATTTATTTTCATCGGGATAAACATTAATTGCATTTATAGTAATTAAATGTGCTAAAGTCCCAAAACTTATTTAACAAATTGTTAAAAACAATCTGATTTAGGCGTGTCCCTATCCGGATTTCATTCCTGCCCAAAGGAAATCTTCAGGGGACTTTGTTATTAGAATTTCTAGAGATATTTGTTATGTTAAATCACAAACTCGATGAGAATTTCTTGTCCTCGTCTAGGAGCGAGATTGAAAATTTAAAATATCAAAGAAAAAACAAAAATAACAACAAAATATTGTCACAATTGGCTTTGTCATCTTCCAAATTGGCAAATTCGAATTGGCAAATTCAGACTTCAAGAAAAAAAAACTTAATTTTTATTATTTTATTTTTCATAAAAATATCTTTGTGGAAAAGTTTTTCTTTACTCCGAAATACACTTCTCGATTTAAACTTAAAAATACAAATTTAAATTTTCTTTACTTCCAGAGTAAAAAGTGTTATTATATTATATTATTTAATGCAAGTACATGTCGTTATATATTGCTTTGTATTGCACAACATATCAAAAGATATAATTTTTGGTTATCGAGCAAATTTTATATTGCCCCATATCTTAATGATCTTTTTATTTATGTTATTAAAAGTTCAAATTTAATACAGTTCCATATAAAATTTTTAATTAACTTTTGTTTGAAATTAATTACATTTCACGTACAATTGTAAAATCTTGTTTGAAAATTTCTTGTGGAAACTGTTATGAAAAACTTTTGTGGAGTGTTGCGTTAATTATTTGGTTTTTGTTAGAAAAACAATTTAAATATAAAGTCTACTTTAATTTATTTAAAACAATCGGAAATCCATTTTCCTAATATCTGTCGCATATTCTTACTTCAAATAAACATTGTATAATATCTTAATGCATTCAAATAATTGAAAGTTTTGCATCGCAAAACTTTTTTTTATGAAATCCAATGAACGATTTTCTCAAATGTTTTAAATTTTAAAGACTGTGGGAAACTATAAAAAAATATAGAACAAGAAAAATAAAGAAATTTTATATCTGTTAATATAACCACACATTGTCAGTTAAACTTTTTTTGAAAAAGCATTTATTCGATACGATTTTAAACTTTTAAATTATCGCTCATGCATAATTTCTTTATTCTTAATTAATTTCAAATCAAATGTGTTAAAACTACAAACTTTTCTCACTTTAAAAATGAAAATCTCACTTTCAGTGAATATTTCAATAATGTGCTAAACCATTAAATTAAATTATTATATTTAATTTTTTTAAATTATAATTATTTTATAATTTTTTTAAATTGACATATGGGTATTTTCATGTCAAGTGACCCAACTTTTGAAAACGATCGGGATGAAATTTCCACCAAGGTTAGTAATATTGGATAGCAGTTTAGATACAATTTTTCAACAAGATCGGTCAAGAACTCTCTGAGTTAGAAGAATCTGACAATTTGGCGAAACAGGTATTTTTTATCATCCATGCAACTTTGTACCTATTGTTCTTAGCAAAATTTGTCCTCAATAGTATAAATAGCTATTTCTTCAATCATTCGAAAATTTTTTTTTTTTACTATTTATATTAAAAATCAAGAACTTTTTTTTCAAAATATGCCCATTTTTTTTTGCTCAAAAGAAAGCTTAGGTCTTAGTGGGATGCGAGTGGGATATTAAATATTTTGTAATATCCCACTCGCATATATTGTTTTTGTTTAAGTTTTGTAAATTTTCAAATACCCAGTCTTTCATCCAGATTATTTATCGCCTTTATTTGCTGCTTTTTTGTCAATCCTTTCTTGGCGTTACAAGGTTCAGCTGTTGATTTCTCTGCCAAAACGCAATGTTTTGGCCTCAGTTGGGTAAATTTTATGAAGTCAATTTGGCATCCTCGTGTTCAGATTGAAATGTTGCGAATAACTCTTTCAGGTTGCAGAGAACCATTCACTTCTGCATTTGAACTTTCTTGCCATCGATTCGTACAGACACCCAGTCTTTCAGCCCTGGCATCAGCCGACTTATATCATCTCGCAGCTAAAACTGAGTTAATTGAGCATCAGTTTCGCACTGTAAAGATTTTTCTTTCTTTTTGTTTGGGGGTGTGAGAATCACATGCTCAGAAACCACATTCTACGCAATTCTTGCTTTTCGTTGAGACGTTCCAAACTCAGTCATTATTTTTGCACAACTCTATGTCGATGGAGCAAGCGTAAGAAGTTGAATTATTTTAGCTCTACTCTGTGACGTTTTGTATTTCTCTTTTATTTGCTCAAGAACTTCTAATGCATCCTTATGATATTGGTTTTGACACTCATTCTTTGAACTTATACCTTCTACTGAAAAGTTAGATTCACCATCATCATCAACAGTTCTGTCATCATTCTCAGAATTACTTTTGTCTTCGTCTGGAATAACTTCAACGCAAGGCTCATTACTATTCAAATCAGGTAATTCTTTCAACCTTCCTAGCTCTTTCCTGTATGATCCATAAATTAGCAACCGTTTTGACAGCGCACAGTGGTTCCAAACACAAAAAACATGGTAATAAATATAGATGTTTTAAACTACTGGTCCAATCGGGAAATGGTGTTCCCAAAAATTGAAAAGCGGGAGCTAACCTTTAAGGAAAATGTTTCTGTGGTCACCCTGTTTTAACACAGGGTGTGCTACAGGGTGTCAAAGTTGACCATCTCGAGTATGAAAGAGCTTTAAAGGGGTATAACTTCTATAACCATGCATCGATTTTAGTGTTTTTTTGGACTTTTTTAAATCTAGGTTACGAGACAAAGCAAAAACATGCTTCATGTACCATAGTAACTCTTACAGTTAAAAAATATTTCACTTTGAATTTCAAAATCTTCATTTTTCGCCTTGACTTTTTTAATAGTTTTGCCAATAGATTATTCATTTTTCAAAGAAAATGCTCAAAATTTTTTCAAGTCATTCTAATGACCTTTCTTAAACTCCTAAAGAAAACTTGTTTGAATTATCTTAAGCCGTTTCGCAGTGATACTATTTTAAACTCAAAAATTAAAAGTGTGTTCTGAAAAATGGGGTTTTTTGGTCAGATAAGGGGTAACTTCACACACCTTTATATATATTTTGCTGATATTTTTTGGATTAGTTTTTTACATAGTTTGATAGAGTAGACTTCAAAAATGCTTAATGGTATAGTTTAAAGCATTTTTGGATATGCACCCTACGTCCAGCATTGGTCGAAAATGATGAATTTTTGAACGGAATTCTATGTTTATGACCGTGATAAAAAAAAGTCACGCCACTTAGACACGATTTGAAATTTTTATACTGTAAAGAGATTTATTCTAATGAGTTTGCCACTTCATTTGCCGCCGCCCGCTCAAAAACGTAGCCTGGAGAGCAAATTTTGTGGAAAAAGTCATTTTTTCAAAAGCCTTTTTTTGATTTATAAAAAAAGCGTACTTATATTATCAATTTCAGCAAGATTTTATTTTATTTTTAATAAAACGTAAATAATTGTCCTACATTCCAAAAATGTTTTCGATATTGCTTATGGTTATTTTTACATAAAACATCAAAGTTCAATGTAGTATATCTAACTATAATTAATTGTACATTTATTGGCTTTTGCTTTCGGTAATGTTAAAAAATTTAAATAATTTCAGAAATTTTTTTACATATTATTAAATTAGACTTAGTTATCAATTCAACGATGCATAAATCGTTTATCTAGTGTAATAAATGAATTCAAACTATTGCGCTTAAATCAGGCATTTCAGGTCAAATTGCAGTATTTAACAAATTTATATATTCAGGTATACAGAGCGTGTTGCATTATATTTCTCTAAAAGGGTTACGAGTTTTTTTATTTTTTAATACTATTTCAAAAACCTAATAAGATATAAATGCAGGTAGAAAATGCGTTTTATGATGTAACATTTGCATAACATATTGTTTTAATGGGCTAATATAATGCGTTTTTTTTTATTTTACCTATTTCAGTTTTTTGTTTTTACAAATCCAGTACCTGCTCGATTTTTTGTTTATAAAAAAACAAATATTTGTAATATATAAGCGTAGTAATTTTAAAAGGAGGTTATTTGAGTTAAGCAGTCATGGAGGTTACAATAAAATATAGCTCCCTTTGTAAAGTAATTTGGGATACTCTTGCCAATACTGATATACGATCGGAAAAAATAGGAAAACTGATTGATACCATTGTCTACTCGTATGGCTTAAATATAAAGCCAGATGAAATTGAAAATTTTTACAAAATTTATGAAAAAAAGGATTAAAGATTCCGATTATTCTATACAAAAATTTATGAAGAAGAGTCAAGATTGGCTTAATAAGGAGATGTCAGTAGTTATTGAACAGAAAAAAAGGGGCCGCCCTAAAAAAGATTATGAAGAGGTCCAGATTAGGACTAAGAAGGTAAAACAGGAAGAAATGATTAACACACACTCCGCTAATGAAATAAAGGATTCTTTTAAAGCAGCTTTGACACGTATACAGCCTAAAGAAACAGGGAAAATTGTCGACGTCCTACCAACTGCGTCTCCTAAGCGTTTGAAGCGCATGATACAAAGTATTCCAACACCAAAATCATCAACTTCCTTTACCAGTGAAGATGCATTAGCTCTTTTTCTAAATTTGGGGTTAACGAGAAATAAATATGGTATTTTAAGAAAAGCTCTCATTGAAAAAGGATATGATATTTTTCCTAGCAGTAAAGCAATAAAAGAAACAAAAGAAAATATTTTAAAACCAATAACATCCCCAGTGCATGCCTCTATTGAAGGCGCAAAAGTTGAACTATCACAGTTAATTGACAATACTGTTTCTAGAATTATGTCCACATTTAGCAGCAAAGATATTGAAAGATGCAAGCAATCTGATGTCGTGTTAATGTTCAAATGGGGCTGTGATGGCACATCTGGGTTTTCCGAATACAAACAACCATCTGGAAGCAGCAAAGAAAAAAGTTTTTCATCAATTTTTATGGCTTCTTTTGTGCCGTTAAGAATGCGGTTGTATAATAAATTACCTTCAACCTCGTCTGCAAATGATATATGGACGAATTTAACCCCTGGATCTAAATTTTTATGTCGTCCAATACGATTTGAATATGTAAAAGAAGACATGATTTCAACACAAAGTTTAGTAGATTCAATAGAAAGGGAAATTTCGAGCTTGTCTCCACTTTACGTGGAAATATCTGGACAAGTTATTAAAGTTTCATTTCAACCACAACTTACAATGATTGATGGAAAAGTTGCAAATGCAATTACAGACACAACATCTACTTGGAAATGTAATATATGTGGAAAATTAAGTTCACAGTTTCATGAAGATAGTGATACAATTTCTATGAACGAAAACGCTCTGAGGTTTGGGATATCGCCACTTCATGCCAGAATAAGATTTATGGAATATTGTTTACACCTCGCATACGATCTCAAATACCGCCTTATTCCAGGAAACCTAAGCCTTTCCGTAAACAAAAACACTGATCTACACAACATGAGAAAAGAAGAGAAGAAAAGAATTCAAGATGAATTTAAATTAAGACTTGGATTAATCATTGATACGCCCCTTCAGGGGTTTGGAAGTTCCAATGACGGAAATACAGCAAGGCGTTTTTTCGAAGATCCAGAAACTACCTCCTCAATTACGGGTCTCGATAAAAACCTACTAAAACGTTTTAAAGTTATATTAGCAGTCATTAACAGTAAAAAACCTATTAATGTGGCTAAATTTAAACTCTTTGCCAATGAAACAAAAGACATTATACTCACCATGTACTCTTGGAGGCCAATGACACCAACAGTACATAAAGTATTAGCTCATGCCAAAGAAATAATAGAAAACAGTATGTTGCCTTTAGGCGAACTGACTGAAGAAGCCCAGGAGGCCAGAAATAGAGACGTCAAACATTTTAGGCTTTTTAACACACGTAAGTGCTCCAGAATAGCTCAAAATTCCGATTTGATGGAATTTTTATTAATATCATCGGATCCAGTACTTTACTCCATAAGAACAAAATGGTTACCAAAAATAAGCATAGACATTGAAAAGGAAGATTCTGAATCTATGCATATAAACGACCTTTTAACTTTTGATACTTCAGACTACTTTGTAGAAAATGTGTAGTCCTTAGGAATATATTCATATTTTTAGCACAATTACTACTGTACCAGTTAAATTTAATAAAACCTTATCTTTAGAACAAAAAAAAAACATTATTTTGTCTTTCAAATAAATGAATATATGGTAGTTATTTACCTGTTTTATATGGAAAATTAGAACAATATATTATGCAAATGTTACATCATAAAACGCATTTTCTACCTGCATTTATATCTTATTAGGTTTTTGAAATAGTATTAAAAAAATAAAAAAACCCGTAACCCTTTTAGAGAAATATAATGCAACACGCTCTGTATACCTGAATATATAAATTTGTTAAATACTGCAATTTGACCTGAAATGCCTGATTTAAGCGCAATAGTTTGAATTCATTTATTACACTAGATAAACGATTTATGCATCGTTGAATTGATAACTAAGTCTAATTTAATAATATGTAAAAAAATTTCTGAAATTATTTAAATTTTTTAACATTACCGAAAGCAAAAGCCAATAAATGTACAATTAATTATAGTTAGATATACTACATTGAACTTTGATGTTTTATGTAAAAATAACCATAAGCAATATCGAAAACATTTTTGGAATGTAGGACAATTATTTACGTTTTATTAAAAATAAAATAAAATCTTGCTGAAATTGATAATATAAGTACGCTTTTTTTATAAATCAAAAAAAGGCTTTTGAAAAAATGACTTTTTCCACAAAATTTGCTCTCCAGGCTACGTTTTTGAGCGGGCGGCGGCAAATGAAGTGGCAAACTCATTAGAATAAATCTCTTTACAGTATAAAAATTTCAAATCGTGTCTAAGTGGCGTGACTTTTTTTTATCACGGTCATAAACATAGAATTCCGTTCAAAAATTCATCATTTTCGACCAATGCTGGACGTAGGGTGCATATCCAAAAATGCTTTAAACTATACCATTAAGCATTTTTGAAGTCTACTCTATCAAACTATGTAAAAAACTAATCCAAAAAATATCAGCAAAATATATATAAAGGTGTGTGAAGTTACCCCTTATCTGACCAAAAAACCCCATTTTTCAGAACACACTTTTAATTTTTGAGTTTAAAATAGTATCACTGCGAAACGGCTTAAGATAATTCAAACAAGTTTTCTTTAGGAGTTTAAGAAAGGTCATTAGAATGACTTGAAAAAATTTTGAGCATTTTCTTTGAAAAATGAATAATCTATTGGCAAAACTATTAAAAAAGTCAAGGCGAAAAATGAAGATTTTGAAATTCAAAGTGAAATATTTTTTTAACTGTAAGAGTTACTATGGTACATGAAGCATGTTTTTGCTTTGTCTCGTAACCTAGATTTAAAAAAGTCCAAAAAACACTAAAATCGATGCATGGTTATAGAAGTTATACCCCTTTAAAGCTCTTTCATACTCGAGATGGTCAACTTTGACACCCTGTAGCACACCCTGTGTTAAAACAGGGTGACCACAGAAACATTTTCCTTAAAGGTTAGCTCCCGCTTTTCAATTTTTGGGAACACCATTTCCCGATTGGACCAGTAGTTTAAAACATCTATATTTATTACCATGTTTTTTGTGTTTGGAACCACTGTGCAGCGTAGGGAATTTTTTTAATGAGCCGTTGGAAATATTTCGCATATCTGATGATGTGTGTTTCTTTTTGTTAATGGAATTAAAACAAAATGAACCATGAATTTTATTTTTAAGCCTAGCCTTTTTAGGAGCCGTAGACATTGTGAAGATTAATTATGTAAGAAATTATGTAAATAACACACGTCTAAACTTTAACGCTGCTTCTAAAAAACTGATTTCCGAATGTCTTTAGAATGACAATAAATAGGTTTTCAAGATCACTTTAACCAAATGTTACTAATAATAATAAAAAATAAACTACCTGCCTTTTCAACATAGTGTTAAAATAAACTACATGTTAAACTCTACCTATCCAAACACTTTTTAAAGTCAAATGTCATAAAATAATAAATAAACTGGTATTTCCACCTGAGTCAAAAAGTTGTCTCTGGTTCACCTGATATTTTGACAATAAAAATCACAATTAATATTACGTGCGCTCAAAACTACCTATAGGATTGACAAAAAAAGCCGTAATGAAAGGCAGATACAAGACTCAGAAAAAATGTTGGGTGTGGAAAAATGTTAGGTGCTTAACATATTGTGGGTATTACAGTATCAAGGGTATGAAATTTTAGTTAGGTGTGTTACATACCGTCGGAAAAGCTAATTTGTCTAGTTTCTCAGTAGAATATTTATTTTTAAGGTTTTATAAGCACATACACAGAAATAGGAAAAAAATCAAAATAGTGCATATGCTAAAAATTGAAAAACCTTTGTCTTGAGTTACAAAACATTTATTTTGATATATATCCCACTCGCATCCCACTAAGCGACCAAAAGTTCTTCACGGAAAATACCTAAGCTTTCTTTTGAGCAAAAAAATTTTTGATTTTGAAAAAAAAATAGTCAAAAAATTTTTTTTTTTATTTAATATTTTTTTCCCGAAAGACTGAAGAAATAGCTATCTTAACTATATAGGACAAATTTTGCTAAGAACAACAGGTAATAAGTTACATGGATGAGAAAAAACACCATTTGGCCAAAGTGTCAAATTTTGAAACCCTCTAACTCAGAGAGTTCTTAACAGGTCTTGTTGAAAAATTGTGTCTAAACTGCTATCCAATATTACTAACCTTGGTGGAAATTTCATCCCGATCGGAAGACATCGTTTTCAAAAGTTGGGTCACTTGACATGAAACGCCCCATATGTATAACATTTAGCAAAAGCAAAAATTTAACCATTTGTACGAAATAGGAAATACTTGTATTTAATTGAAATTATTTAGTACTTAACTGAATTTTCTAAATTTCAAAAAAAAAATCATAAAATTTCATCAGTTTTAATTCGAAAACTTTTAATATTAATTATGCCCGATAACTGAATGTCCAGTTAAAATTTAACAAACAGATTATTAATTAATTAAATTTTTGTTCTTCTATTTAATTTCCTAATTTAATTTATTAATAAATAGGGCACTTTTTCCAAAATTAAAAGAAAAGCTCTATTTTATACGCATTATTATGGAAATTGCAATACTGTTTTGCCAACGCTTTGCCAACCTTTCGAAATACAAACGGCCAACCGAAGATTGACATTATCATTTCAGGGTTGCCAGAGCACTTATGTTACCATTGTTGCCAATACCCCCCGCGTTTAAAAAAGCAAACAGCCAACCTAAGACTGTCGTTATCATTTTAAGGTTGGCCCAACACTTTAATTTTTTAAAAGCAGACGTTCTGCCAACGCTTGTACCATCAACACATACATTACTTTGTCAACGCTTTATATTTTAAAAAACTAACAAACGGCATTTTAAGAATGGGTTACAAAATCAAAAATAAAAAGGCTTATGTCAAAAGTTATGTTAGAATTAAGGGTTTAATGTTTGAATTAACAACACCTTAGCTCTAAGGAGTGCTTAATTTTAGGGCCATAAGTCTATATTTCTAATTGTTATCGTTACGCAAAGTTCAAAAAATCTTTTAAAACAGCTCATTTTTTTTGTCCTTTTCATTTTTTTGTTTGGGGTTTTCTGCTCTTGTATTTGTTTTGGTTATTGTATTACAAAATATCCCAATACTTGAAAGATATATTCAATACGTACCTTATTGGCGTGCCATTTCAGTGAAAAAATAAAAACAAAGTTAGAAGAAACGATAGAAATAAAAAAAAAAAAAATTTTAAAATGTGGAGTTGGCATATGCGCTAGTTTCTTATATTATGGACTCAATAAGAACACAACATGCTTTCACCGGATCGCTCACTGAAGATCAAAGAAAATGAAATCTTAGAGTGTTAATTTTTTTTCACATATTTCTGTGTTTTAATTTAAAATTTTTTTTTCAAAAAATTATAATTTTATGTTTCCAAATTTTGAAGCTGATTCGAATATCATGCGTCGCCAGCACGTCAATAGTAGTAGTTTGATTGGTATTACATCTATGTGTGATTAATTACCATCTATGTGTGACTAACATAATGTTTATGTAATTTTACTTTGACGGTTTGATAATTATAATTCTTATAATAATAGCTGTTCACCTGCATGTAAATAAATATATTAAAACCAACGCAATTTTCTGTACAAGTGAGAAATGCAAATGTTGAAAACATCTTAGTTTCAAGCAAATATTTCAATAATTCAACATATTAATAAAAATGGAAAGTAATTCATTTCCATATGGAAATTTGTTATAAAAAAGAAAATATAAAGGAAGAAATTATATTATTGGAATTCAGACACTCGATTTTAAAAATTTTTGTGCAGCACTGTTTAAAGAAGAGGATTTGATCTTTAAAACTACACTAAATCTTTAATTTTCCGTTGACTCATTCAAAAGTTATGATAATTCAAACATTGTATATTTCTCACATACTTGTTATACACCACCAACTTTGAGCAGCGACTAAACGAGAATTATAACGAAATTTCAAAAAAGAAAGCCAATTCAAATTTTTTGAATATTTCTAATATAAAAATTTTTTGTATTTCATTTGTATCATTATTTTCCAACAAGAAATAATGAGTTACTGATAATTGAACACTCATGGATTACCTTGTAATGAGACCTCATTACATTTTACATTATTTCAAAACATAAAGTAATGACTTACCGATCATCAATTACATAATGCATGAATTATAAACGTAAAGTAATTATTAATATATATTTTTGAAAATCTATGTATAGACACATTACTTTGTGATTCTTTGTAAGCATAATGGTAAGGTGTATATTTTTGATATCACGAACGAAAACACGAAGCACAACAACTCATCTACATTTTAAGCAATAAAATGTTGTATGTATCGATAGGTCAGTTGGTAGAGTTCTCGCCTAACTAATTTTTAAATGCCAGAGACCCCAGGTTCGAATCCCAGCACGACCAAGTTATTTATTTAATAAAAACAAGTTATTTATTTAATTAAAAAAAAAATATCTATAAAAAAAAAATGTTATGCATTTTTTTTATGAAAATCTATTTATAGACACATTACTTTTTCCCACCATGTAACCATATAAGTAACCAGTTACTTTACCCCCTACAAGGTAATGAGTTACTTTGAGGCTCATCGCCTGTAAAATTCATCAGTGAAGTAACGTGTAAAGTAATGCATGAAGCCCTATGGCTATACATTACTTTACCCATGATTTGGTAATGTGTGGTTTTGCTGGGTAAGTTAGCTCCACACCCCATAAAATATGCCATTATAAAAATACAAATGAAGTTTGTTCAATAACACAAACATTTTTACAAATTTGTACAAGTTTTTACTGGAAGGTACTCGTTTACACAATTACTCAGTAAAAATAGTAAAAAGAGAGAGTAAAGTGACAGTTTGATGCCAAAGAACTTACAAGTTTTTACTAGTTAAATTTTTGCCAATAAAAATACTAAATTATATTTTTTTAGGGATTTAAAGAGAAAAATATTAAAGAATTCACTATGTAAGGAGTTAAAAAACATTTTAAATGTTTCGGGTCGACAAATTCTATTAACTTTATTTTTTTCCATAATGACCAGTTGATTTTTTTTTTAATATGTGGTATTTAAAATCAGCTGCTCATCTATTTTAAAAATTCTTACTAATTTTCCGTTCGTTTACTTTTTTATAAATTTGTCTGACTCTCTGTAATTTTGTTACTGAGTAATTTTTACTTTACCGTACAGTAAAAGTAATCGAACAGACTTATGGTTTGCTAAAAAAATCTCAAAAAAAGTTGTGTTTGGAGTTGGTAGATCGAAGTTGTATTATTTTATTTGACTTAAAACAAATGAAATTCATTTGTATGAATATCTTCTAGAGACAAATAACTAATTCTTAAATGTTAACTTTTTCTGCGGCCTCTAAATGTAAACGAGTGTAGCTGAAACTTGGCACATAGAGTTTTTAGACATTAAGTAATAGGGGCCACAGTGTGCAGATTGAATAACACAAATTTTATAATTTTTTTGGGCAACTCTAATACTGATATAAAAAATTAAAGTTCTTTAAAATTCATCTTATTACAAATTAACATTGATTTTAATTCGCTAATGATCTTATAATTTTTCAAATCATCAGTTCCATACTGCAAAATAAGACTCTTAGTCTTGTGTATGGAGCAATTCAAATAAATAAATAAATAAATAAATAATTTTGGGACTTAATATCAATAAAATTTTGTATTACTTTGCCTTATTTAGTAATACTTACAATATTTAACCCACAAAAGCAACAAATATCCCAATAATAATACTATAACACTTTTCTTGTTCTAGCGGCTTTTTTTCGAAAAATTGGCTAGTTGCTTCACTTTTCTAAAATTGCAAAATTTTTTTTTTTACCAACTTCAACAGAATTTTGCTGCTTTTCTTAAAAAAAAAGTTTGAAACAGTGTTTGTAAAGGGTGATTTTTTAGCAACTTTCTTTTTGGCAACACTGTTTTTGGGAGCTCAGCTGTTTTCGTGTAACATGTTACTGTTAAACATGTTCAGTTTGGTATATAATTTAACCATGAATCGACTTAGAAACGAACAACGCTTGCAGATTTTAGAATTTTATTATCAAAATACATGCTCGGTTAAGAAAGTGCATCGTGCACTTCTTCCTATTTATGGTCACTTTGGGTGACCTTCTGAGGCGGCTATTCGGAATCTTGTGACTAAATTTTGCACCAAATTTACATTATTGGACATTAAACCACCAACACGTCGTTCACAGCAATTGGGCCGCTGTTACTCCACAACGTGAAAAATTTTGAGGAAGGATTTGGATGTAAAACCTTTTAAAATACAGCTGGTGCAAGAATTGTAGCCACTGGGCGCTGGCAAAGTTGGATGAAGATCCACTTTTTTATCGGAAAATTGTGTTCAGCGACGAAGCTCATTTCTGGCTGAATGGATACGTGAACAAGCAAAATTGACGTATTTGGTGTGGAGAAAAGCCAGAATTATTGCAAGAACTGCCAATGCATCCCGAAAAATGCACTATTTGGTGTGGATTATGGGCATCATTGGACCGTACTTTTTCAAGAGGACGAAGGCAGGAACATTACTGTGAATAGCGAGCGCTACCGTGCGATGATTACAAATTTTTTTTTGCCCAAAATGGAAGAGTTGGGCTTGGGTGATATGTGGTTTCAACAAGACGGTGCTACATGCCACATAGATTTCTATATTATGGTTCCAAATATATCCCAATATTATCATATAATGGTTGTGGAAATTTTTATGAATTATCGTAATAAAAGCCCTACAGTATTCTCCCAGCATTCTGTTGAAGTTGGATTTAGAAGTTATACATGTTTTTTTTAATAGTATATTTATTTAATAATTCACACATTTAAATAAAATAAGGTTTAAAATAATTTAAGTAATCAAATTGTCTTTGCGCTGAAGAAAAAGTTTGTGAAATATTATGTCAGCAATACAAGCTATATATCTGAATACAGCATAAATCACGCATACAAATATTGTTAAGCATACAATTTTACAATACATTTATAATGATCAAACCATGGTTGCAGCAATCATAACAATTGCATTGCAACAATAGTATAGTCCTAGTTATCATAGTATGATCATTGACAAGAATTTCGTAATCATTTATTACCATATTATGATTATTGCAAACATATTATGATTATTAAGTACTACATACTTAAAAGCACGTGCATTTTTTTAAAAAAATTTTTCATATTTTTTTCTTTAACAATATTTTTTTGCGTAATTACAAACAATTAAAAAATAAAGCACTTTCTTTTATCAATTTATACTTTTATGTCCATATAATAAATATAACTTTATTTAAGGGGTGCGCGACAATTAAACTTTTGCATAGACTTCCAGGGTAAACCGGGTTAAGACCACAAACTTATTCCTTCTTCCGTAAAACAAATCAGCATTACACTTAACACCACTATGTATTTGTTTATTTTTAATGGCTTTTTGTTGAATATTATTTAATTTAATGTGGCTGACTGTTTCTCACAACTTCTTTTTACAAAATCTGAAACAAGAATGAATTTAAAAGTGTGAAGATGCTTTTTAAAAAAACCGACTGATCATCTAATAGTTCGCGCAACTATAATATGGTTGTAGTTACATAGAGGATAATGATAATAAATGCTATATATGCAATAAAAAAATATGATAACTGAAAAGAAAGAGAAGTTTTTACTAGAACATGACGAAAACAACCATATTATTAGTGGAATATGATTAATACAACAATAATTGAATTGAAACAATAGTTTATGGCTGTTGGAAACATAGTTTTGTGGCCGCAATCATATTGCAACCATAGTTTTTCTCTGCGATTTTTCGCAGTTGGTACTATCTGAATTTTCTAATCATTTAATAGTATTATTGGTTCCTGGTGTAAGCTCATAGTTCTTTTGGTTAAAATTAAGCACTTTAACTTAAGAGGATTAAGACACAGACTATTAGTAGAAGCTTATTCGTGAACTCGTTTAAGATCCATATTTTAATTTTCAATGCAGACGTTTATCTTATTTAGGTCGCTACTTACGTAGAGTTGGACATCATCAGCATACATGTGTACATAACAATATTGCAGTTGTTAAGAATCGATCCCTGCGGCACACCCTTTAATACTGGCAAATCACGGGAAGTTTTGTTGTTTACAAAGACAGATTGACGACGACCTCATAAATACGATAATATCAATCAAGTAGATAATGTAGAGGAATTTAACATTTTAAAAATCTTAAGACAAGGTCTACCGTATGAAAAGCTTTTGAATGATCCAGAAGTAAAAGGAATGAAATATAACCAATATCCATTCTTTGACGTATTTCCTCAGCAGCATCAATTGAAGCCGTTGTGCAACTGTGACCAGGTCGATATCCAGATTTTCGGGTTATTAATAAAACATTATCATTGACATATTTACTTATTTGCTGAAAAAGTAATCGTTCAAATTCTTTCGATAGGTAAGGTAAAATAGCAATTGGTCGATATACATTATTAGATTTTGGTATTGGTACTATTATTCCAAACTTCGAATTTTGAGGGTAAATGCATTTCGTGACAATATTGTTAAAGATTTACGTTATATAAGGAAACATTTGAGGAAATTATATTTTCAAAAACTGTGGATGAAGTCCATCAAACTCTACGGCATTCGATTTTATAACAATGCAACTAGACATAACATCATGTTCATATACACTTTCAAAGCAGAAACGAGCACTGTTAACAGTAAAACTTTGACTATAATAATTAACATTTGGAGAAATATTAGGAAGTTCTGTGAATGAGTTATGAATTTCATCTACATTGATTGTACACTAAGGGAACTCCTGCTTTAAAAATATGTAGTTGTTTGGGTTGTAATACAGTTTAATTATTTTTAATGTAAATGTAAGTCATTTGTAGAACAAATAAAATTTTTAACTAACCTTGTAGTTCATTTAAAAAAACAACTCACATCAAATGACTGTTTTATGATTTTACATTCATTTTTTACAGTTGTTTTTTGTTATTTAAAAAAAAAAATTTGGTTTATTTTTTACTACCATGTGGTTTATTTTTACTACAATGTTAGTCATTTTTTGAACATTAAAAAACAAATGACAATGTTAGTTGAATTTAATGAAATGTAAGTCGTCTTTTTTGACTACAATTGCTGTCGTCTTTACCAACATAATTTCCTAAGTGTAATTGTAACTTCAGGTGTTGATTTATCTATGTGATTACCAATATCGCGAATTGTTTTCAAGGTTAAGAATTGAAAAAAAAAAATAATTTTGTTAAATATTTGTACAAAAAAAGAGCAAACAAAAACTGTAATATCAACAAAATGTTTGCTATATTTACCTTAAATTAAGTTCAATGCAAATAACAGTAAATCCTGCTAATATCAGCAGAAACATTTGCTAAAAATTGTAGACTGCTGATTTCAGAAAGTCTTATTAAAAAATAAAAACTTTGAAAACTACACTGATAGAATTTTCCTTCATAGTATTAATGAAACGATTTCATTAAAATCGATTCATTGGTTTAATGAAAAATGTCATTAACTGAATGAAAATTCATTATTATTGGTATTTTTTTCATTAACATTTTTTATGATTTTTTCATAATTTCATAAAAAAAAAAAATCAATGAAAAATTTTCAAATTTTTCACAATAAAAATTTTGACTTGTAATAAGAATTTTTTTTGTACTATAATTTTAAAATAAAAACAACTGAAATATTTCTTTTAAACAGAATTAACCAAAACTTTGATATAAATAAATTTTTTTATTAAATTTGCCTAGAGCTAACAGTTTTTGACGAATTTGAATAGTTGGTCACTAAGTTCCAGGGAACAGATTGTCTAAGAAACATAGTTTTGTTCAAAACGAGACCTAAATTGTTATCGTTTTGACGATGTTACAGAAAAACGTTTGCTAAACTGTAATAAATTTTTGTTTTTAACAACATTGTTAACAATATTTACATAAAGTGGACTATAATCGTCGATCATTCTACAGAATTCCAAGCCAGATCGCTAAAACATTACATATTTTGTACCGACATATAAGAAAATATGTCATCTTCTAACACAAATTATAAAAAATGTACAGAAAGATTGAACAAGATTATATTTCATACAAACTATGAATTTTATTCATTAAACACATGAAACTTTCATAACGATTAGGCTAGGATAAATGAAGACAATTTCATATACTTTATGAAATTTTCATTGGGTCAATGAAACCATTCATTAAAATTTATTTAATCAGACACCTTTCATTGACTCAATGAAACGATTCTTTGGGGGCTTTTTATGAAAGAATTCATTGGATTAATGAAGGAATTCATTAATACTACGCACAAACTTCTATCAGTGTACACATTTTTAATAATTTTTTTTTAATATATAGCAAATTTTTCAATTAACTAAAATTTTTCTCAAATAAAATTAAAATTTTTTAGATTCAACAGATTTTTTTTCTGATATTATCTGACTAATATTTACCATAAAAAATCTGTTTATTTTGGCAGTTCTCCTTGCAACGAAATTTTAAAATAAATTTTAAGTATTTTTAGCAATAAAAAGTAACTAATTTTTTCAAATAGTATATAGCTACAAATATACACATGAGTATTATCTAAAAGTTTAGTATGCAACTAATGTAAAAAATTGAAAATAATATAAGAAATTCACAGATTCTTAATTGGATTTTATTCATCATATGAACTCTAAATATCATTCCCTTGGTCGATGACTTTATATGCTGGTTGAATAATTTTATTACTATTCTTTTTTTCTCCAGTTTTAATATTTATATTCTCTTCTAGTGCATGGAAATTTATTTTATAAAAATCAATATGTTATAAGTAGGGCAAGGAATTTAATGCAAATAGATGTTTGTAGTCAGCAACCCAAAATCGTTTTTGACCAAATACTTTTCCGAATCAAAGAATTGCAACAAAATGGCAGTAATTTGTTGTTGCATATTTTTACATATTATATTACAAATGCATACTTTGCTATAAATGCATATTTCGTGAGATATTTTGGCATTTTTTGTTGCATATTTTCAATTTAGTTGAATATTTTTACATATTTTGCAAAAATTAAAATTAAGTTTTAATTAAAAATATACAAAAGAAAACATTTGTAACGCAGAACATAGCATATAGTTTTATTTGTAAGCCACTTAAATTGAATTTAATTTTTAAACCAACAAGTTCGAGTAATCGATTTTCAAGATAAAAAAATTAGTTCGTGCGTATTTTTTTGATTTTGAATGCATGTTCTTGGATTTGTAGTGCATATTTATATTAAAAACATTTTTCACTGCCGCTGCTTTAAAGCAACACCTACTTTTAACGCCTGATAATTTTGAATAGGAGAGAGATATAATAACGCAGTAAAAAGCATATGACAATCAATAAAAAAATTTAAAAACTATTGTTCCAGGGTTTGCCATATAATTAATTAAAAATATAGTTTTTGACATTTTTATGGCAATTTTTTGAAAAATTTGTAATTTACAGAAAGAAGACCGGTGTTACAAAACGTATATCCTGATTTGGTTAGGGACCTTTGAGAAAATTCCTTGTAGAGTATTCTTTTTGTAAAATTAAAATATAGAATCAGGAACTTTCACACTTGTAAAAACTTTAATATACAAGAAATTACCCCATTTTCTTTTTTAATGTGAAAAATTGTTTATTTTCTTCCAACAAACAAAAAATTTTAAATATTGATAAGCCAGTGTTGCCATAATACAATTATTAAAAGCACCAATATTTTCAAAAAATTCTCAAAAATCGTCAAAATCCGATACATCAAATTGTGTATTACAGATCGATAGACATTAGCTTTACCAATAAATAGAAATTATAATTTGAAAAAAAAAATGTTAACCCGTTAAGCACATGCAAAGCGTCAACATTTGAATTTTAACTTTGCCTGGAAAAAGCTTATTGAGACACCATTACATATTTCTACAAAAGTTCGTCAAGAAATTCCTACGTGGTCGATGAGTGGTATAAAATGGGTTAAATGCATATTTTAAGCGCATTTTTTAGATTCTTTGCTGCATATTTAAGTTGCATGAAACTCCTTGCCCTGGTTATAACTAACATCAGACCAACCATCTAGAAAAATTAGTTTGCCATGAAAGTACTTTAAAATTTACAAAATATATTTATGTTAGGGTGATACTAAATTATTTTTTAAAGCTAATGTTGCATCCAGAAAAACTGACTGATTGGTGGTGGAATCATTGGCCCGTACTTCTTTAAAAACGATGCTGGTCAGCACGTTACAGTCAATGGTGACAGCTATGGAGCCAGGATTACTGACCTTTTGGTTCATCAGTTGAACAACCATGATGTGCAGGAGCTGTGGTTTTAACAAGACGGCGCAACAAGCCACACATCTCGTTCCACAATTGATTTATTGAAGGAACCGCATATTTTCACGTTTCGGACCCTTGAATTTGCCTCCTGGCAGCTGGACTATTTTCTGTGGGGATATGCAAAGTCGCTAGTCTACGCCGATAAGCCTGAAACGATTGACCACTTGGAGGACAATTCGCCTCGTTATTGCAAATATACAGCTACAAATGTTGAAAAAAGTCATCGAAAATTGGACCTCCAGATTAGACTACGTCCGAGCCAGCTGTGGCGGTCATATGCCAGAAGTCATATTTATAGAGTTCTATACCTCTATAAAAAACATCCTTTACATTTTAAAAATATGCCAGTAAATACATACATTAAAATCAATATAGAATTTGTTCTTTTTAATTTTTCACAAAAAAAAGTTTGTTTGAAAATAATTAAATATTTTCAACAAAATCCTTCTTTTGCATATAAAAAAGTAGATAAGAAATCAAAACATTGTCGTCGGACGGTTTCAAAATTAAATCAGCGGTTCAAGGGAGACTTGAACATTAAGAACAAATCTGGCTCAGGAAGAAAACGAGGAATTTCCCAAAAATTCCTGGTATGGCAATATGCAGTTGTGGAGAAGGCTGGAAGTCTTTTGTAGCAACAGGAACAATTAAAACCGAAATATATATAAAAGAATGTTTGAAAAAAGACTACTTCCATTTATACGCCAACATAGTATATCCACATACTTCTGGCTTGATTTTTCATATTGCCACTACATCAAGAGAGCCTTTTTTTGTTATAGAGAAGCAACACTCAGGAAATTCTTCCTATTTGTTAATGTGTTGTTCTCTTTGGAAAGGAAATAGTAGGAACATGAAAGGTGGGGAAAGATGAAGTGCTTCAAACATTATTAGTAAAATGGTGTATATAATACATAATGTAATCTCCAAAACAAATTATAATTTTTAGATATTTTTAAGTCAAAAATTAAATATTTTGAGACACCACAAAATATGACAGATTTTTTGGAAAGCACAAAATAATTGAGTAAATTTCTATGAAAATGGTAAAAAATATTAAGCAATGGTATACGAGCAATTCCATTTAATATCACCGTGAAATTAATCGATGTTTTCCGATTTTGTTAAAATTTTGTGAGTGTGTGCGGTAGTGAACGCAAGTGTTAAAAAAAATTTTTTTTTTTTTTTTGGAATTTTATCAAAATCGGAAAACATTGATTAATTTCTCGGTGCTATTAAATGGAGTTGCTCAAAAGATTTAATTTAGAAATTAAGTTTTAAACCGCCATAAGTTTTGCTCCCCTTGCATAAAATGATTTGAAGTCTCCCCCAATTTTAAATATTTTGGAGAATGGCCCATATATCAAACTATGCCAACAAAAAAATTTTTTTTTTATTTATATCTACTAAATATATTTTGAAATACTTGAAAATACTGCAAACTATTGGTCCTGGTGAAATGACCTAAACATAACAGGTGTATGTAAAAAATAAATTCGCTCATAGAGGAAAACCAAATAAATTTGTTCACTAATTTTTTTTCATTAATAAAAATTAAGATGATATAAATATAATAAATCTGAATTTTACTGGAAACCAGCAGTTTTAACTCATTTTAGACACGGTATTCCAGTACTTTTAAATGGCTATATTTTTACAGGATAAAGCTTTAAAATTAATTAACATCTTGACTTAAATCCTGAATAAAAAAATTATTATCAAGAGTTGCCAAATAATTATTTGAAAAAATAAATTTTTTACGTTTTTTGATGGATCTTTTTTCAAAAACTATTTAAAAATATAAAAAAAGACTTATCTTTTATATTTTTTATTGTTAAGTTGATAAAAAAAAAATGTATTTCTATGCTAGAAATTAGTTCATCGATTTAATATAATTTATTAATATCTGAACTTTGAAATTTTCAAATACACAAAGTCTAAAATACTCCAAAATGTATTCGATTTGCACTCACAACAGATACAATGAATAGTTTTTATTAAAATAAAGGGTCCGCCAAATAACTTTTTTTTTTTTGAAAATGCTATAAAAAAAACTACTGAATATTTTCTCAAATTTCTTTTTTATTTGAAAGTACAATCCTACGGGTTAATAATGGAAAATAATTTCATTCAAATGGCTGCCTCGGCTGGCCATGCAATAGCCTACACGATCGGTCCAATTTTTAAGCACATTATCGATTGTGTGCAGCTGTATTTCCTCCTCTTCAATTTTTGTGAACAAAAATTCGTTCAACATGGCCCGATAACGATCGCCATTGAGTGTAACTGCCACTCCTTGCTCATTTTCGAAGAAAAATGGTCCAATTATGCCTCTGGACCAAAATCCGCACCAAACAGTGACTCGTTTTGGGTGTATCGGCACACGTTCTGCAACATTACCATGATTTTCAAAGTAATGTCGCAATATTTCCCAGCGTTGTTCAAGCGTATACACAACCATATTCGTTCAGCGGAAGGATAAAACTAATTATTTGTCAAATCAGACATGAGCTAAGTGTTACCATTCACCTAATAAGCACTAGTTGAAAAAAAAACCTTAGATGGCGGACCCTTTACTACTAAACTTATAAAAATTATATCGTCAGGGTTGACATATGGCAATTTATAAAAATGATCAAAAACCACGATCTTTTCCCAAAAAATTTAAAAAATATTTTTGAATAAAGATGTGCTTAAAAAATTATATAAAATTTATATTTTTAAAATACCTTTAACCGTCTATAATTTATATGCTGTCAAAGTCTTAACTTTGATTGCCAATATTTCCACTAGAACATTTCTATATACCTAAAAGTTTTGGTTGAAAAATTTTCAGCAGATCTATGACGTGGCATTAATGAGTTAAGTATAGTTTTTTATCTTTGTTTTTGTAAATTGGGCCATTTTGACCAAAACAGGGCAAAAGAGTTGAACTCAGTTTTTTGGTAAACGATTTAAATATTTTTTTTACCTTTTTCTCTCTGCACAGTGGTAAAATATACTGATAGCTTAATATCTTCTTTGTGTATAAACTGAAATAACTGAAGTTTTTACAATAATAAAGGATATACTTCCCTACCTATCACCTTAATTTCGGGGCAATAAATTCAGCGGAATTATTGGTGATAAAAATAATAAGCTGTTTTGAGGTGAAATTTACGCGCTGAGTCCGAAAAAAGAAATTAAAATTTGTGTAGGGTTGGCAAATTTTTTTTTTACAGTTGCCACATTTTTTTCGGCAACCCCAAACAAAAGTAAGTTACATTTTTGAACTAATCGCATGATATTTACCCTAGAATATTTAATGCGATAGTCTTATACAAGTACACTATTTTCTGAAAATGCACTGAAACATAATAAATTTCACATTTGCACATACATTGTGTTAGTACATGGACCGATTTTGATAAAATTTTATTTAAAATATCTACTAAAGCGAAGAAATATTTTCCCAAAATTCGGAATATATATAGTACATTCCACGTTTATTTTTTGGTACTTCTGTGATGACTTTCGCAAATAATTCATTTGCAATACATGAAGTCACAAAAATGATTCCAGCTAAATAAATTATAAAAAGGCAGCTCAAATGTATAGTACTCACTAATTACATTAAGTGTTGTAAAATAATGTAAAGCCTAAACCTCCAAGAAGTACCAAGAATTTTCTGGAGTTTTTTAAAACTGTTTTCTCGGCTTTTAATTGTGCAATGAAAATGAAAATTAATCAAGTTCGAAGCGACTAGACCATTAGGATATTATCCTAACAAATAATCTATGGAGATTTTTTTTTGAAATTTATTAATTGTGTGTTGATAGATCTATTTCTATTTTAAAAAGACAATTTCTAAGATTAAATAAAGCATTAAAATACGTACTCGAAATACTTAAAATATCCGTGCAATGATACAAAACTAATTTTGATACAGAAATCATTTCATAAAAAACTAAAATCAAAATCATTACCAAGCATTTTCTTTTTATAACACATAATTTCAAAGATTTTTCCTGAAAAATAGCATACGATACTGCAGGTTTACTAAGAGCTACATTTTAATGAGATTCTGAAATTGTTTTCTCGATTGCTTATAACGAGGATAAGTTAAACTACCTATGTGAAAATAAGTGAAAGCAGAATTAAATCTTAACTCATTAAAGACGCGACATACGCATCATTAAAACATGTTGGTAATATTTTTTAAAGGGCCCTTTAGTGGAAATATTATCAACCAAAGTTGAAAATTTGACAGAATATAAAACTTACACGGTTAAAGATATTTTAAATTATATTAGTCATTCCAAAAATTTCAATTACATTTTAGTCGTTTGGAATGGATCTGTTTGGATTTTATTGAAAGCGAGCACATTTCAACGTTTTCTGATATATATGCTGTAGTAAGTTTTTTCCTAATTCGGTGTAGTGCGCGTTCTGCGGCATCTAAAAGTTCGACAATTTTAGCAAAACTAAGAAAAATACATAATGTTTAAGCTGCAATAACAGTTTAGGTTCCTATCCGATTTTTACAAATCTTGTTTCATATTAATGACTTGATTTTTGCCAGAAAATTACACCGTCTCTTTCCAAAATGTTTGCAAAAATAAAGAAATACTTATTTCCCGAATATTTCAAAACTACAACTTCGATTGTTATTCGAGTTTATCATATGACGTAAACAAGAAAATATAAATAAACTCTTCACCTCTTCCGCTATTACTTGGGTAAACTATTTGCTCACTAATTTAGACCGCTGACGACCAATGGGATACATGTGTCCCATGGAATTTTTGATAGAAGGAGTTGCAAAAAAATATTTTTGACGACACTTTTGTTTAAAAACACTGGGTCGATAAACACGAAAATACCAACCCTAATGGCAACCCTAACATTATAATAGTAGCAGTATTTGGATAAAACCCAGCAACTATTTATGTTTTGAGTGAAAACGCAATAAATTTTGGAATATTTTAATATTTGTGTGTTTGAAAAATGCATGGACCGATCCGCCAGATTTTCGAAAAGTATATATATAATCGATAAACTAGTTTTTAGCAGAGAAATACATTTTCATATTTTCTCATAAACACAACAATCAAGAAGATAAAAATTGGATTTTTTATATTTTAAAATATTTTTGAAAAAGGTCCCATCAAAAAGGTGAAAAATAGTTTTTTTTTTAAGTAAATATTTTGCAATTCTAGACAACAATTTTCTGAAAATTTTTTATTCGAAGTTATAATCAAGATGTTTATTTTAAGATTTTTAAACCACTTATTTATCACATCACACATTGTGTCTATAATGAGTTCATATTTCAAAAATGTTGTTGACTGTAAATGACATAAGCTTTGTATAATTTGATTAGAAAATTTGATAATCCTCCATTTTTTATCAAAATTTCTAACGGTTATAGAAATGTGTAAGGTCATATTAAATGGGATATTTTTTTTATGCTACTTTTACAAAATAATCGTATAACTTAGACATAGGCTCCATCCATTATGGTAAACAATTAGACATACTCTGCAAGGGTGTCACCATAGACCACAAGAAAAACAACTGGCATTATGAAACATAAGGAAAGAGGAATTAAAGGTTTAGTTCAAATAATAAATGGTTAAAAAGTGTATACCTCTTCCTTCAGTAACCCAGTGATACATAGCTTACACATATGGCATAATATAGTATACATACTACAAGGAAGCGAACTTTAAACTTACGAAAGAACACCCTCTTTTAGGAGGTTTCAAAACAAATTACCAAAACTCTTTAATTTTGTCAAGGTTTTCTTTTTTCTTGGATGCATGACATTTTTACTGAAACGTATCGGCCTCAGCATCGCTATTACGAGTACAGTTACGGCTGAAAATTGTTCCTTAAAAAAACAATTGATTTAAAATACATTAAAATTTTTAGACAAAACTATTCCTATTCCTGCTACGCCACTTTCATGTCTAAGACCGCTAATTGCATATAATATACCGCCATTTTAACTTATGCCGTTAATGGACAATGTGTAACTGCTTAAAACATAATCTTTTTATACATATTTTAAAAGAAATTTTATTTCTAATATATTTTGTATTTTTTTTTTTGACAACTAATACAAATTTATTTTAAGACAATTGTCTTTTAGCTATGACAACAAGAGTTACAAAAATGTATTTTAATATGTTTTACTTTTGGTGAAGCAACTGAAAAATCATCCCAAAACCTTAAAGCTTATTTTAAAATCGGTAAATATACATAACTAAGATTCAGTAGATATTATTTGGAAGAGCATTAGTAAAAATAAGTTATATAAATTTGACTACTGCATCAAACATGTAATCGCAGTGTCTAATTATTTGGGAAAAATTAGCTTTTTTGAATTTGTTAAGCAAATTTTTAGTTACTGGGGATAACAATTTGTTAATATAATAAATATTTTGCAACCTTAATCAAATTTACGCTGTTATTGCACTGTTGCACTGGAACTCGTCCATTAAATCTGTGCATTAAACTTATGCATGTTTTCATACAATTTTTTGAAAAATGCAATTTAATTTACTAAAATTTTTGTTCACATAATGAAGAAGTTTTCTTAAAATACTAGTTTCACAAAAAGTATGAATCTTAATTTTAAGAACATTTTCGTTCGCCTTGTAATAAAAAGTTTCAAATGTTTAATGAAATGTTTCATTAATTTTCGTCCACTAAAATTCTCTCTATGTAACAACCTTGAGTGCTATTGCTACGCGCCGGCTAGTTATCGTTCACAAAATTTTGTAAAAGTTTACATAATGTGAAAACATGAATTATTAAAACTGAAATAAATTCTAAGAGGTATAAAAGATGTTAATTTTCCAAGATATCTACAAGGATTTTTGTGTAGTAGTTCTCGATCCGGATTTATTGTTCGTAAACACATAAAATTTACCGTCTATGCCTGTTCAAATACAGAAAGTAGAGAAAAAAAATTAAAAAAATTCATTTAAATATATTTAAAAGGATAGCTCGATGATATGCCGTTTGAGTGAACTTTTCCCTCCCTACTTATACGAAATCAGATGCCTACGACAGTCAAATAACCCTTATTTAGCACTAACTATTCCTTGTATGATCGTTTTTCCTACCATGCCTGCTATTTACCTAACATTTCTATTTAATGAAAAAAAAAAATAGAATTTCATTGCAAAATTCAATATACAAATGA
This sequence comes from Delia radicum, assembly GCA_021234595.1. NCBI lineage: Eukaryota > Metazoa > Arthropoda > Insecta > Diptera > Anthomyiidae > Delia > Delia radicum. The sequence goes on from CM037853.1 coordinate 138,715,908, forward strand.
ATTTATTTTAATAAAATAATATACATATGTTACTATTCAAATAATAATAATACGTAACATACTGATTTTCAATATTAATAATAAGTAGGGTAAGTTAATTGATAATTACATCAACAGTGTATAATTTATAGTCTAATTGTGGGTATAAAGTTAGGTAAATACGTAAGTATATAAGTAAACATAAAAGTATAATTGATTATTAGTATTATCGACCTTTTTAGTAAATATTTGTTAAGATTTTTAGAAATATCTAAAGTGGGCTTCTAAGGTCATTTGTTTTCAAAATAAATAAAAGACTATTTATTCATTTTTCATCCGACGTTTCGTTGGATATTCCCAACATCCTCAGGGATAATTTTATTAATATATAGTCTTTTTTTGTCAAATTTTAAACATTTAATTCACAATATATTTTACATATACACAACATAAAACATAAAATTAATTTAAAACAAATGTAAAAAATAAATAAAAGTAAATATCACAATAAAATCCTCTAAAAACTAGTATCACAGTTGAAGTTAGAAACTAATATAGTTGTGAATGTAAGTTAAATTATGAGTGTAAATATAAGTGAAAAAATTAAGTGTATACTTAGGGAAGTTCTGCTGTAAATATTTGTATTTGTTTGAGTTGTAATACAGTATTTTTATATTTAAGTGAAAAACCAGTAATTTGCAGAAGAAATTTAATTTTTGGCTACATATGTAGTTTTCATTTAAAAAAACAAACCACATCAAATAACTGTATTATGACTTTACATTCTTTTTATACAGTGGAATTTTTGCATTTAAAAAAAACAACTAAATGTTTGTTACCACATATGTGATTAATTTTTACTACAATTGTGATTCATTTTTTGAACAGTGAATAACAAATGAAAATGTGACGTGAATTTACTAAAATAACAGTCGTCCTTTTTTCAAGTGAAATTTCACTTGTTTTTAACTACATTTGCAATGGTCTTTACATACATAGTATTCTAAGTGCAGCAAAATATAACATATACAACCCTTTTTTATGCAAAAAAAGAAAAAGGAAATATAAAAATCTAACTAAGATGTGTCTTTCGCTTTAGTCTGTCTGTCTGCCTGCTGTATATTTGTTTGCAATTTGACCACGCTAGATTATTAATCTCTATAAACATTTAGTTTACAAATAAACATTTAATCTTTATTAAATTTAAATATTTTATTTTATTTTGACTTTTATTTAATTAATAGACAATTACTTTCACAAGCCGGTGACAACGCAAAATTTAAGTTCTTTCAATCAACAATTTTGTGTTATGAATGAAAAACACATACAAAAATAGTCCATGGTTGATTTTTTTACATGTCTCACCAGAGTTCTACTCTTTAGTGTATTTTTTATCATCACTGCTATATCTTGACCTACTACTACATCTATCTCACTATTAATTTCTTTTGCGTATATCTTTCAATCTGGCTGTCATACACACCATTAATATGGTAATCAGTACAATTTTTTTAGCAAAACAAATTACTAAAACATTAGTAAAATATTAGTAAAACATAAGTTCAAAACTGTTAACTGCTGATAAGTATAACTAAAATTTTGGCTGAAATCATAGTTTTAGCAAAAACTATTTTCAGCAAATTTTTTGCAAGACGTTTTACTAACTTTTCTAATAACTTATTTTTTGAATGTAGGAGCCATGCCGACTAATTTTTCTAGTTAAACAAATGTTTGACTGAAAATGTGAAGCGACTCGTAATCGTATTAATTGCATGACAGCTGTTTTTTTTAATGGAGAAATAAGGTCATTGTTATCCAAGCTCTTTCGTGTGGATTAATATGTTTCGAATAAGTGTTTTTTCCAATGTTTAATACAAGCAAAATTTTAATTGTTGTTATACAGTAGGTATTAATTAAGATTATATAAATATAAATTTAAGCATTTATTAACTTTAATATCAGTAGTCGATTTTATTTGATCTTAATTTGGATTTCATTTATTATAGTGCTTATTTTTTAAAAATTTATTTTATTTAACACAAGCCGAATAAAGCCGGGCTTCACCGGAGTGCACATACACGCAGAGAAAAAATATGATTGCACATGATTGTGGACACAAAATTATCATATTATGATTCTAATTATCATATACATGACTCTGGATAATGATTATTATGATTACCGAAGGCGATTTTATCGTCATTTAGAATCATAATATGATTGATACGATTATATTATGATTGTTACAAATTGTAGTCATAACATGATGCTCTTAAACTATCATAAAACAATTCTCTATTTTCTGTGTGTAGTTCTGCCTAAAAATTTTTATTCATTGTAAGTTTTGTGAATATTTAAGGAGTAGCGGCTTAAGATGTATTTTAAGTACTAATTAAAAAATGTATTAACATTTTTTACGGACGGTCCCCTCCTTACACTAAACCACCCTAACCGACCGAGAGGGCTCATCCCCAAGACGTAGGGTTACGTACACACTATGGTCCGAACCATAGCGGAATAAGATGTATTTTTATTACTAATAGGGGTATGCCCGCTGCATTGTTAGCGTGTGGACGATATTGTTTTGCCTTCAAGTTTAAAATGTAATAGATTTTGGATAAGAATTTAATCTTCTAAGGAAAATAAAACACAATGTACTCGTAGTAGTTTTGGTATCCAAACATTTAGGCAAGTATGGCCTGTCATTATCATCATTTACAATTTGGAGAATACGAATGAAAATATTTCTCTTTAACCCCCAAATCAAAATGGGAGCTATGTCTTACATAGTTATAAGATCGTTTTTCAAAAGAACATTGTGTGAATATCACAGTATTTCTGTGTGGACGAACTGCGCCAGGTTTAGCATTTTTCTATTCTGTGGTATGTCCAAAGCCGGCTTCGCTGAGTAAATCATTTATGGAAGTCTGTAAAATAAAAAAGTTTATTCCGTTGTCCAATAAAAACTACATTTTTAACTTTAAGGCAAAACAACGTGTTATCTATAATAACAGTATAGTGGGCTTGCCGGTTACTATGAATTATGTGTTCCTTGGTATACGGTAAATAGTAAAAAAGGTATTCAACAGGGATTTAGCACCGTCTAATTACCCTGCCTAAACCGCTGGAGCTTGAAACTTTTAATTTGTCATTGAGGTTCCTTCTCCATCGTATACATCTAATAACGATTTTAGGAAATTGTTAGGATGTGGTATAAAAAGATAAAAAGTATTCCCCTTTTCATCCTCTTAAACCGATTCGACTAAAAATCTGAAATTTCAAGTGCATTACCCAATAATGGGCTAAAGCACTTAAAAAATACCTATAGGAATTAAAAATAAAACTTGATAAAAATGGGACACAAAAAAAAATGTTCGCTTAATCACTCAGACCGAACCGCTTGGTTTTGAAATTCGGCATGTATGTTCCTTCTCTGGATTAGACATCCACAAATATGGGATTATTGGAAATGTTTACGTAAAGGCGCAAAAAGTGAAAAGGTTCTTGATTTACTGTCCAAACCCTTTTGTATAGAAAGTAAATTGTAGAATATGTATTCCCTGATGTATGGGCTTATTTATCGAAGATATACTTTTTGAAATTTCCAATAAAAACTTGATAAAAATGGTAAACAAAATATTCAACTTGAATTTTGGATTAAATAACACGTCTATTAAGGCGGGTTTTTATAAAAACACTTCGGTCAATACATTGAAGAAAATTTTTTGGAACTCACCATAAAAACGGGGTTTAAATAAGAAAAATTGGGATTAATCACAAAGCTTAACCCGCTGGAGTAAGGAGCTTGAAAATTGGCTTAAAAGTTCCTCGTCTAGGAAAAAGTTTAAAGAAATTATTACCGTGAGGGGCAAAATCTCCCTTTTAATGTCATCCCAAATAATATTTAGCTAGAAATCTGCTTTTAAAATATGTGTTTCTTTGAACTTCTAATTAAAACGCTGTAAAGGGAGTAAAAAAAGAAAGGGGGTAAAAAAAGTGTCATATGATAACTAGTTAGAGGGATTGCCCGTTAGTATAAATTATGTGCTTCTTGGTATATGGACTAATTTACTGAAGAGATAATTTCTAAAATATGCAATAAAAGCATAGTTAAAATGGTATTCAAAAGTGAATTGGTACAGCCTAATCACCCAGTTTAAGCCGCTATAGGTTGGAACTTCAAATTTGTCATTTAGGTTCCTTCTCGATCGTATACAACTAATCACGATCTATGGAAATTGTTAGGATGTGGTACAAAACGGATAAAAAGTCTTCCCCTTATCATCCTACTTAAACCCCTTAAGCTAAAAATTTGAAATTTCAGTCGCTTTCCAATAAAACTTAATAAAAATGTTTTACAGAGACAAATATGTTCCCTTAATCAATCAGACCAAACCGCTTGATTTTGAAATTCGGCGAGTATGTAAATGCTTACGCAATTTAGCTAGAAGTGAAAAGGTTTCCCCTTAATTTCCCGCCAAACCCTTGTGTCTAGAAATCTGTATTTTATAATATGTATTCCCTGAGGTATAGGCTAATTTACCGGAGAGATGCTTTTTAGAATTTTCAATAATAACGTGGTAAAAATTATAAAAAATATTGAACTTGAAATTTGGATTAAATTAGACATCCACTAAGGCGGGATTTTTGTAAACCTTTTAGGGGAAGGGTAAAAAGGAGGAAGTCTCCTTCTGTTCCAAAATTTTTTTTTTTTAACTTTTAAAAGCACGGTGTTTAAGTAAGAAAAATTGGTATTAATCACAAAGCTTAAACTGCTGGAATAAGAACTTGAAATTTGGCTTGAAGGTTCCTCGTCCGGCGCAGACATTATCTAAGTAGAAATTATATGGTGAAATTTCTTACAGTGAAGGGCAAAATCTCCCTTTTAATATTCTTCCAAATGTCATTTGGCTACAAATCTCACTTTTAAAATATGTGTTTCTTTGAACTTCTAATTAAAACGTTTTAAAAATGGAGTTAAAAAAGTAAAAGTGTCCGTTAGATTTGACATGAAGGTTCTTCTTTAAGCGTAGACATCAACCAAGAGAGGGGCAAAAAGAACAGTCTCTCCTTAACGTCATAACTAAAGCCATTAGGTAATTCTATAGTAATTCACTGAAGATATACTTTTTGCGTTTTCTTCTTAATGACATGTACAATTAAAAATTTAAAACATCTTCTCAAAATGTTTAAACAAATTAATTAAAACAGGAAATTATTTTGTTTTTAATGTATTCCGTCATTTTAATATATTCTTTTTGGCAACAATATCTCGGACTTTTAAGCTACTCGAGTAATAATAAAAATTAAACTATAAAATACTTTGGATGTTCAGAAGTTAAGCGTATAAATCTTCTTAGGAAAATATAATGTAGTAAAGTGGAGATTTACATTTTTAGCCAGGAATGACATGACATTATCCCAATTTCCGATTTGGGGATTATGGATTAAAATGTTTCTATTATAACCCCCAAACCAAAATGGAAACTATGCCCAACATGATTATGCTAATTATCCCCAGTAAAAAATAGACATATTCTTCATGGGCATTAGGACCGTTTTTCAAAAGAACATTGTGTGAATCTTAAAGCTTTTCTGCATAGCCGAGCTGCGGCCGGACTTAGGGGTTTTTACTCTCTGGTATGTCCGAAGCAGGTTTCGCTGAGTAAAACCATTCTGCAAATCTGTAAAATAAAATATGTAATACTTTATTGTATTGTCCAATAAAAATTACATTTTGAACTTTAACGCAAAAATACGTTTATCTATGCTAACAACATTGTGGGCTTTGCCCGCTAGTATAAAATATGTATTCCCTGATGTATAGACCAATTAACTAAAGAGATATTTTTTGAAATTTGAAACAAAAACAGAAAAAATGGGATTCAAAGGTTAATAAGTGCCGCCCAATTACAGATCTTTAACCGCTTGAGCTTGGAACTTCAAATTTGGTATGATGATTCCGCCTCCGGCGTAGACACAATTTTCGGAAAGACGATTTTTGGAAAGAATTAAAAGGTTGCACAAAAAAGATAAAATGTGTGTTGCTTAACGTTCCGCTTAAACCTCTTGGGTAGAAATCTAAAATTTCAAATATATAAATAAAATAGATTCAGTAGTAGTAACCGTATTTTGGTAGTAGCTATAGAATGTTTTGGTAGTTATCACCAAATTTCTGTTGCAGCAATCGAAAGTTTATTATCGTGTCAGAATGACTGCAGCTTCAACCGAAAGATTTTCATTGCAATCGAATGATTCAGTTGTCGCGATTGTGATAAAAATCATTCGATTGTTGCAACGACATTCTGACATGACAATAAAATTTCGATTGACCCAACTACAACGGTAGCCAGAACCGAGTATGTTTTCTGGGTGTAGAGTATGCGCCATTAAAGTAAAAATATACTTTTTGGAATTGTAAACAAAAACTTAAGAAAAATGTTTTACATAGAAAAAAGTGATTCTTTAATCTCCCAGCTGAAACCGCTGAAGCTATGAACATGGAATTTGTCATGTAAGTACCTCCTTAATCGTAGACAATTTTTGGAAATTGTTAGGATAAAAAGCGTGCCTCTTATATTTCTGCTTAAACCCCTTCTGCTTGAAGTCTGTAATTTCATATTCAATGCACTTAAAATATACTTTTTTGAATTCCCAATAAAAACGCAATAAAAATGTGGTACAAAGAAAAAAATATCCCCATAATCACCCTGACCAAGCCGCTGGAGCTAGAAACTTGAAATTTGGCATAAACATCCTCGCATAAACATCCACTAAGATGGGATTTTCGGAAAGTTTACATGGAAAAGTCTCCATATGTCCAAAAGCCTTCATATGTCCAAAAGCCTCAGGTAAGAACAACTTTTTGGAATGTACCATAAAAACATGGTAAAAACAGGGTTTAAAAGTGTTAATGGCCATTAATCACAAAGTACAAACTACTGGAGCCAGGAAATTGAAATTAGGCAATTATAATGTTTAATATTTAAAAGATAAAATCTTAATATATTCCGATATAAAAACTACCGGTAATGGTGTCTCGGATTTTAAAGCTAGTCGAGTGGTAATAAAAATTAAGTTATAAAAGATTTTGGCTATTCAGAAGTTTGGCTATTCAATACAGCAAAAGGTGATAAATGGTACTCTTTAAGAAATTTACATATTCACTTAAAACTTGTAGGTTTCAACTGCGTCAAAATTATTTACTCTTTTAAACACAAAAGCATGAAATTAGGAACCTGTAAAAAAATATTTGGTCCTGGACAATCAATGAACACAAAAGCACGAAATTTGGAACCTGTAAACAAAATTTGATCCTAGACGATGAGCCTTCAAGATTTCGAGATTTTTTTTTTGCGTAGATAGTAATTGTAGAAGTTACAACATTTTACTCGAGGTGGTCTACTTTGGCTCCCTAGTGCTCACCCTGTGTTAACACAGGGTGATTTCAAAATTAATTTGGTCTTAATCGGTCCAGTAGTTAAGAAGTTCTGTATTTATTACCACTTTTTATTTGATTCACTCCACTGTGCGCCATCAGCTTATCCGAAGTTTTGAAGACGGCGCTATTTTCTCCTTTTCTGATTTTAGAATATGACCGATGACAAAACTGAGAAAGTTAAAGCAAAATGCACGAAAATTTGTATTACTCCTAGCTTTACCATACGCCAGTAATAATGATTTCCCTATCCGGAATTGGACCTTGGTGGGGAGCATGTATTTTAATTTATTGATTTCATTGATACAAATAAGACTTTAAGTCTCTTACAGCATCTCAACAATACAAAATTCTAAATAATTATATCAAATACAACTAACAACTAATGATGACTCGATTTAAATTTAATACAAATAATAATAGTTTTACTCGTTGATTAAAAATCACTTATTAAATACAATAAAAGATAAAGAATTATAAATTTGAAAATTAAAATTAAGATTTAATCACAAAAAGTCCTAGTAACTGCCAATTTAAAAGACAAAGCACGATGTTCGTTTTTGATATCATTAGTTAAATCATTCCACAATTTTACAGCGTTGACAAAGATCATTCTAGAGGACGAAAGATAGTTATAAACAGGCATAATGATATTGTTCGTACGGGTAGATCTTGCAAATATCAACTTATTATATAAGTAATCTGGCTGTTGTGTATGAATAATTTTATATAAAAAGATTAAATTACGTATGTTTAAGTAAGATGTCAAACTACGGTCCAAAATTTTAATAGCGAATTCAGATATGTTATCACATTTTCGTTTATTATAAACGTATCTTGCACAATTATTAATTACAATTTCCCCTTTGACGTGGCATCAATGTCTCCCCATAATTAATGATAGGTACGATCAAAGTTTTCACTAATTTAAGCTTTACATCACAAGGAACATACTCGGAATTTTTTCAAAAAATATTCTAATTTACAAAACGGACAAAATTTTCGATTCTTCGGAGTATCCACAAATGTTGTTAATAAATATGGACCAGGTCTGGGAAAGCTTCCGCGACCCTTAACCTCTTAACTGGTTTTCGTCATTACATTACAATTAAATTTGCATCATTACATTTTAATGTAAGACCAAATTTTATTATTATAGTTCACACCAATGTAGCATTGTTTTCGGCTTGAATAAAAATTGTGTATAAACATGCGGCTAAACAAGTTAACCGGTTAAATGTGAAGAATGTGAATAAAATACTTTGTAAGGGTAGATTAAAATTGCTTACAAAAAATAAGGTTTGAGAAAAATACTAAGGAAAAATTAAAAAATACATACAATATGAATTAAGTTTTGGAGTTCAAAAGACAATTATTTTGGAACTACTTGGAATATAGAAATATAAATATAATATTTTTGTGAAAAAATTCTATCAACCTATGCAAAAACTTTTTTGATATTGTTCACGCCGTGAACAAAAAGGTACCACAAGTACCAACACTGTGTCGTCATCTGTTCCCAGTTCAAAGTTAGCTGTCAATTATAACAACTGAGTTGCAGCTAACTTAACAGAAAGTTTTTATATCCTCACAAATTTTAAAACCTTCAACAACACAACAAGTGATCAGTCGTGTACATCACCGGAGTTATATTCGAAGATTAAATATTAAAACTACAATCTAAATTAAAAAGAACGGTTGATTCTAACCTAAATCTAATATTTAACATAACTTAAATCTAAAGTGCTAAATACTTAAAAAGTTCTTAAGTCTAACTTAACCCCATATAAGTGCTTTAAATTGAAATATAAAGCAGTGAATTTCAACCCTATTTATTATAAATTGTGAAACTTATTATAAACTTAACATTAAATTTTACAACTAATCTTAATAAATCGCTTAAATTTCTAAATTGGAATTATATAAAATCTTACAAAAGAAAAACTAAATTCAAATTGTTAAAATTACCCTAACCTTAAAACTAGATTCATATTAACCTAAAATCTATGTTAAAACGAAAAGGTTAATAAATATAATTTATAACGTTTTACGAAAAAACCGCCATCTTTTATTTTCTTGTATAAAAGAGGATCCCTCCAAAAAGTGTATAACTCTCTACATTTAACCCCCAAATATACATGGTCCTTTAAGAGAAAAAGAGACAGTGATCTTAAACAAAAACTTAAACAAAAACTTAAAAATTAAAATACAGTCCACTATCAAAAAAAAAATCCTTATATACAACAAATAACAGTTTAAAATCTTTCAAAATAAAATAAAGTTCACTAACTATATAAAAACTAAAAATTCTAAAACAAAAAAAAAAAAAAAAAGCACAAAAGAAAATAACAAAAAGTTTCAGTGTGAAAAAGAATTTAAGCAGTGAACAACTTAAAATAAAAAGAAACTAAGTGATTTTTAAAATAACAACAAAACTAATTAAAAATTTTTCTTAAATTTACCCGTTAAAACCTAAAAAAAATAAAATATTTTAACAACAAAATAAAAACCCACCCCTAAAATATTTTAAATTTAAAATAAATACACGGCACAAACAAATTAAAAATTATTAAAAAGTCTGAAACAAAAACATTATTTTAAAGACAAACAAAAAATTGGTAAAAAAAAACTAACAACAAATTTAGTTACAAAAAACATACAACGTTACATACATTCAACTCAAAAGGCACAGTGACACTACATATTGTTCAAACACAAAAAAAAGGAAAAAATAAACTTTTTTAAATATAAATTTTAAAATAAAAACACACAAAAACACAGTGTTAAGCAAAATATCAAATTTGCAAAAAATTTAAATTAAATTTTGAGAATATATTAAAGAAAAAAAAAAATAAATAAACCCATAAATTTTCTTAAAATTAAAATAATTTTTCTTAAAATTAAAAAAGAGAAAATAATATATTTTTTATTATTGTTAATTTGTGCAAAACATTTGCTAAAAGAAAAATTTATTATTTTACAAAAAAAAATAAACAAATACACCCAATTACGCAAAGCACTGTACAAGTAAAAGTTACATACAAAAAAAAAACCCAAAATAAAGTGCAGTATAAAAAAAAAAAAAAAAAAAATTAACAAACAAATCAAACAGCAAGTTAACAAGTGTGAAAAACAAAAAATACGTCACAACATCTTTAAAAACAATAACAACAACATAGTGTGGTTCAACATACAACGCGAAGACGAACGAAAAGGAAACAGCAAAACACGTACAACAACATATATACAAACATACACGTAAATATTTTTTACCCAAAGGTCGGTAAGTTGAAGTATTAACAACTTATTTAAAAATTTAATTTAATAATTTTTACAAATTTTCACACATTTTAACACTAAAAAGCAAAATAATTACACAAAACTAGCACAAAAACCCCACCCACCCTTTTCATAGAATTTGTCTAGTTTATAATTATTTTGTCTGACGAACTAATACTGACGTTTACTTTAGTGTAGCGCAGCAATACAGTAGTGTTTAAAGACCCAGTTGGAAATTTGACGACCAGTATTAAAAATATTAATTTTACAAAATCAATCGTAAAATTTTTTTAACCCATTTTTTTTTTCCAAATTTTAATCCGTTGTGTACCACAACCCCAAATTAACCCATTTTTTGCAACTAAAACAATTTTTAACCCTTTTTGTGCCACAAAAGAAAAATTAACCCGCTTCTTACAGCAACAAAATTTTTTAACCCGTTTTGTACCGCAAATTAAAAAATTAACCCGTTTTTTCACGGCAAAACCAGTGTTAACCCGTTTTGTACCGCAAATTGGAAAATTAACCCGCTTTTCACAGCAAAATCTGCTTTTAACCCGTTTTGTGCCCTAAATTGGAAAAGTAATCCGTTTTTGGCAGCAAAAGCAGTTTTTAACCAGATTTTTTCCAAAAAATAAAAAATTAACCCGCTTTTTGCAGCGATTTAAATTTTTTAACCCTATTTGTACCTCAAACTAGAAGTTAACCCGTTTTTTACCAAAACCCAACAATTTAACCCTTTTTGGCCCGACATTTGTTGAACTTTTACCCATAAAACTAAACGTTTTAAAATTCGACAACTGATTCTCGCAAAAATACAATTTTTAACCCATAAAGTTTTACATTTTTCGCAATTACCCACAATTTGAAGAGAAAATCGAGATGTCCCAATTAAAAGCTTGGTCCAATAGTTTCCTACGCTATGTTAAAGTGGATTTGCCTGCTTTCGACGCGGAATATAAACAATCCAGGGAAACTATTAGGTCGATCACCCATATAAATGTCCAAATTCGTGATCTTGAAGCGATTTTTGATAAAATAAGTTCCCTTTTTGAGAAAATTAATGAATCAACGCTCCTAGTCGACCCAAAAGAAGCCGAGAAGATAGATTTAAATGAATTGACGGAACAATTTTTAAAAACTAAGGTCTATTATAGAAATAGAATAATTGCGCTGGAAGAAGCCCTTGCAGAGCTTGAACACAAAACCGAACCCAGACAAACACTAGCACCCGAACCCACCCACACCCCAGAGGAAACTTCAATTCACGTATCGCCTTGTGATATACCCATTTTTGATGGTGAATTTGAAAACTGGGCCACTTTTAGAGATTTGTTTACAGCAATCATTGTAAATAACAAACGGAAAAGTGGCATAGAAAAATTATGCTACCTTAAGGGAAAAGTCCGAAAGGGAGCAAGGGAAATAGTTGACGACGCACCCTCGACAAATGAAGGTTTTGATATCGCCTGGCGAGGGTTAACTAAAGAATATGAGAATGAGCGCAAACAAGTGGGAGCGCAGTTTGGAAAATTACTCAATTTACCCACTTTAAATGGCCAATGCGGTAAAGCTATTAGAGGTCTTCAAAGAATAGTTAATAGCGCAATTCTGACATTAGAAACCTTGGGTTTTGGAAGAGATAGATGGGGTGATGCAATGATTGTATTCACTTGCATGTCAAAACTACCCAAAGAGACTCTCGTAATGTTTGAGAGAACATTGGCAGATAATACTGTCGTTCCATCGTGGGAGCAATTAGATGACTTTTTGACTGCAGAATACAGAGGCCTTGAGTCTGCAACGGACGCAAAGGCTCTTTTTTCAAACCAAACCCATAACCAAACCCAAAACCCACCCCACAATCATAACCCAAGACACAAACAATTCCAAGATAATCGGAATCATTTTGAGAAAAGAGGTAAAACTTTTCTCAATGTAACCCAAGAACCCAACAAGAACACACAGTTCAAAAAGAACCCTAAAAATTTTACCCAAACCCACACAAAATTGGATAAGCCTGATGGTGCATTTTGCAAACTTTGCAAAGAAAAGCACACCCTATCAAATTGTTCGCAATTTACGTCAATGTTAGTCAGCGAAAGAATCGATTTTGTGAAAAAGAGTGGAGTTTGCTACAATTGTCTAGCAATTGCTCACTCTATTAAGGATTGTCGCAGTAAATTCACATGCAGGCATTGTGGAGGACGACACAATTCGCTAATTCACAAACCCGCGAATACCCCAAATACCCGAAACATCCAAGATGATTTAAAAGAACAATCTACATCAAAAAATGCACAATCTTTTGCAACAACTTCAAATTCTAAGACCCTTTATGACCGAAAGAAGCTATTAGGAACAGCCGTCGTAAACGTAGATATCCAAGGAGCACTATTTCCCGCACGAGCACTTATTGACCCAGCGTCTGATTACAGTTTTGTAACTGATCAACTCAGACGCAAATTGCGATTACCTTCTACACCCATATCAGCTGAATTTTCTGGATTAGAAGAGCTTGGATCAGCCCGATCGAATAAGCTGTGCGATGTGACAGTTCGATCAAATACCCGAAAAAATTTTAGCCTCACAATGCAGGCAATTGTAGTAAAAGGAGTTTCGAATAATTTACCCACCCAAAATATAGACCCAAAAATTGCAGAAAACTTAGAAAACATCACGTTAGCTGACCCAGATTTCTATGACAGTCGTTCAGTCGATTTGCTTATCGGCAGCGATTATTACCCACAAATCTTGCGATCTGGTGTTAAAAATAAATTCCTTAACTCACTAATAGCTCAGGAGACTCAATTTGGTTGGATATTAACTGGACCTGTAGAAGAAGCACACACAACCCGGGCCGTCGTGTCATATTTTAACACAGTTACACTCGATGAGTGTTTAACTAAATTTTGGGAGATTGAAGAAATCCCAAGAAAACCCATAAAATCTTTAGAAGATTCCTTTTGTGAGGAACTCTACGAAAAGACAACTCAACGCTTACCCAATGGCCGTTATCAGGTAGATCTTCCATTTCGTACCCCAAAATTAGAGTTAGGAAACTCGCGCCATATTGCGATGGCGCAATATTTAAGAAATGAGAAGAATCTGTTGAAGAATTCTGCTCTCAAGGCAGAATATGATAACGCGCTTATCGAATATATCGATTTAGGACACATGAAACCCGTTCCTTATAACCCAAAAACCTCTTCAAACGAGTACTATTATTTACCACATCATGCTGTTGTCAAACCCGATCGTGTGACGACAAAAGTTCGTGTTGTTTTCAATGCTTCAAGCAAAACTTCGAACAGCAACAGCTTAAATGATGCGTTATATACTGGCCCCATTTTACAACAAGATTTAGTTGTATTAATTCTAAAATGGCGCTTTTATAAGATCGTCTTCAATGCCGACATTACAAAAATGTACCGGCAGATCTTATTAAACCCTACCCATACACCCTTTCAGCGAATTCTATTTCGCAAAAGCGTCAATGAACCCATAATCGACTATGAACTTCAAACAGTCACGTTCGGAGTTAATTGCGCACCCTATTTAGCAATTAGAACACTTCACGAACTGGCAAAAGATGTTCAAAATACCCACCCAATAGCTTCTCAAGTTTTAAGAGAAAGCATGTATGTTGACGATGTGTTAGCTGGTGCTCACACCATTAACGATGCAAAAATCGCTCAACAACAATTAATTGCAGTGATGGATTCTGCAGGTTTTCCATTAAGAAAATGGATTTCGAACACTGCCGAACTGCTACAAAGTTTACCCGATGACCATCTACTCGACGTTGATTTGCTGACACTGCCTGAATCACACAATGCCAAAACCCTCGGCATTCGATGGAACGCGAAAGATGATTTGTTTTTCTTCAACGTACCCATAATTGAAAGAAAAACCGCTTACACAAAACGCGCAGTATTATCAGACATTGCTCGTCTTTTCGACCCAGCTGTCTGGTTGGCGCCTATAGTTATTTCAGCAAAAATAATTATGCAGCAGATATGGCAAGACAATACAGACTGGGATGAATGCCTCAAGCCACTTACCCTTATAAGGTGGCAATCATTTTTGCGATATTATGACAATATCAACAAAATTCGTATACCAAGATGGATACAGTTTTTACCCTCAGCAAAAGTCGAGTTTCACGGTTTTTCTGATGCTTCAGAAAAAGCATACTCTGCTGTTTTATACGCAAGAGTCACCCCAATAGACGGACCCATTTCCGTAACGCTGCTTTTCGCTAAAACGAGAGTAGCACCCATAAAAACCGTATCAATACCCAAACTGGAACTTTGTGGTGCAGTTTTGCTGGCAAATATGGTAAAAAATTTGCTGTCCCAACTCAATTTAACCCAACAGCAAACATATTTTTGGACAGATTCATCCATCGTTTTGGCTTGGCTCAAAAAAAACCCCCAATTCTTGGAAGACATTCGTAGCAAACCGTGTGGCTACCATATCGGAGACAGTGGGAGTAAACAACTGGAACCACGTTGTATCTCATGATAACCCAGCCGATATTGCAAGCCGAGGATCTACTGCTGACGAATTAGTTGAAAATACCCTATGGTGGAACGGACCTTCTTGGTTAAAAGAATCTACTTCCGAATGGCCAACTACTACACAATCTTTTGAAACCCAAGCTGAAGCAAAAATTCAATGTTACGGCAAACACAGTAACTATTCAGACTGATATTCTTCAAGATTTTTCAAAATGGTCAAGAGCATTCAGAGTTTTATCGTACGTATATCGATTTTGTGATCGCATTTCAAAGACCCGTAGAACCCAAGATCATCATCAAAGATTGGAACTTGACAAAACAAGAATTCCAGAGATCAATGATAGAATTAAAAATCTGCTAAGTCACCCAAGTATTCAGTTAGATGCAGCTGAAATAAAATCAACCCAAGATAAACTCGTAGTTCTTTGTCAAAATCTTTATTTTAAAGAAGAATATGATTGTTTAAAATCAAATAAACCCATACCCAAGAAAAGTACCCTACTCACACTTACCCCTTTCTTAGATTCTAAGAAAATTATTCGCGCAAATGGTCGTTTAGCAAGCTCTAAATGCCTTTCGTATGAAGAAAGACACCCGATAATATTACCCTATAATAGTTGTTTTGCAAAATTACTGACGAATCACGTCCATTTTATTACCCTACACGGTGGAAATCAAACCATGTTAAGAATTATTCGTGCTGGATTTTGGATTCCTAAACTTAAAAATCTTATTCGATCAGTAATAAATCAGTGTTCACCCTGTGCGAGATATAAACAACGCCAAGCAACTCAGTTAATGGCAGCTTTACCACCAGAACGGACAGAATTGTCAAAACCCTTCACAAACACTGGGGTCGACTTTGCGGGACCATTCGATGTCAAAGCGTATTCTGGCCGAACATGCAAAATCACAAAAGGCTATGTATGTGTTTTTGTTTGCTTTGCAACAAAAGCAATACACCTAGAACCCAC
Organism: Delia radicum; assembly: GCA_021234595.1. NCBI lineage: Eukaryota > Metazoa > Arthropoda > Insecta > Diptera > Anthomyiidae > Delia > Delia radicum. The sequence continues at coordinate 138,732,101 of CM037853.1, forward strand.
TTCAGACCTTTCAACCCAAGCTTTTATGGCAGCATTCGCACGATTTTTTTCGAGGCGGGGATGCCCTGCCGCTATTTACTCGGATAACGGCACGAACTTCGTCGGAGCTAGTCAGCTGTTGAAGAAAGAGCGGCAAGAATTTGTAAGAAGTCTCCAAGAAGCTGTCGTATCTACGAGCAGTTTTCAACATGTGCAGTGGCACTTTATTCCACCCGGCGCACCACATATGGGAGGTTTATGGGAAGCGGGAGTCAAAAGCTTTAAGTTTCACCTCAAAAGAACAGCAACAACCAAATATACATTCGAAGAGTTATCTACCCTACTCACTAGAATCGAAGCCTGTTTAAATTCAAGACCTCTTAGCCCAGCAAGTGAAAACTCACAAGACCTAAACCCATTAACCCCAGGTCATTTCCTTATAGGTTGTCCTTTACTTAGTCCTGCTGAACCCGACTTTAGTCAAGGAAACCTTACTTTAGCAAATAGGTGGCAAAAGCTAAAAATACAGCATCACTATTTTTGCAGAAGATGGAAAGATGAATATCTCAAGGAGTTACACAAGAGATATAAGTGGAAAAACCCTCAGAGACAAATCGAAATCAATGATCTTGTCGTTATCAAACAAGATAACATACCCCCAAATGAATGGTTACTTGGCCGAGTTATCAAAGTTTTCCCAGGTTCTGATAGTCGCGTTAGAGTCGTAGAATTACGAACTTCAAAAGGGACTTTGACTCGACCAATAGCAAAAGTTGTAGTTTTACCCAATAACTAAATTCTTACTTCTTTTTAAACTAACCCAATCCACTTATATACTTACCCAATATTCTCATTTCATTCATTCATAACACCCATTCACCCTAACACACTAATCTCATTAATTCATCTTCATGCTAATTCATTATCATTCATTTCAATTATATAGAAAAAAATGGCTCCACGTAGATCAGCACCACGTAACCAACGACTTGCTCAACCTGCAGCTCAAAGTACTCAACGTCGTACGGCTAGACGAACTGTTCAGCCAACCCGAAGACCAGCAGCACCCATAAGACCAACCCGAAGACAAGAAGCTAGACAAACCCGAGGACAAGCCGTCACTGCCAGGTCAACACAAGCTCAAAGTAATCGCTACTTTGGGTGTGGCATTTGCCGTGCTGACCATCGCATCGCAAAGTGCAAAAAGTTTTTGGACAAAAACTTAGCGGAAAAATACGCAACCGCGCTTAATTTACACTACTGCACGAATTGTCTAGCAAGAAATCACCTTCTTGCTGATTGTACAAATTTAGCTCGATGTCGTGTGTGCAAGTTAAAGCATCACACTATTCTGCATGGTCATCAGATGGTTCTTCGGAATATCAACACTGAGCAGAGGCCATCGACATCTCGCACAATTCCGTCAGAACCACAACCCCACCCATCAACAAGTTCCGCGATTGGAGTACCATCTTCAATCACCAGAACCTTTGTTCCAACAGCAGAAGTCCTCGCCATGACTGAAGAAGGATTGGTTACTGTGAGATCCATCCTTAACCCAAGTCTCACAACTTCACGCGTAGCCATTTCATTTGTTCGTGAAAACAAATTGAAAACTTTTCAAATGGATGGTGAAACGTATGTGAAGCTTACCATCACACCCAACATGACGTCACTGATCAAATATGACATATGTTGGCTTGTAGGCAAAGATTTGCCGAAACACCCGTATACCAACTCGTTTAATGAATCCGTTAAGGAAAAAGTTGGACACGTCGCCCTTGCCGACCCCAACTTCCACTCAAACGAACCCGTGTCAATGGAAATTGGAGGCAACCTATACACGTCCATTTTAAAGCCCAACACAATCCATATTGATGGTGGATCTCTTTTGGCCCAAGATTCCACTCTTGGTTGGTTCATCATGGGATCTTACTCTGGATAAACCTTACCCATTTAAAATTCAAGTATTTCTTAAATCTGCTTGTTTATTATTACCCATTTTATTATACCCAATTTTGAATATTCACTAAAGTCCAATCATTTATTTTTTACAGACACGTAAAGGCGGGGAGGATGTTCACGCCGTGAACAAAAAGGTACCACAAGTACCAACACTGTGTCGTCATCTGTTCCCAGTTCAAAGTTAGCTGTCAATTATAACAACTGAGTTGCAGCTAACTTAACAGAAAGTTTTTATATCCTCACAAATTTTAAAACCTTCAACAACACAACAAGTGATCAGTCGTGTACATCACCGGAGTTATATTCGAAGATTAAATATTAAAACTACAATCTAAATTAAAAAGAACGGTTGATTCTAACCTAAATCTAATATTTAACATAACTTAAATCTAAAGTGCTAAATACTTAAAAAGTTCTTAAGTCTAACTTAACCCCATATAAGTGCTTTAATTGAAATATAAAGCAGTGAATTTCAACCCTATTTATTATAAATTGTGAAACTTATTATAAACTTAACATTAAATTTTACAACTAATCTTAATAAATCGCTTAAATTTCTAAATTGGAATTATATAAAATCTTACAAAAGAAAAACTAAATTCAAATTGTTAAAATTACCCTAACCTTAAAACTAGATTCATATTAACCTAAAATCTATGTTAAAACGAAAAGGTTAATAAATATAATTTATAACGTTTTACGAAAAAACCGCCATCTTTTATTTTCTTGTATAAAAGAGGATCCCTCCAAAAAGTGTATAACTCTCTACATTTAACCCCCAAATATACAGATATCTTTATGGCAAACATTTAATTATTTTAAGGGGATGTTTTTTACGTATGTAGACTTAACAACCCTTCTGCGATTTTTTTTTGCATTCCATCTACTAATTGCAAGAAAGAACTTAAATTCTAGTTCGAAGGAACAGGGTTTAAGACAGGCTGTTTCTGAAAACATTCTGTACTCTTCATCTCCGAATTTCTAATTGGCTCTTCTCAGTACCCATGTTTCTATAAGTACATATAAAATTTAATGTTTCGACGATCAAGTAATCGAGTAGACTGTAGGATGCATTTTAAAACCAATTTGTTTTCCCGTTTTTATAAAATTTTTCAAAAACCAAATTTTTACTCATCTACCCATTTTGGAAACAATTTACGTTTTCTGTTCAGATAAGATGAGCACTTCTTAAACATTTTAAATCACGGTAATACCACGTTTCCAGTGGAAAATTTAATAAGTGCATTTTCTGTGTATTAGCCAACATCGCAGAGAACCTATATTTCAACTTTGACCTTGGAAGGATACGGCAGGATACCCTCAGGATGTCAAAGGACCTTCGCAGGATGTCGCAAGGATGACGCAGGACCTTTGAAGGATACGGCAGGATACTCCCAGGATGCCAAAGGACCTTCGCAGGATGTCGCAAGGATGACGCAGGACCTTTGAAGGATACGGCAGGATACTCCCAGGATGTCAAAGGACCTTCGCAGGATGTCGCAAGGATGACGCAGGACCTTTGAAGGATACGGCAGGATATCTAAGGGTGGAAGTGACCTATGACGGCACGCTTCCTTTTCAGGCAAAGTCCTTGAGAGCTAAAAGAAGACAGAATGATTAGTAGGTTTACCTGGTGTTCACGACCACGGCTGCAGACAACTGATCCCGATTCCTGTGATGTTGTGCTTTATATACTCTCGGATTGTGTCGAGGGTCGTCTGAGAATTACTAGGCCAAATAACGTATCAAGTGTGAGATTTGTTAAAATGTCTTTTGTTTCATAATAATTCTTAATTCAAATTGTGAGATATTATTATACAAGGGTGTTGGCAGAAACGAGGGTGCCGACTTCTGCCATTACAACTTTTCAGCCAATGGTCGTAAATTGTGAATAAGGAAAATTTTATTCTACGTCTTCCATTAATATATTAAAGATCCCGATTTAGTAGATGCGTACATATGGGCGATGTTTAATTAGTAAGTATGTTTTGTAAAAAGAACTTTGATTTGTAACTTTTGAAAAATAGCATTATAATTTTTGTTGGAAAAATGTGCTTTCTATGGAAAATTAGCTTTCTGGAAAAAGCACTTGTTTTTAAAAAGTATTTTTCAGCCAAAAGTGTTTTTTTTTTTTAAAAGTACTTTTTTTTGAAAATGTAATTTTTGTGAAAGCTTTTTACAAAAAAAAAAAATATTCAGAAAGCCAATGTAAATATCGTTGTACTAACTGAATATATAAATTGTTACTATTAAAATACACCTTTCAATTCGGTTGGCACTTTATTTCTCTGTGTGTATGATACCTAAAGTGCTTCACACACAATGTGTTAACTAAGGTAAACATTATATACTAAGTTTTTTAGTTTTGTTCAATTTAATAAGCTCCAGCAGAAATGTTTTATGATTTCAATAGGCGTGGTAGAGAAGAATGAGTGTATTTTCTAAAAATCATAACTACATTGCAAATTTTAAATTTTTTCTGAATCAGACTGCGCAGTTTCTGGTCAGTCAACCTGTTTTTTTTGAATTATGTAATATTTGTTATGTTTTTATTTGTTCGATTGCGTCTATATGAACTTTTCTGTGCAATCACTGACCGTGGTATAGAAAAAACTGATTTCTAATGCCACATGCACTCGCACTACACGTTAGACAGAGCGCTTTTGCCCACTGATCTATCGTCAGGTCGAGTTTTGTTGTGATTAAAACTAGTTTTATTCAATACACGGTGTTTTTGTTCTTGCATACAAGTTAAGCACGGTGACGGACGTGCTTTAAAAAAATTACTACGTTGGGCCACCCATGGGGCCCAAACGACCAAACTCACTTTTAGAATAAAACACGGGATTTAATATTTTAATTACTATTCACGTTCAGCACTAGAATTGGAATGCCAAACAGTTAATTTATTGAATAAAAAGAAACTTAAAAATACTTTATAAAATGCTTATACTAGCTTAAATTAATGGGAACGATTTGCCAACATATTTCACATGATTGCACAAGTATGGTGTCGTATTGCAACACACGCTGTCTGGAATATTTGCTGAGTCGAAATAACATACAGGTGAATGTACAGTGGAACATAAGGTTGAAAGATAGATTGAAAAAGTGTGAGGTGTTAACTCCCCCCTCCTTAAAAATCAGCGTCTCGCTGATCAATTTGCATCTGATGTCAGGTTTCCTGGGTGTTTGAGGGCTGGCATTGTAATGCGACCGTATATTTTCCTCCATAGTAGGGTTAAGATGATTGACATCGCTACGATACAACAGAAACCTGTAACGTTTGACCAAAGGGACAGATTTATGTGATTCTTTTAGTTCTGAATATGCTGAATGTTTTTCCCATGAAGTTCATGTAAAAAGTTAACATCAACCTTGCGGGCTTTTTCGTATACATTTGTTAGTAATGGAGGAAGAGCTTGCATATTTGTGAAACTTTCATTTGCAAAGGTCTTTTCCCCGATCGTAATGGTTTCATTAAAGAGTCGTATTAAATACGTTCCATCTAAGCCAACGGTATTCTCTTTCGAGGACACATTTCCCTTAAAATTTGAAACATACAGGATATCATCTTCGATTTGTTCTATTATAGTCTCTCTGTTTGACAGGAAGGTACAATTTGCGTTGGTTCCTCTCAAAATTCTCGATAAGCAATCTTCATCCGAAAGTTCTTCCAGCTGGTCCAACGCACAAATTGTGATGTTATTGAGAGATGAACAATGGTTCCTGATCCCATATATGTTCGCGTGGTTTATGAGAACGGTATTGTGTTTCAAATCAAATTGACGATTTTGGCGTATAGCTGCCTTAAGTAGAATTTTATTATACTTCGTGGGGTTTACCTTGGGTATTGACAGCACGTATAGTAATGATGTTCCGTTCGAAAAAATACTAGGCTTCCCATATTCGATAGCCTCAATTTCATTATTGTACGGGAGCGACTCGACTTCTGATATTATTTGGTGAATTTCTTCCACATCTAGTAGGTTTGTATTTACGATGCCACCTTTAGCTAGCTGACAAGCCCTTACAATTTCCTCAATGTTCTCTTTGATCGCCAATATCTGGTTTAACGCATCGTGTAAAATTTCATCTGTTTCTGACACGACGACTTTATTATTAAATCTGGCTACCAGCTCATTCATTTTCTCCACCAATTCGCTTGTTGTTCCAAACAGGTTATCGTTTATGACGTATTGTTTTTCATTATTCTCAATGAGCCTTTGTTGGCTTTCCAGCACTTTATCCCAGTCTGTTGCGTCCGGATTTCCTGCGATCCATTTCCAAGCTGAGCCAATCCAGTTTATGGACCTTTTATTTCTTGAAACACCTCTTATTGTTGCGATTCGGTCGTGCGTCTTCTGAAGTTGGTATTCGAACACCTTTTTCTCCCTTTCATCTTTTGCCAAAGCAGTAAATACGTCAGCAGTTGTTTGAAGCATTTTCTCGAATTCCTCCAGGTTGATCACATGTACAACGCTTAGGTACCCGTTAATAATCCATCCCTCACCATCTTTGATAGTCACTAGGGGGGATTGGTACTCAAAAACGTGGAAGGCACCAACATATGCGGAAAACAATAAGAGTGCATCTTACAATATGTTTCCAGTGCGCTAGATTGAATTGGTCATATTAAAATGAAGTATAGAATATCTTCTTATAAGATAAAAGGTTAAAACTTTATAACAATTAAATTATGTTATTTTCTTCTTTTTTTTCTTTTTTTAAAAAAAAAAAAAAAAAAAAACTTCCAAACTATAAATCAATTACGTAAGTTATGTAAGTATATTCCTTATTAAAATAAATGGTTTTAAGTATACTCTGGTTCTATAAATTATTTTGTATAATATAAAATAATAGATTTCATTTCTATTAATAAATTGTGCTCTAATTATAATTCTTATATGCTAATAATAATAATTTCCAGGGGAAACTGCAAGGTTCGTTACGTTCTCTTCACGTGTGTTTTGTGGTACTTTCTTCCTGCTGTCGTTCGCAGGGTTACCTTGCTATTCTTTAAAACCTTGTGTTTTCTATAAAGTGGTTTATGCTTTGGTTTTATTTGCTTATCTCTTACCAATACGTCCTGACTCTCAGCAAAGTCGACTGGATCCGACCTTGTTTTGTTCAGGCGATCATTGGCTGCTTTTTGGTTATATTCGATGAGGCCACGAATGTCCTCATTAACCTGGTCACGAAAATCTACCAATTGTCTATAGTTAAACCGTTCGGACCTATTAAAGAAAATATCGGAAGGCTTCTTCTTAGTTATTGAATGGATCGTATTGTTGTATCGGTCAACCGCAATGTTAACCATGTCCTTTGGGCTTCTATTTGCCGATTCGCCAGATAAACATCTGTATATCTCGATTAAGGTGGAATGGAATCTTTCCACTTGGCCGTTCACTTCGCTTCTCTGCACCGGGGTAAAGTATATTTCAATCCCCAGCGATCGTATAAAATTCAATATAATGGGGGACAGAAATCCTCTTTCGTTATCCGATACGATCATACGGGGTACAGTAAAGTAATGAAGAACCTTGACCAGCTTATGCCTCAAGTGTATCGCAGAGCGGTTTTTTATATGGAAAAGTTTTGCAAATTTAGAGAACTTGTCGATGCAACTAATAAATTTTAACCCTTGCATTTCAAATATATCAATATGCAAGATTTCACATGGGTAGTTAGGAATAGGTGTCGGCTGAAGTTTTGGTTTACCCGGATGTCTGTCGTATTTATTCAATTTACAAGTTTCGCAGTTGCCAGTATATTGTCGTATGAGGTTTCTCATGCGAGGAAAATAAAACTTCTCCAGGATCTGTTGAATGTTTTCTTTAGGGTTACAATGTGCTCGCTTATGCTCGTCCTCGATTATCCTACAAATCCTCTCAGGGTTAGTGACATCTTCTACCAATCGTTGAGTGATTCTTATTTTATATGAAGTAAAGTGGTTCAAATAAACGCTATTTAATAATTGAATGAAACATTCAGGAATTTTAATACCGTTAATGACAGCAGGATTTAAACACGTCTTCAGCGTTTCCGTAAGAGACTGGGAAGTTATCTGCTCGATATCCGCGTGGTGTCTGTTGAATCCAGGATGCGGCTGCAAACTACTACGCAACTCTCTTCCCTCCCTTATTATGATCTGGTTTCGAACGACGTTTAAGGGGACTTCCACGTGAGGAATTAAATCGCTATTATCCTGTTCGGCGCTATGCATCGTAGCGTCGGATATAACCATTTCCCTTTCCAAAGCCTCATCGGCTGTTATGTTTTCAGAGCAAATTTCCGAGGCTGTGATTGTATCTTCATCACTAAGTGTGTTTATTTGATTCAAATTGGATCCCAATCGCGAAAGAGCATCGGCTACTACATTTGACTTACCGGGTTTGTATATGAGTTCGAAATTATACTCCTCCATCCGAGCCTTCCATCTTTTTAGCTTGGCGTTATGATTTTGGTTCCCCAATGCATAAGTCAGAGGTTGATGATCAGTGAAAACTCTAATCCTTTTCGCCCCATACAGGTAAGCACGCAGATTTTCCAGGGCCCATACGATGGCCAGCATTTCCTTTTCATTCGTTGCGTAATTTTCCTCCGTTTTATTGAGAGAACGTGAGATATACGCAATTGGTTTGTCTGCTCCCGAACAGTCTTGGGATAATACGGCACCGATAGCGTAATTAGATGCATCGGTAGTCAAGTTGAATGGTTGATCGAAGTCAGGAAATGCTAAGACTTCGGATGACATTAACAGGCTTTTAAGCTCGTTGAAAGCGTGCAATGCCTCTTCCGTCAAGGTTATGGAGATCTTTCTAGACATATTTGCTCTAATCTGTGCGTTTTCACCCCTGGTAAGATTTGTCAACGGCTTAGCAATCTTCGCATAATCTTTTATAAACTTCCTGTAATAAGAAGTCATGCCAAGAAAACTCTTTAAAATCCTTTAATGTTCCGGGAGGATCTAAACTCCGAATCGCCTCGACCTTGCCAGGATCCGTTCGTATCCCATCCCCTGATACAATGTATCCCAGGAAAGATACTTCGGTTCTAAGGAACTGGATCATTTCCGTAACTGATGCCTTAAGCTCCTCCATTTTATAAAAGGAAATGTACAGTAACGAAAAGCTAGAGTTGCAAATTAAAACCAAACCAAGCATCGAGACAATCTTTGAAAGTTTTTAAGAAAACCCAAGGGAACACATAAATTCAACAAGTAGGGAAAGAAAACAAGTCCTTGCACTTACCCTTGAAACACCATTCCAATTCTAGGCTATATTTCAGGTTAGTTTTTTTTTTTTATATTCTAATTTCACGTACTATAGGTTTTCCGTCGCGAAGTACATGTGATTTTAGTTTTCAGCAGGTTTATCTAAAACGATAGAAAGATTTATACCTGTATTTAATTGCTTCGAATATAATTAACATTCTTGGTTCGTGACTTTCTTTATTTAATCTTTTGTTTCACTTAAACTTTTTATTTTTGTTTCATTAAAACTTTTTAGTAAATTTTTTCTCTTTCAATATATTTTTTATAATTTCTTTTTTGCTCTTTTTTTATTGAATTTTAATTTTCACATTGGATTTTAATATTGAATATTGACTTTTAATTTTAATTAATTTTAATATCAAATTTTAATATTGAATATATTGCAAACACTATTCATGTTTTCTATCAATCCCCTGTGTGCCTTTATCCGAGTACTTGCGCTCTTTATATTGTTTTATGTTTAGATAATTTTATAGTTGACTTGATGGAGGATCGTGTTGTCCGTTTTCGAACAGCAAAAGCTGGCGTACTAAGGCACGATTTGTCTCACCCCCGTGAGTTTTTCCTACCTTTACTCATTCGTAACTGGACAAAAAGGGTTGAATCTATCCCACTAAGTAGTGTAGGTTCTAATGTTGACTACAACTTGCGAGGATATGTTTGGCCGTATCCATACTGAGTTGTGTAGGTTCCAATGTTCACTACAACTTGTAAGGATACTATTTGGCCGAATCCATACTGAGTTGTGTAGGTTCTTATGTTCACTACAACTTGTAAGGATATTATTTGGACGAATCCATACTGAGTTGTGCAGGTTCTTATGTTTACTACAACTTGTAAGGATATACGGCATTCCGTGAGTCACCTTTAGTCCCTCATAATTTCACCAGTCATGAATGAGTATCTCGAAGGAAAACTTGCACGTTTTTCACAGTCAACTTATTTTATTTGTTCATATTTGTGACATATAATCATTTTTTACGCACTGGAGGGCCTGGAGTTCAGGATCGCAGTACGCTGGGTCCTCTTTGAGGGCCCATATTGGTCACTTTCCTTTTCACTGGTTATAGCACAATACTCACAAACTATTCGGTACACTTAGCACTTCTAGAGGTTTTCTATATATATTTTTTTTAAATTTTATTCAATATTTTTCTGCAATGGCGAAATTCAAAAAACAAACACATTATTCAATAACCAAAAATCCAAATGTTTTTTTTTTTTTTTTTTTAAACTTTAAATTTTTAAACACAGACTTTTAATTTATTTCAAACACTTGAAATTTTTTATGTCACGAACCAAGCACTTTTTTTAAGGATCCGGCACATCCTTTTATTCGCGGCCGGTCCCTGCTCGGGCGCCAGTTAAGCACGGTGACGGACGTGCTTTAAAAAAATTACTACGTTGGGCCACCCATGGGGCCCAAACGACCAAACTCACTTTTAGAATAAAACACGGGATTTAATATTTTAATTACTATTCACGTTCAGCACTAGAATTGGAATGCCAAACAGTTAATTTATTGAATAAAAAGAAACTTAAAAATACTTTATAAAATGCTTATACTAGCTTAAATTAATGGGAACGATTTGCCAACATATTTCACATGATTGCACAAGTATGGTGTCGTATTGCAACACACGCTGTCTGGAATATTTGCTGAGTCGAAATAACATACAGGTGAATGTACAGTGGAACATAAGGTTGAAAGATAGATTGAAAAAGTGTGAGGTGTTAACTTACATAATATCAGAAGTACAACTCCAACAACACAACAGTTCTATTTTTAGAAACTTACCTCACTCTAATGTCCACTGTTTCCCCATATGTTGTAAGTGATGCCATATCTATGATATATTCTTTGTAAAGGGTCCGCCATCTAACGTTTTTTTTTTCAACTAGTGCTTATTTCGTGAATGGTAACACTTAGCTCATGTCTGATTTGACAGATAATTAGTTTTATCCTTCCGCTGAACGAATATGGTCCGTATGTTCGTTATCTTGTGACAAAAGTGAAAGAAACTGGCATCCTCATCGATAAACCAAAGCGTGAAAAGCCAAAAACAGTGCGTACACCCGAGAATATTGCTGCTGTGGCAGAAAGTGTGCGTGAAGCGCCATCAACATCAATTCACCGTCGTTCTCAACAATTGAACATTTCGGAGACATTATTGAGACGAATTTTGCATAAAGACCTTGGTATGACGCCATACAAAGTCCAATGGGTTCAGGAGTTCAAAAAAAAAAAAGTTATTTGGCGGGCCCTTTATATTCGATAGATGGCGCTTACGTAGTTAGGGAAGAATTGCCAGAGAGCAAAGTTTGATTTTTGCTTGAGTTTCATTGAACTAAGTGTTAGCAAAACATTTAGCTGAATTTTCTAATTTTTTGCTAAAAATCAGCTAACTTATTTTCAGCAAAACACTTTTGCTGATATTAGCAATACGTAGGCATCAAATACGTAGGTAGGTCTAAATGAAAAACCTTTTATTGCTTTAGTAACGACTGCACTTAAGAAATTAAGCTTTTAATAATTAAAATCAAGTTTTAGGAAGCAAAAAAATAAATTTGATGAAAATAAATATTTAATGAAATCTAAACTTTGACCTCCATAGTAAATATCAAAATTTTTTTTTTAGAAATTACGAAAAAAAATCATGCATAATATTTACATAATGCCACCCTCATATACTTACAGAAGAACTAAAATCACCATCTAATTTTAAGTGAAGCACTATATAAATCTTCATATCTTAACAAGACTTCAACATCTGTACTATTTGATCCATGAGTTCATAAAACTGGCTAACAACGTTTACAGCTTCTTCTATGGACAAAATAACAAAATAATATATTCGCTAACGATTTTGCGAAAGGTCATTCTTCTTTTGTAGATGTAACTACTTGTGGAACTTTACTACTATCACCTATAGATATTATACTTACATCTTCCTTAACAAATATTTTATGCATATATTTGCATATTTATTGAATTCAATATACTACATTAACTAAAAGAAACAAAAAAAATATATACTACTAACTACATATATATTTACAAACAAATGCTACCAAAAAACCAAGACCATAAGAAAACACAAGTGTTGCAAACTATTTATGAGCAAAAATCGCAACAAAAACTCTAACAGGCGTAAAAAGCTTTATTTTTAGTTTAGAGAGGCCATTTGATTGCAATTAAATAAAGAATGTAATAAATTAGAATTTTCACATTTCTTTACCTAAAATATCTGTGTTTAGTCTAATATTTTGTTTGTACTTTTGAGAAAATATGTGTCAAACTCCATATAAAAAAAAGTTTAAAACTCCATATAAAAAAATGAGTTGAAAAAAATTGTTTTAATTGGATTCCGTGCTAAAATAAATCCACCACAATTCTTCACAGAAAATTTCACTGTTAACTTTGGCGAAAATGTTGAAGTTTACTGCAGTTTTATTGGTTTTTTAACAAAGTACTGGTCTCTAAAAATAAATTGACAAAAAGCACTAACGATATATTACCAAAGCACGAATTTAGTTCTTTTTATGGTTTGGCACTACCCAGTAAAATTTTTTTCGTGTTTTTAGAAGCAGGATATAACAAATACGCTGTTGTAAGTGCTTACTATTACATAATATTAAGAAGCAGTAAAAGAAACGAATAATTTTCAAACAAAAATTTTGAGCTTACTGTTTTCCCTAACAAGGATGCAGGTTGTAAGCAGCTTACCCCAGCAAAATTTTGGTGTTTTGTGAGATTCACAAACACCAAAAATAGTACCAAAGTGCCAAGTTGGCATCACTGGTAACACTGCTAGCTTGTTTATCAATTTCAATAGTTTTCTAATACAATCACAGAAAAAAATTTGGATGAAACTTAGTAAAACAGTAATCCAAATTTGCAAGTTTTTAACTACACGCAAATAAATATTTGACAAGTAATTAGAAGCGTTTCAACTAATAAAGTTTATTTACAAAAGTTATGCGCAAACTAGTAACATTTTTCCAAGTTTTTACTTGTTTCTACATAATTATTGATAATTAATACGTAATGCTCCTAGCTAATTGGCGACAACTTTTTTGTTTGTAGTTTAGTTCAAATTAAGATTTCAGTTTTTACACAAACTAATGTGTCTAGATAGAGATTTAAAATAAAATATTTTATATTACTTTATGTTAATATTTCATGCATTATGTAATTGATGATACGTAAGTCATTGTTTTTTAATAATGTAAATGGTAATGATATATCATTACAACGTAACCCATGAGCGTCCAATTATTGGTAACTCATTGCTTTATGTTTCAAAATAATGTTAAATGTAAGGAGAACAGTACATTGTAATACTTTATGTAACCTACTATTGGTTACTTTATATCTCGAAATAATGCCGAATTTAAGGACTATTCATTACAAATTAACTAATTATTTAGCCCATTATCGGTAATTGTTAATGTGATAAACTTTATCGTACCCATTACCAAATTTTTCCTGGGAATAGCACACATTTTTACTAAAAACTTATTTTGTACTAAAAATAAGTACAAATTGTAAAATGCGAAATAAAACAATACTTATTACACAGTACAACTCATGATTTTGGGACTCAATTCTGAGAATTGCACGTGGAGGTAGCCCCAAAAATAAGACTTTCTGCATCATTCGTTTTGTCAAGTTGGCTGCATTAACAATTTAATGGGCATACAAATTTTTTGGCTCCAGGCCCAGCAAAAAATAACCTGGATTTGGCAAGAAGTAACTACATTTGTATGCTTACATTTGTATGCTTCACCGCCTTGCATACTATAAAGCAATTAGGGAAGGCATTCTGTAGTGCTTCCCAGAATGGCTTCCTTGAAGCAGTAAATAATGCTTACAATGATGCAATAAAGAATGCATACCATGAAGCGTTAATGTTGTCACCATACAAAAAAGCGCTTCTTATAGACTAAGAAGGCATGAATTTATTGCTTCTAAAAGCACATGAAAGGAGCGCTTTTCACCTGCGTAAAAGAGACATACCAAGTGGCATATTGCGAACAAAAATCATGCCTTCTTTATTTGCTTTAGAAGCCTTCCGGAAGCGCTTCTGTGTAAGCACTATTTTTTGCTGGGGGTGGATTTTTAGCACTTTTCTATACGAGGGCGGATCAATATGTCCGTGACTTTTCGAACTTTCCTCATAGTTATATGAAATGCAACACTGCTCCCACCAAGTACTACATGCTAATAGTCTACTGTAAAATTTTGAGCAAGTTCCGTCATTTACTTTGCTTTTAACAACTTCTTGGATTTTTTTAAAATGGAAAAAGTGAATTTCGAGTGCTCATAAAACATTATTTATTGCGAAAAAAAAAAAAAGTCAATCAAACCAAGGAAAAGCTTGATAAATACTATGGGGACTCTGCACCATCGATTTCAATGGTAGAAAAGTGATTTATGGACTTTCGTTGTGGTCGCACCAGTACAAATGACGCGGACCGTTCTGGACGGAAAAGTGAGGTCAATACACCCGAAAATGTCGAAAAAATCCATGATATGGTGTTGGCCAATCGAAGAGTAAAAGTGCGTGGGATTGTTGATACCATAGGCATTTCATATGGCAGTGTGGTTTCGATTTTAAATGATCAGTTGGGTTTAAGAAAGCTGTCTGCAAGATGGGTGCCGCGTTTGCTCTCAATTGACCATAAACGTAATCGTGGCCAATAAGGTGATGGCAACAGTTTTTTGGGATGCACGCTGGATAATCCACATCGATTACCTTCAAAAGAGAAAAACAATAAACGGCGAATATTATGCCAACTTATTGGACCGATTTAACGAGGATTTAAAAAAAAAAACACCCCCATATGACCAAGAAATGCCTATTTTATGGACCTCGAAAAACCCTATTTTTTTATAAGGAATACAAAAATTGGAGAAACGTTGGACTAAGTGTATTGAGCTAACAAGAGATTGTGTTGAAAAATATTTTTTTTTTTGCGAAAAAAATGTGTTTCATTCAAAACGTTACGGACTTATTGATCCGCCCTCGTATGTATGACTACTTTTTTAAAATGTTCGAATATTTTTTATATTTTGAAACGCGATATTTCAAGATCCGCAGGGTTTAGCTGTATTACATTTGGACGAGCTTATAGTTATATGATTTACATCTTCTCTACCAAGTTTGGTTGAAATCAGAAGGGGTGGAAAAATCGAGTGGTTGATTTTATATGTTTTCAGTCAAATGTTAGTTTGCAGTACTAGATTTCAACAAAAAGAAATCAGACTTATTGCATTTGGAAATTTTTGATGCGTCAAACTTTAAAGTCAGTTTTTTAGTTGAATTTAATAGACCTTGTGACAAATGTTTGTCTTCTAATTTAGCATTTTCATTTATGAATTTAAAATTGGCCTGTCATGATAAGAAAGCATTCGAAACATGATACTTTTTAGGTTTTTCTGCCTAAACAACTTCTTTGACCAGTTAATGTTGAATTCATCAATGAAAATGCTGAATTAGAATCATTCTTTGGCGGAAGAATTTTTGGTCGGAAGTTAAAAATTTTATTTTTATTATCAAAACCAGCTTTTATTATTTAGGTATTATGTTTTGTATTTTTCATTATGTGTCTGCATAAATAGACAAGTGGTGTGACTTAGTCACACAGTGCACAGTGGGATATAACAAAACTTTTGGAAATAATTCGGCCATTTCTTATTTACAAGGAGAGTTCTTCATTATCTTAATGGAACTTGAATATTTCTCAGTGTAGAAAGGGTAATGAGATATCATTACTTTAAGAAACAATTTTGTTCTGTGTAGACGTGTTTTTTAACCGGCTCGTATAAAAGTAAACAAAAAACCTGTAATCACCTTTTAAGCCATCCGAAAATTGATGAAAATTGTGTAAAATTATAGTGCCTGACTGGTGAGATGATAATAGTTGAGGGTGCTTACTTTATATCAACACATTTTGTATTTAAATATTAATTTGTTTTGCAAAAATTTTAACAAGAATTATCTAAGAAATCACTCAATATTAAAAGAGACAACTGCAAGTTACAAAATATTAAAATTTTATTGGAAATAAAAACAACACCAGCTGTTCGCTTCATACAAATACTGGTGATTTACAAAAAGTGGTGCCAAGTTGAGCTGCAGTTTGAGAGTCACTGAAAAACCTGTGTAGTGCTGCCACAATAGTTATTTAGCCGTTACATTTGAATAATACAGTGAAGGAAAAAACTGACTTAATTATGGCACAATTAAACATTGGTACACCAAATAAACGTAATTTAGCGGATACTTCACCGGAGAAGCAATATGAGCAAGCGCCAAGAAGTAGAAAAGTAGGTGATCTTGATGTTAACGACTTAAAGATGATCATAAAAGAGAGCAACAAAGAGGTCTTAGATAAACTAACAAATATTTCTGGTGATGTAGAGGAATTAAAAAAACAAAATGTTTGGTTAAAAGAGCAAGTCGAGTGTTTGCAAGCGGATAAGGATATGGATCGAAAGAGAATTATGCATTTGGAGGACCAAATCAAAAGTAAAAATTTATTATTCAAAGGTTTAGAAGCAAGCAACGCTGTAAATGAAAAGGTTGGTAAAGTCTGTATCGAAACATTAGAACTACCAACAGTTCCAATAATTAAATCGGCCCGTAAAATTTTTGAGCATGACGGTCTAATGACAGTGGTAGCAGAATTTGATTCAACAGAAACCGTACAAGAAGTTTTGCAACAAACAAAAAAACTTGCTGGTACTAAAATATTTATTGAAAAAGATTTAAATATGGAAAAGCAACAAGATAAGAAAGTTATGCTCCAGCTTAAAAAGGAAATAATAGCTCTCAGTACAACACACCGTGTGGCAGTCATTAACGAAAAATTGAGGA
The DNA here is from genome assembly GCA_021234595.1 of Delia radicum. NCBI lineage: Eukaryota > Metazoa > Arthropoda > Insecta > Diptera > Anthomyiidae > Delia > Delia radicum. Next base: position 138,749,204 of record CM037853.1, read on the forward strand.
TTGGTGATAAATGGTTCTTTTGGAATAAGGACAGGAAGCTAGTATGCGGCCAACAAGATGCGGCAGTTGTTTTAAGTAATTTTTATGCAACTTGTTATTTAAAAATTAATATAAATTACAATGAGTTACTAACCAAAATTATGTCAACAAACTAAAAAGTCCGAATACCATTTTAAATATTTTAGCTTTTAACATACATGGTTTAGGCAATAAATGTCTGTTTCCTGAATTTTTTGAGTATATTTGTAGTTGTGATGTATTTGCATTATTTGAAACACATGTAGAGGAGGAAAGCGTTGATAAATGGAGAAAATATTTTAAAAATCATGATTTGTTTTGGAAACCAGCCACCAGAATAAATATTCGAGGAAGAGCTATAGCGGGTTGTGTGTATGGGGTAAATAGAAATTTAAAAGAAATTGGTTTGAAGCATGCTTTTCACACAATTGACGGTATAGTGGTTATTCGAATTGAAATAAACGAGATAAAATTTAGTATTATACCAGTTTATATTAGAGGTGCGGTATGGAATGAGGAGTTTCAAGAGTTAAAAGCTTTTTTCAATAATAATAATGAAAGCAATGCTGTAGTTGTTGGTGACATGAACGTGAGAATTGGTGAAATACAACAAACTATAGAGGAGATTCATAAATCATCTTTTACTGCTGGGTTAGAAGAAAGAAAATCTGAAGATAAAACCATAAAGAGTAATGGAAGGCAGCTGATTGAGTTTTGCAATGACTTTGGACTTTTAGTTTTGAATGGATGTACAATTGGTGATGAAAATGGTGCTTTTACGTACTTAAGCGCAGGCGGAAATTCCGTAAATGATATTTGTGCAATATCACAAGAAGCATTGCAATATGTAGAAAAGTTTCAAGTTAATTCTAAAATCTGGTCAGATCACATGCCGCTTAGAATAAAGTTAAACGTTAAAGGTCATAATGAAAGAGTCGAAAGAATGAGCCTTTTGCCGAAATTAAAATGGAAAGAAGAAGAAAAGGAAATGTATCAAAGAAAACTTAACCAAAATCTGAGGGTGCGAGAAGTACAAGGTAATTTCTATTCTCTAGACCAATTAGTAAATGTAATTAAGGCGTCAATCTCGACTGCAAAACAAAAGAAAAACAAACTCACTTTTAAAAATAAATGGTTTAATTATAAATGCCTAAAAGCAAGAAAAAAATCATTTGAGCTTTTAAATGATTTTAGAAAATCAAAAAATCCGCAGGATAAAGAAAAATATCTTCAAGCCAAAAGGTGCTATGTTAATGAATGTAGAAAGCAAAAGGAGAAATATTATGTAGAACTTACTATAAAAATTAGTAACACAAATAATTCAAAAAAGTGGTGGGAACTAGCGAAGGAAATACGAGGAGAATGTTTTAGAATGGGTTCATCTATACCTGCAGATAATTTTAAGGATTACTTTCAGAGTTTGTTGAATCAACCAATAGAATCTTTGGATATGCAATTTGCTCCAACATGGTACGCAGATGATGATCTAGATAGAGCGGTAACAGTAGAAGAAGTTAAAAAAGTCCTGAGTTTAACAAAGCCAAATAAAGCCCCAGAAGAAGACAGAGTTCCATACGAAATGTTTCAAAATGCGTCTGAAGAATTTATCATCGAATTAACAAAAACTTATAATATCATGTTTGAAACTGGAAGAGTTGATGAGAAATTTGTACAAAGTATTATATTTCCAATACACAAAAAGGGAGATCATAATAACCCCAATAATTATAGGGGGATATCATTTATGAATTGTGCTGCTAAGGTGCTAATGGGAGCTATTCATGCAAGACTTACAAGCTGGATAGAAAAACATAATGTTTTAAATGAATTCCAAGCTGGTTTTAGACCTCATTATTCAACGGTCGACAATATATATAATTTGGCAGCTTTAGTTCATTTGAAAGGTATGGAAAAAAAGAAGATATACGCATTTTTCGTAGACTTTAAAGCAGCCTTTGATAGAGTATCAAGAAGTTCCTTAATTTTTAAGCTACATGGCTTAGGCATTTCTAACAAGTCATTAATTTTATAAAAAATGTATATAAACATACAGAATCTGCAGTATGGACGGGAAAAGAACTATCAGAATTTTTCGATACGTACACAGGAGTCAAACAAGGCTGTCTTTTATCACCATTGCTGTTTACATTGTACCTTAATGACCTGCACGAATATCTAGGAGGTGGCTTGATGGTACAGGAGATAAATGTGCGTTTGTTACTCTACGCAGACGATATTGTAATATTGGCAGACGATATATCTGTTTTACAAAGAATGGTTAATAATTTGGAAAGATATTGTGAGCTGTGGAACATGGAAGTAAATATGAGCAAATCGGAAATGATGGTATTCCGTAATGGTGGCAGACTTGCAACACATGAAAAAATAATATACAAGGGTCAATATGTAAAGATCGTAAACGAATACTGTTATCTTGGAGTAATCTTGACGCCAAAAATGAGTTTTACAAAGCACCTTGAAAAAAGAAATACATCCGCTAAGAACAGTATCAACGCCACTTGGAAAAGTTTTATGGGAAAAGCAAACATAGCACTTGAAACAAAATGGAAGCTATTTCAATCTGTGTGCCGTTCTATACAAACATACGCAGCTCAAATTTGGGGATGTTGGTTATTTGACGAAATGGACAAGTTGCAACGTTATTTTATAAAAAGAATACTTAAGTTACCAGATTTCACCCCAAATTATGGTTTGAATTTAGAAACAAATACAGAACTAAGCTATTTTTACACTCTAAACCTTCATATGAACTACGTTTTTAAAACCCTCTTTCGATACAATGAAAACAGATTACCTTACAGACTTTCATTGCTTATTTTAAGAAACAACATATTTTGGTCGAAACAAATTAATGAAATAGGCAGTGAGTTTAATATAAGATTTGAAAATACGTCTGAAGAAGAATGGCTTTCGAGAGGTACCCTGTTATTACAACAAATGAAAAACAAAACCCGTGCACAAATGCAAGAAAAAGCTTTAAACAGCAGAACCCGTTTTTATAGATATTTAGATCACAGTAAAGGGAGAGATTACATTGAAACATCCAAAAACTTACACCAAATCACAATAATTTTCAAAACCAGATGTGATATTTTGCCATTACGTGCCAATACGTTTAGTAGTAGTGAGAGCAAAACGTGCAGTTTATGTAATACTGGTGAAGATGAAACACTGCAGCATTTCATTGCAACGTGCCCTATACTCAGAGAATTCAGAAGCAGGTATTTAGGTAAAAGTAATTTTGATGAAATTGAACTCATAAATATTTTAAATGGTAACATTGCTAACGGATGGAATAGGCTATATAAATTTGTTAATAATGCATTAAATTATAGGAAAATGATATTAGAAGAATTTGTATAATTACTTAGTTTAAACTTAGGTTTGTTAAGATATATTTTTATAACAGACGACTATAAGTCATTGTTATGAATTACCTACTTTATTTATTTTCATTTATTAAATAAAGATTACAATACAATACAATACAATACAATACAATATCATTACTTTAAGACTACCAGTAATGACACCAGCTTACTCTCCGAAATGCTTTCATTTAAAGAATATGGACTAAGTAATAAGTAGTTAGTTATCTCATTATTTCAATACAAAAAGTGATGTCTATCGGACAAAATAAAGAAACAATCTATAAAAACGTACTAATGTTTATCGAACTAAAATATGTTAAAGTTTTGCTAACGTGGCACCATTTATTAAACGACGAAACCTTCAATAACCATTGCAAATTATTAAATAGCACTGAATTTATATGCCAAATTAATTTCAAGGCTTTTATCATTACTATGATTATAAAAAATATAAATCTGAAAGTTTTATAGTTTTTAAAATAAAATTATTGAATTTAAGACCCGTTAGTTTTCGTTCGTTGTTTAAAAGACCATTTTAATAATTTGATTTAATTCATACAACATTTTCAGATCCGATACAAATTTTTTAATTTGTAGATGAATTTCCAAAAACTGTAAATATTAATAGTTTTTATTTTAAATACCACGCCCTCTGAGAAAAAGGCGCTGCGTAATAAAACGGACACCAAATTTAAAATCCATATACAACGATTGGTAAATGGTGTCACATTTATATATGGAAATAAATTCAGCAAAACTTTAACTTACTTAGAAATGTTGAGGTTAAGAAGAAGAATAAACGTTCTTCTCAAAAATGATAAACACTATTAATTTTTAAATCAGACTACACTAGTTTCTGCGTCTTTTTATGGACAGGCGTCAATTGAATTTCCACTTAAATTGTATTATTGTTTGTGTCTTATAATTGTCAGATTGTCTATATATGATAAATTTTTCAACAACTTGCGGCTGTAAGAATCAAACCTGCGCTCTTCTTACATTACAAACGCAACACTACCAAGTCATGACCGTTTAGCGATCACACCCAAGTATGGCCTCCAATGTAATGCAGCTAAGTTGCAGTTTTCTTTCCTATTAGATTTTCTGTTATTGTATATTAAACTCAATACTCAGAGTGACAACACTAACAACACAAATATTCTATTTTTAGATTTTTGTTTATTTTTCTAATCTCCTCCGTCTCTATATCACAATGTTACCAGATTGACCTATGGTTTTTACGTTCAGTGTAGACAACAAGTTTTATAATGTATTTTAGTACAGTGTTATTTTCACGTCTTATAGACAGTCGCAATTAATTTTTAATAAATAGTTTTGAGTGCTATTGAAATGTTTTCTTAAGGAATTATAGTTGGCTTAAGCCAAAATGTATGCATATTAATGCCTATTTAATTTAATCAAGGGGTGTCAGAGTTTTTTCCGATACTCGTAACTGTTCATCTTTTATGTTAATTTTCCCGAAAAAAATGTTTTTACGAATTCGCTTGAGTAATAGTACTAAATCGAGGAGAATTGCTGAGCTGAATACGAAAAATATAACGATATTAATTTAGAGGGTACTTTAAGGTTCCGTTTCAAGATATCAAAAATGGTATTTTTTTCCTAAAAAGCCTTACTTTTTTATCGAAATTGGGCTCAAAAGCTTCGTTATGTAGTTAATTATTTGAAAAATATATATAACTTTTTTAAAACAGTTTTGGTCCACGACAGTATTTTGAAATTTTAGGTAAAAAAGTTAGTTAAAAATTTCTAACGAACTAGTATGCTAAATATATTGACAATACTAGGAAATTAGGAAAGATCACAGTTAAGCTAATAGGATTTTTAGCTAAAATTATTCTTAAAATTAAAATTTTTGGAATCATCGAATCTGACCAGATTCAGGTGCATATTTATTACAGGGAATATAGGTGGATAATAAAGACTACTTCAAAGGTATGGAGTAACCATTTTGTTGCCCATGGCGAAAACACACACAAATCATTTTTTTTTTAATTTTATTTTCTTTTCCTTAATCGAGATTAGGATTAAAAAAAAAAAAAACAGTTAATCGCGATTATTGATTAACGAAATCTTCTAAATTATTTTGAAAAAACTAAATTCAACATTTATTCTGAATAACATTAGATTTTGTAAGTTTTCTTGAGTGATATATGATTTATTAACTAATTTAAGGTACATCATGGATCAGCTAGAAATGTTTCAACCAAACTGGAACAGTGATTCAATAAGAATTTTTTGGGTTAAAGTGCCCTCTAATGAAAATATTATCAAACCAAAGTTTAAATGTCGACAGAATATGCATCATACGTGGGCGGATCAATAAGTGCGTGACTTTTTGAATGAAACACACTTTTTTTTTGCAAAAAAAAAATATTTTTCAACATAATTTCTTTTTAGCTCAATGCACTTAGTCCAACGTTTCTCCAATTTTTGTATCCATTCCAAAAAATAGGATTTTTTGAGGTCCATAAAATAAGCATTTTTTTGATCAATAATTTCATCGTTGGAGCTAAATGTCTTTCCATCGAGTCATTTCTTTAGGTTTGGAAATATGAAATAGTCACTGGGGTCTAAATCCGGAGAATATGGCGGATGAGCCCAATTCATGGAATTTTGCCGGACTCGGTTCAGCCGGAGAAACCCATTGTTTAGACTGCTGCTTGGTCTCCGGAGTGTTGTAATGGATCCATGTTTCATCCACAGTTACAAAACGCCGCAAAAACTCATTCGAATTGCGGTTAAATAACTCCAAACAATGCTTTGAAGTTGTAACACGATTACGTTTATGGTCAATTGAGAGCAAACGCGGCACCCATCTTACAGGCAGCTTTCTTAAACCCAACTGATCATTTAAAATCGAAACCACACTGCCATATGAAATGTCTATGGCATTAACAATCTCACGCACTTTTAGTCTTCGATCGGTCAACACCATATCGTGGATTTTTTTGACATTTTCGGGTGTATTGACATCAATTGGCAGTTCGGAACGATCTGCGTCATTTCTACTTGTGCGACCACAACGAAAGTCAGTAAACCACTTTTATAACATTGAAATCGATGGTGCAGAGTAGTATTTATCAAGCTGGCTCAAAATTTGGCAGTAGTCTACTAACAGGTGGTATTTGACGGGAGCAGTGTTGCATTTCATTTAACTACGAGGGAAGTTCGAAAAGTCACTTCTTGTAAAATACAGCACTATTTGTATACATTTAAGCTCTCTTTTTTCCTTTTTGTTATTGCAAATAAAGGATTGTATATTTCATATCTTGTTATTCCGTTTTCTTTCGTTTCTAGAAAGATGCCATCACTAGGACAACCATTGATGAAAGTAGGTGAAAGGTAATTTGTTCATAATTATTTCTATATATTTTCATTTATTAAATTAATTCGTATCATCAATGTGGGATTACGAACATTTTTATATTGAGTGACTTATTGTAAATTATTTTTAAAAGAATAAAAAAAAAAAATTTAAGATTGTCAGCAAATAAATTAACTAAAATATAATTTTTCTATAACTTTGTTGAGTCTTTTTCAGTCTATTAAAATTCAGCGATATTTTATTAACTGTTGGCAAGATTTTTTTTTTAATTTGAATCAACTACGTGTTAACAAAACTTTTGCTGAATCTAGTTTGTTGCTAAAAATCAGTTCGCTAATTTTCAGCAAAAGATTTTGCTGACATTAGTAATATTTTAGCAGGCACCCTAAAACGGGCTAAAATTTTGTTGACAGCAAAATTTTTTTTTTTTGATTGTACATAAAACGTGCTTCTATTTGATCTGAAATTAGAAATGATGTATCACAAAATATAGTTTTTAAAATTTTTAAACTTTAGCACACCACGAATATCTTCTCTTACTTGAAACTCGTTACTAATACTCCTAATTATCAAAATACTTTTTTAATCTATGAGATATCTCTAATTGTTTTCACATTAAGCGAACGTTTAGCAACGGAGAAAAAATTAAGATATCAAGAAAATTAAAAAAGTGTGTTAAAAATAAAAAGTGTGGTTTAAATATGTCGTAACGAGTTTTATATAAGAAAACTTATTCGAGGTGCACTAACGTCCCGAATAAGACGGAAAATCGTGTTTTTTTTTGCACCTTAAGGCTGCAATATAACCAAAACTTTATATCTTGGAAGAGTTCTGAGTTCGGATTTGGATTCAGACCCGTTAAAATGTACAACTGGTTTGGAGTTCTGCAAAATTGAAAATTCGTGTGTATTGAAGAAAATTAAAATTTTAGTTTTTATAAAAAAATATGAGAATATTTTACTCAAATCGAAATATCTTTTGATTTTGATTGATTTTGATTGATGGTTAGCGCGTTGGACTGTTACACAGACGGTCCCGGGTTCGATACCCAATAGCCAGGAACCACGATATTTCTACAACCATACAAACGAATCGCGATTATTCGAGCTATTATAAAATAAACAAATTTTAAATAGAACAAAACTTAACGAATGGGGTACAGGTGTTTTAATTTGAAACGTTTATAGGTACAACACAGTCCCCTGCTTAATACATATACTAATACTACTTAATACTAATATAACTTATTATTTTCTAAAGAAAGTTTTGACTGAATATTTAAACTGATGTAGATAGAAAATATTATTGTGTACGAGCATATTCTTAAAGAGCTAAAAAATATATATATATTTAAAATTACTATAATATATTCAAAATTACTATACAAATTTACATTGTAAATAGCCTTTACTATACAAATTTACTTTGTAAATAACCTTTGATCGTTAACTGTACACATATATTTATAAGCATATTCAAAAAAAAAAAAAAAAATCATTTTCTTCACATTTCTTCACATAACGATAGTTTTAAAAATTCTAGCTTACCAGTCAAATCCCAGGAATGGGCTCTCATTACCAGTAACTAAAAACTAAGTAGAAGAATCATAGCCAATTGCATATAATTCGGCGAGATCGCTTTTGTTAGTAGTTTTACATATTTGCTTCATGAAGAAATTACAAAATGTGTACACTCGTTTACCCGCTATATTAAAAAATAATAAAAAATAAGTGGTTACCAAAATAATAGTTTTATGCTTATAAGCAACTTGAAAAATATGTGGTCAAATGTTTTTAAATAATGAGGCTTACCCTAATAAGTAATTAAAATAGGTTGTTGACCGCTTATAAAAACGTCTTCGTTAAACAAAAATAACTAGTGCTGACACCAATTTATAATGTGTTAAGATATTTATTTTCATTATATAACCAAGAAATATATAGACTAGGAAGTACAATCATTTGCAACGGATAGTCCTTTTGCAGGTTAGACTATCGTTCGCGAGCGCAAACAATGAAAAAAAAAATGGGAACACAGCGAATGCGGGAAAAGCGTAACGGAAATCAAAGGAAAAATATTGATTTTTTTAATAAAGAAATTACAAAAAAGTACTCGTTCCAAAAAGTACCTTTACCAAAAAAAAAAAAGTAACTAAAAAAGATACTTTATCCTAAATTTAGTACTTTTCAATTTTTCTTACGTTATGCTTTTCCGCATTCACTTTTTTCGAACCGTTCGCGAACGGTAGTTTAACCTACAGAAGAACTATCTGTTGCAAATGATTGTACTTCAAAGTCAATATATTCCTTGATATAACCACTCACTTTTTGCTGGGTTTTTCCTCAGAATTTAAATATCTTTTTATAGACAATACATTGAAAAACGGGTGCCACTGTGCAGCCCTAAGGAATGGACCGATTTTTTATCGACTTTTTTGTTTTGCACAGGTCTTACATATTAAGACAAAAAGAAAGACACCCAGCAAAAACATGGTAACGGCAGGTCATTACGGAATAGATTACCGAGTAATTATACAATATGTCATTACCTATTGCATTACGTTAAAATAAAAAAAATGATTTCTGATAATGCGTATAAGATACTGATTACATAGGTATCGATTTCATATTTTTTATTCCAATATTTTAGTTACTAATTTGTTTTAAATTTTTTTACAAGTACATTTTCAGAGCTAAAGTTATTTTGAATATGTTTTAAAGATTTCACTAAAAAATATCTCCAAGGTAACAACTTATTCAGTAACTCCTAGGTAACCACTTATTCTTCCATTGTATATAACCATTTATTCCTTACATAACAATAATAACTTATTCTTTCAATGTAAGTAACCAATCAGGTGACTCATTATGCTCCCTTTTTCTGTAAGCGAGAGTTCAACGACCACCCATGAATGTTGGGACACCGCGAACAAAAGTAATTAAGGGAGTAAATAGCCTGGTGAGTAATGAAATCCCTTGTGCGCTACTTACATGCTTAATTACTTGCTAATGTCTGTTTTAGTTGTTTTGCTGTTTAAAATATTTGCCTATGTGTTATTTAAGTTCACCATAGTACCACTTTAATGCAAATAATACAACATTTTTAAATCCGGATACTCCAGGGACTAACGAATTTATTCCTCTGTAAAAAAAACAAAAATATGATTTTCTTAAGCGTGAGCATATCTCCACGATTGCACCCGATTTTGCCTTAAAAAAGTCCATAATAAAATGGCCAACAGGGCAGCCATGGTAGTCCGAATTTTATATTAAAAGGTTTTAGAAAAATATTTATTATTGTGACTTTCTACCGCCAAAGATATTTTTAATAAATCATTTGTTTCCTTTTTTTATAATTGCTTAAATATTTTTGATTATATTGATTTCTTTAAGAATACTCAGAATATTGTACGAGGGAGTAGTGTACTAAGAAAACCGGTATATAAGATATATTAAAATATATCAACAAAAACTATGCCAACGATTATTGTACAGAACATTATGTTGAACAAAAATTTAATATATGTAGAAGAGTAATAAAACAGACCGAAGAATAAAATAAAATAGTTTTCAGAAGCAATAAGTAGTTGTTGTTAAAACAGTCGTTCCTACTGGTAGCAGTGGTTCTCTATCGACCACAGTCTCTCTCAATCTGTTTTTTTTTTATGTGTTCGTAACCTCGCACCAAGGAAAAGAAAACATGTTGCAGAAATTTCAAATTAATTCTATCATGTTTTTGAATTATTATTTAATAAAATTTTTATTTATTTCAAATTTGACCGAAAAATAAGCAATATAAAATTAAAAGATATTAAATTTTAACAGAAAATTAAAAAATATAAGAAAACAAAAGTGAGTGTTTTAAGCACAAATTTTGTAACAACATGTTGATTATATTAATCATTAAAATTTTAAATAAATAAAAGTTTTATTAGATTATTATCCAAAAACATAATAAAAATTAATTTTAAATTTTAAATTTCTGCAACATATTTTCATTTGCTCGCTGCGAGGTTGCGAACAAATAAAAAGAGGGACAGATTGAGAGAGACTGAGGTGGATAGAGAACCACTGGTAAAATAGTAAAAGTTTTCTTTTTCTTGTTAACTATATTTATTTTTTTATGAAAAGTAATTTAATATGCAAATATTTAATAAAAAGAGGAACACTAACAAAATGTGTTTGTAAATTAATTAAAATATATATATTATGAGTTTACAACTAAAATACTGTACAAAAAATAAAAACTAAATGGCTCGAAAACACAATTTAAAATTGGAATTTTAAGTTCTGATTTTTTAATAAAAAATTTCATATTGAACTTTTGATTATTGTTTAAATTATACGATATTATATACGCAGTAGGGCGGTCCGATTTGTAGGGAGGCAAACAAATCGCTCAACGTACAAGGAAAATCGTATTCTAGGGATCAAAATAAGAAACTTTGCCGAAGAAACCAAAGAGTCTTTCCAAGATAAGGGTCTCTATTTCTTCTCCGGAATGTATAAATTATATTCGATTGGGTCGGATTCGATTGGGGCACTCTAAATAGGTCAAATTGGGATTTTTCAAAATTTTACCCTACGGGTCAAAAGTCGGGACATCAGAATTCGTTTTAGAGGTATGGTCCCTTCGGCAAAGTTTCTTATTTTGATCCCTAGAATACGATTTTCCTTGTACGTTGAGCGATTTTTAAATCGGCCCGCCCTAATAGGCAGGTTATCTTTATTAGAGTTCGTCACATGCGAACGGCGGTCAAGAGCTTTGATTTAGGGTTCCTTATCCTACACTCAAAAACAAAGTTTGTTGAAAATTTTGCCAAACGTCTATTTAAAATATTTACCTAACTTTCAGAATTTTTTTTGCTGACATCGCGTTTTCAGTTGAAATTTTAGTTAAACGCTTTTACCAAAAATCTAATTTTGAACTAATGTTTAACTAATTTAAGTTACTACCAAAATTGTGGTGATAAACAGATTAATAGCATGGAGAACAAATAAAAATACTAGATGTAGATGTCACTTGTATGGACGAAGTAGAAAAAAAGAAAAGACACAATCAAACAAAATCATTATAAGCCTTACGCAAAATGCAAACCAAATTACTTTCGTTCATTCAATTTTAACTTTTTTATACTACACATCATACTTGTGCACATAAAAATTTTTAATATTAAAAAATATTAATAAAACTACAAATAAATCAAGTAAACTAATTAAAAAATAACAAATGAATGATATTTTGATAAATTTGTAAATTGAAGATGCAGGCAAAAATCAAAAACACTTTGGTTGTGCTGTACAAAATAATATTTCGATAAATTGAAGATGCAGGTAAAATAAAATATAAACTAAGCTTTGAGCGTACTGTAGAAAACAATAAATGCCAGTCTCAGGTAGTTGTTTTAAAAGATAAAGGGTCTTTATGATATTTAGCGATATTTTGAGTATTTCTTTTTAATATTTTAGAATTATCTGCATTTGAAAAATCTAAACCTGCGTCACACATACATGCATGTAAGTAAGTAATTGGGAGTAATTATGTATTAATGTTATTATTAAAATGTTTACTTTATTTTCAGATTTTTATTAAATTGCTTTGTATTAACGATGTGGAAGTCTTGACAGTTTTATGTATATTTAAAACAATCACACAAAAAAAAAAAATTATTTCAGCAAAATAAATTAAATAAAGCAAAAATTGTATTGAGCTTTTTTTATTCTACTAAGCTCCATCAAAAAATTTTGTTGTTTTCAGTGAGCAAAATAATTTTGCTGAATTTACTATTTTTTTTGCTAAAAATCAGCTCAATAACGTTCAGCAAAACTGTTTTTTAGACATTAGAAATTTTCTGCAAGGATCTTTCCAGCAAAAATTTTGCTGACTCAACTAACTTTTTTTGCTAACTTTATGGACTTTTTTTTTATGAGTGTACAGAACAAAAAGAGCTGTATTTGTATTCGACACCAAAAATTATTTAAAAAAACTTTTTTTCCGTTTTTAAAGTAAACCATTCGGAAATAATCTTATTTATTTTTTCTTTTCTTCAAAATGGAGTCGCTTTTGACTCTACTTGATGCTCACGAGTAGCGTGCGCTGCCACTTAAAACAACCAAATCTTATTTTTTCCAAAAACTAATAAATTTGTTTTTTAAAAAGCTGAGAAAAATGGTGCAAACATTTTTACTTTATGGTACCACAGTAAAAAGTTATTAAGTTTACAAAATGTTGTCTCTACTATAATGCAATATTTTATGGATTAACAACTTTTTAATGGACCGCGATATATCGAAAATGTTTGTAGCATTTTTCGTAGCTCAAAATGCTTTTTCATTGCGAGTGTTAAAAAAATATTTTTTATTATTTTTTACAAAACTTATACCTCAACAACTTTTTAGCGGTTCTCGATATATCGAAAATTTGTGTGCCATTATTTTCAGTTGGTAATACATTTTTATTGTGTGTGATTATTATTATTAAATTAAAATTATTTCTAAAAGTTTTTGAAAAAATAGAGTATTTTAGTGCTTTCGATTTCGAACCCAACGTTAATTGGGATTTGGTGCTAAAAAATATGTTTTTTAGCAATAAATTATGCCCATTTTTCATATTAAGGCCCACACGATGCTACTTAATGTTGACTGCAAAAATTTTTAATTTCTTAATTCGTGACTACTAGACACACCAAGCCAGATTTCTTAATGTTGCCATTTTTATCATATTGTTTCTCAGATTCCACTGACTATATGCTGTCGAAAGTCCTATGCTATGTATGAAAGTCCAATAAATGTTAGAAACAACGATACTCCTTTTGAATTTAAAATAATAATTAAGAAATACCTCTCGTCATCCCTTCAATAGTAGCCTGCTGTAACACTTCTTTGAACTGCAACCACAATTCGATTTTTATGTAATGATAACTGCGAAAACATGCGATCATTGTTTTTATTAAATTTTAATTAGTTTGTTTTTATTTTTTTCTATGGCTACCCTAATATTTGTTTTTTAAGCACAATGTACTAATACCTATTAGTACATTTTGCTATAGTAGACACAAAATGTGTATTTATAAATAAAAAGCGCGTTTTATACATTATATGCTTATATTTGCTCACAAATACGTGAATACTAAAATTTTACACATTTGATGCATAATCTTAGGCGTTTTGAGTTATAAAAACACAAAATTAATATATTTGATAGTAGTGAATTACCAACACTTTTTGGAGTGTGTAGTTGAAAATTCTCATTTTTTACGATTTCGTTAATAAAAAAACTACAACGAAAAGAGGAACCAAAAACTAAATATAAAAACTTCAATTATGAAAAAACTCGAGTACTTTCTCTTTTAGTTAAAAAAAAAAATGCTTAAACTACAAAAATTTTATATAAATATTTTTATGCTTTAGTCTTTATGCTGGAGTCTGTGAGAAATCCTAATTAATAAAATTAAAATAAAAACATTTAAGTATGTTTAACACAGGTTTTCTAATCAATACCAACAAAGTCATATTATATATGAAGTGAGTTTTTAAAAAAATGTACTTTTTATATTTTCTACATAGCATATTCATAAAAAATTACTTAAAAAAAAAATTATTAAAGTTGTAATTCAGATTAAACTGTCTGAAAATTTAGATGTACAATTGGTCAGTGTTTTATTTAAAAGAACTAAGTTTAATATATATTAACATCATGTGCTAAAATTTTGCAAATTCAATTAAGCGATTTTATAATATTCACATAATAAAAAAACAAATGAAGCTTTCTTTTTAATTATAAGGATATCCTACACCTTTACCCAATCACAATAGATATGGTGATATGGTGCTTCAAAGTCCATAATTTGAGCCATATTAAAAATTATTTTCTGTTTATTCAGGTATACGAACAAATAAAAAAAATTTAATAAAAAAGCTTGATTTTTGGTAAAAGTTAAATTCGCGTATATTTTGAAAAGTTGAGCTAACATGAACATTTTTGGTTCACATTCGCCTACGTCCTCAAATCTATCAAATTGATAAGTCGCATCTCCGATGCATTTTTAGTATTTAACTGTGTAATTTGTGGTGTACTTAGAATGGAAAGGTGAATTCAAATTCAATGTCAATTCAGGTCTTTTGGCTCTGTAGGAAAAGAGACCCTAAATCAGAGGTTTCTGTCGCCGCGAGCATGTGGAAGGAGTTGGAAGTAAAAAGAAAAAAAAGATCGCCATTTTTTTTTTTTTACGCAAAATCATTTTTAAAAGTTATGAATTTTCAAAACAAGGAATTTTTATATTTCTCTGACGAACTCTAATCTTTATATATAACAGCGCAACAAGACTGACTAACTTAACCATTTAACGACCGAACTGAAACCGCTTAGGACGAAGCTTCTTGCAGACTTGGCCCTTGGTCTAAAAATAAATTTAGCGCCGTTTTTGTGCTACTCCAGCTATAAAAATAATTTAGTCCTTAAGTTAAAATATTAATGGAAATTTGCTTCTGAATGGGTTAAAATTTTGTTTTGTCTTAAACGAGGCCTAATCAAAAAATAATAACGTCTTAAAAACGTAATTTTAAATATTGAAAAATAAATAAAAACAAAAACGTGAGAAAAAATATAAATATTGACTTTGAGTTGACCTTGTAAGGTTCTCGGGCTATCAGGATACCATTTACAGGTATCCCTAAAATTCTTCATCTATCTAGTGTTGACTCTCTAGATTTCCTAAAATAGCAAATTAGCCAGAAATTGCCAATGGTCTGAAAAGTCATGCACTGGCAGAGCAGTGCTTTCCAATCGTCCAACAAATAAAGTGGTGGCAAAGCACTGATTTACAACGCTCTGTCAACGTTAATAAAAAGTGCTTTGCCAGAATTTAATTAACAAACTTTTCAACAGTACAAATAATAAAAGCACTGGCACAGCACTGGCTTAGGACGCTTTGCCAACATTGGCAAAATGTACACTGCCTGTACTTATTTACAACTTAATGCATTTATTTTTTTAATAAGGGTTTAATAAAAATAACAAATAAATAGTATTTTTAAAATTTATTTTACATACTTTATTGCTATTATTTAAATTCTACCATATTTATTTCGATATTATTTTCAATTATATTTTTAACTGTGAATATTCCAATTTCTTTTGATGATGTATTTGGAACGTTTCATAATTCTGTTTATGGGATATACCAACGGATATTGAAATATAAAAAATAATTTTTTTTTCGAAAATTTCCCAATTTTTAATTTAAAAATTTGAATTTACTTATTTTTAAAAGAAACTTTTTTTTATAAATTTCAATTTTGATTTTTTTAATTGAATTTTATTTTAATTCGTATTGCATAAGTTGAGTTTGTATGTTTATTTTTTTTACATAACTTTATTATTTTTAATAATAAAACCACCATTTTATAAAAAAATTATTATAAGTACACTGATTTTTTATTAATTTATTATTAACTTTATTAGTTGTTTTACCAATGCTTTGCCAACGTTTTAAAATTATGATTTTGGTAATGCCGAAGCACTAATTGCCAGTGCTTTACAAACGTTTTAAAAAAGAAATATCTAAACAACATCCTGCCCGGAGTTATCATTTTGGGGTTTGGAAAAACAATTATTGTATTATTAAAAAATCACTTTATTGGTTGTTCTCCCAATGATTTGCCAACGTTTTACAGTTATGGTTTTGGTACTGGCAAAGCGCGCATTGCCAGTGCTTTGCCAACGTTTTCAAAAAGAAACGGCCAAGCCCTGCCCGGTGTTATCATTTTGGAATTGGCAAAGCACTTATTTTATCATTAAAAAAGCACTTTATTGATTGTTCTACCAATGCTTTGCCAACGTTTTAAAATTATGGTTTTGGTACTGGCAAAAGTTCTCAGCGTTTAAAAAAAGGAACGGCCAAGCCCTGCCCGGTGTTATCAATTTGGGGTTGGCAAAGCACTTAAATCTTTAGAAATCCAACGCTCTGCCAACGCTCATGCCACCGTTGAAAGCACTGGGCTAATGATTTTGGCGTTCGTATTTTTCTGGCTGGGTGGGTTATGTATCAATAATTGGTCGTTAAACGGTTAATAACACTCTCAACATCGTCCACCCTCAAATGGAAATGACTTCTTTCCTTTAATGAAGCACTACATAATAGAAAAAATTCAAATTGTTCATTGCTAGAAAAATATCTAATTATTTTTTGAAATTTTCAATTCTTAATATTTGTAAGAAAATAGATTTTTATGTGTAATTTCGACCAATATTTTCTAAAAAACAAAACCGACTTAGAAATCAGTATTCAAAAGATATGTTGCGCACTAAATAATTTATTTTGCTATTTGATTGATTTATTTTGCTATTTGATTGATTACAATTAGCATAATCCTAAATCTGGATATAGTCAAAATAGTCAAACTACTTAAAAAAATATATTTTAATGCGAATTCCGTTTTTTGCGAGGCATAAATAGGTACATATTCAAAAACAGTGTTTTGGGTACGTGGTTTTCTTTGTTGGGCTAAAAAAGGGTCTTAATTACTGCCACATTTTTGTATGAAAATAAGTCCATTGTAGAAACGGTGTTAAGTATATTTTTTTTTACTACCAGCCTTGACACCAGATTACTCCCTGCAATAAAAATAATAATGAATAAAAATAATAATGACGTGAAGCTACTGGTAATAAATGACTGAATTATTTCCAAAATATTTATTAAACACGTCACTGTGCATGCGACAAATCGAAAAACATGCAATTATGTATATTCTTACTAGTACATATTAACAAAAAAATTAGTTTAATAATGGATTACTGGTATTAAAAATTTTAAAAATTTTCTTAGGAAGCTATTAATTCCACAAGTGTGAGTGTAGGTCTGAAGTTATTAATGATGTTTAAAAATATTAGAATTGAATGATTGTAAAATGTAATTGACATCGGACATCGCCCAGGTCTTCCTCTGAGGTATGCAAAATACGATGTGTCGTCCAGGCTTAATCATATCAATTTTTAAACAAAAACGGAATGAGTGCAATTATTTGCGAAAAACTCGTTTACGAAATTAACAAAGAATATACTTAAATAAACATTTGTATGCTGTAACCATAGTTATAGACAGATAAATAAGGTGCCAACCAAATTGAAAAGAGTAGTTTAAAGGTAACAACCTTTAAATTCAGTTAGAACAACGATATTTACATTCGATTTCTGAATACGTTGGGCGTTGCAACTAAAATTCAGTTAAATTTACCGAACTTTGAATTTTGAAAACTACTCTTCAGTTGCACACGACTTAATTTTGCAATAACCGAATTTGAATCGTAGTAAACAAATTTCAGTTGGCAAATAGCAAGATTTTTCTCTGCGTGTAAGCACATACCTTAACTTACAAATAATAAAAAAGTGACCATTCAAGAATCAATAAAAAGAAAAAGTTGTTTGCCTAAAAATAATACAAAGTATACCAACTACAATGCCATCATACATCAGTGTTAACTCACTCACTCCAACACTGCTTTTACTTTCAACGGTCAATATTATCATGAATCGTAATGAAAATATGTATGAAATCCAGTAAATTGAGCCTAACCCACTAAATCGAAGAGACATGAGCACAGGAAGAGAAAGCTTTATAAAATGTTTGTTTGTGTGATTTGTTTTCTTATTAACTTTTATTAAACTCTATTGAGGCGTGAGTTACAACTTAAAGAAAAGCAAAAGTTTTTAGTAAAGAAATTATATTCAAGTTATAAAAAATTTACATTCTTTATACTTTAATTTATATTTTCAATTCAAGTAAACTGAATATAAAACTTGCTAGAGGCACTTTCTCTTTATTTAGTGTTTGTGTGTCGGAGTATTTTTACTGATAAATATCATCATTTTAACTGGTAGCAAAGAGTATATACAAATAGAGAAGCTACTGCTTTTTATGCTTACCAACTGAACTCGGTCGAGGTAATGAAAACATTATTTCTACACTAAAAACTAATTGCAACATGTTGAAAAAAATTGTTGCTTAAAACACTTACGTTTATTTTGCTTATATTTTCTTATTTTCTATTAAAATTTAATGGTCGAAAGTGCGACACTCCCTCTAGCGCTGATGCCCACAACATTGTTTTCATCTTCTCTTACCTTTATTGACAATTAGTGTTTTATATCTGTAATAGTAACATTTTGATTATGATCTCAAACAGGACAATTTAAAATGAAAAACAATTTAATACATTTTAATTATATTTTGTTTATTTTATTGTTAAAATTTTAAATATATAAAAACTTTATTAATTTTATTATTTAAGAACACGATGTTTTAATTTGGTCGGTGCGAGATTACAAACAAATATAAAGAGGGCAGATTGAGAGAGACTGAGCTGGATAGAGATCCACCGCTGGTATTGATGTTGTCTTTATTACTTTTTGCTACTGTTACTGAAGTATTGATATAGTATTTAATATTTAGGATAAGGTTTTTTTAATTAATTAGACAATACAGTGTTTCCAGAAGCTTTTTTCGAAATATGAATCGTCACAGTCAGAATAGTCTTACATTAACTATATGCAGGTCATTAGGGTACTAAAGAGTAGTAGTTGTTTTAACTGCTATAGCTGTCAGTTTTATATGAAAAAATACGTAACTCAGTAACATTTGTTGTGAGTAGTTATTTTAGTGTTTTAATAAAGAACTACCAAAACAGTAATTTTGCAGTAAACAGTTAATTTTTGTAATATATTTAAAACTAGAAGATTATATCGAGTTTTTAAAAATTCTCTTTTAGTTAATATTTGTTATTATAGATATGTTCATAGTTTGCAAATAATAATTAGAAAATTTCATTGTATCTCCAACGCATAGAAACGTCATAAATGGAATACTTTTTGGAATTTTGACTTTGTATTTTAAATAGGATGTAGAAAATACAAGTTTTTATTGTAATTAAAAGAGAGAAAAAATACTTTTTTCACTAAAAAATGGTCGTTTTATGTTGTTTGTTTTTATTGTTTTGTTGCTCTTTTTTATGGTTTATGCATTCATTTAAGGTTATTTGGTTTTTACCGCTTTGATAGTCGTTTTTATTTATATTTCAGTGTTTTTATCAATAGTTAAAAATTACTACATGGTTAGTAATTTTTATGACAAATACAGTTATCGCTTTTTTCCTACACTAAGGATATTATGTAGGTAAAGATACATCATATTTAAAATACAAAGTCAAAATTCCAAAAAGTATTTCATTCATGACGTTTCTATGCGTTGGAGATACAATGAAATTTTCCAATTATTATTTGCAAACTATGAACATATAAATAATAACAAATATTAACTAAAAGAGAATGTAGTCAAAAACAAATGAAATTTCACTTGAAGAAAGGACGGCTAACATTTCATTAAATTCAACTAACATTTGTCATTTGTTTTTACTGTTCAAAAAAGTGCTACCTGACAGGTAGGTACGTACGGGTAAAGTGGGCGATAGATGAATTTTCTTCATTTAAATCTCCGGGCCCAGATGGGATCTATCCTTGTCTCTTACAGAGAGGGATGGACTTAATTGTCCCACAACTGGTTAGGATATTTAGATCGAGTCTATTATTCAGGCATGTACCGAGACCCTGGACAGAGGTTAGAGTGGTCTTTATACCGAAGGCGGGTAAAAAGTCTGAGCAGCTACCTAAGTCCTTCAGACCAATTAGCCTGAGCTCGTTTCTCCTCAAGACAATGGAGAAAGTCTTGGATCAGTATATTAGGGACACTTACCTCAGACGAAAGCCGATACATTAGCTACAGTTCGCGCATCAACGGGGTAAGTCTACCGAAACTGCTATCCATAATGTTGTCACGACAATAGAACGGGCACTGGAGGCAAAGAACATTGCCCTTTGTGCATTTATTGATATACAGGGCGCTTTTGACAACACGTAAAACGATGCGATTAGGGTATCCATGGCTAGGAAGAGCATTCCTACAATCATAATTAATTGGACATTGGAGATGCTCCGCTCTAGGATAATCACGTTCGGAATAGGGACTACTTGTAGGACCGTGAATGCGACCAGAGGGTGTCCTCAGGGTGGCGTTTTGTCGCCATTACTATGGACACTGTCATTGATGAATTACTCGAGGGTCTGAACGACTTGGGTTTCAGGACCTATGGATACGCCGATGATCTTGTCATTTGCGTTGTGGGCTGGGATGACAGGACCATCTCCGAGCGTATGCAACAGGCTCTGAACTTCACTCTTTCGTGGTGCCGGGAAAAGTGGTTGTCTGTCAATCCGTCGAAGACAATCCTGGTACCATTCACGAGAAGGAGAAAACTTAACCTGTCTATGCCGGTCTTTGGGGGTGTGACGGTAGGCTTCTCTAGCAGTGTTAAGTATCTTGGAGTGACTCTTGATAGCTCCCTTACCTGGAACGAACATCTTGACCACGTCTCCAAGAAGGCCACCAGAGCATATTAAGCCTGCCAGAGGCTTTTCGGGAGAAAATGGGGCCTAAGGCCACAAATGGTCTACTGGTCGTTCAATACTATTGTTAAACCGATGATCACCTATGCTGCCCTTGCATGGTGGCCAAAAGTTGAGCTGAGTAAGGCAAGGGATGCTCTTAAGAAAATCTACCGTCTTGCGTGTGTTGGCATTACAGGGGCCGGCGGAACTTGCCTGGCGGATGCCTTGGGGGTTATGCTGGGGATCCCGCCATTGCATATTTCTGTAATGGAGGTCGCCAGAATGGATTCCTCTAGACCTAGTGAATTCGGTGGCATGAAGGGATCGACCTAAGGGGTCACATGAGGATCGCGCGCATCTTAATAGATGACCCGATTTCTGAGGTTGCGGATAGAGTGTCACCGGAGTGGATCTTTGATAGATATTTTGATGTGTTGTTGTTTGACAGAAATATGTGGACCAATCAATCCTGGGAACCGGAAGATGGTTCCAGCGTGCTTTACCTATGGGAAAATATCCGTCCATTTTTCAGGCGGAGATTTGGGCCATCTGTGTATGTGCAGGGGAATGCCTGCGAAGGGGAACGCTCAGATCTCGCATCTACATTCTTTCTGACAGTCAGGCTGCACTGAAGGCCTTAATGGCTTATAAGGTGTCGTCTGGGTTGGTCATGGAATGCATTCAGACTCTCAATAGGCTCGATAGGGGCAACTCTCTAACCTTGGGGTGGATTCCTGGTCATGAGGGGCATGAGGGCAACGAGAGGGCAGATTGTCTTGCCAACCGCGGGGCCCGAAGGCCCTTTATTGGTCCTGAACCATTCTGTGGAATAACTGCGGGGTATGTTAGGGAAAGGCTCAGGGCATGGAGAGAGTCTGAATTCTCTGGTTACTGGGAAAACTCTCCTAGTCAGCGCCAGGCTAAGAGATTGATCTCTTTTTCCAGTAGGGGGTCGAGGCGACTCTTGTCGCTTGAAAGGATGGGTTTGAGGACCCTGGCGTCGTATTTTACTGGACACTGTAATCTCAGATACCATCTACACAGGAAGTTTGAATCGGACACGGTTATGTGCAGGTTTTGTGAGATGGTGTCTGAGACCTCGGAGCATGTTCTCTGCGAATGTCCCAGGCTTTGTGATAGGAGACTTAGGTTTCTAGGTGATCGCTTCATTTCGCCTTCCGACATCGCGAACATTTTGCCTAATAGGATAATTGGCTTTATAGGTAGCTTGAATCTGTAGGTAACTTTAGGCAGCAAAAAGACCTACATTGGTCGCGGTACATAGTGCCTTCTGATCTAATCTAATCTAACCACAAATATTAGTAAAAAATAAACAGACATTTATTTTTTATTTTTTAAATACCAAGAAACGACTGGAAAAAAATTAATGTAAAATCATAAAACAGTCTGTTTTATGTGGTTTGTTTTTTTAAATAAACTACAAGGTTAGTAAAAATTTGAATTTGTTCTAAAAATGACTGACATTTACATTAAAATAAAGGAATTCTATTACAACCCAAACAACTACAATTATTTAAAGCATAAGTTCCCTGAATGTACATTTATTGTATTTTTAATGTAATTTTAAGTAATTTCTAATATATTAATTACCTGAGTGCACTTTAACAAATTTTACTCAAATCTACTAAATCGTGAGAGGATAAAAATACAGCTTAATTAACATCTACGCGTTTTATAATTCCAAAAATTAAAACAATTCTTAAAAAATATTGTAACAAATCAACTAAG
This sequence comes from Delia radicum, assembly GCA_021234595.1. Taxonomy (NCBI): domain Eukaryota; kingdom Metazoa; phylum Arthropoda; class Insecta; order Diptera; family Anthomyiidae; genus Delia; species Delia radicum. The sequence goes on from CM037853.1 coordinate 138,772,151, forward strand.
GATGTTGCAAAATCGTATGAAGAAAATAGATGTAGTCGGCTTTGTGATATTTAAGTTGAATAATTGAGTCCGGACTACACCAACATTTATTCCAAATTTTAGCGAAATTTAATTAAGTTTTAAGGTCGCTAAAAATTGCAATTTTTTTTATTATTTTGTATGGAAGTTTACACACAAATTAAATAAAAGTTAACATTAAATTTTGAATGACTTTTAATTACGTCTTTCAGGACTTTTCCATGAGCTCTGTATCAAAATTGCATTACCTTTAAGATTGTGGAACAAATGTTTAATACATTTTTAATGGTTTTCAGGGTATTCGAGCTTTTTGTGATTTTAAGAAAAAAAATTTTATTATAATTTTTTTATTTTAAGAGCTAATATGCACTTACAAAAGTATTCAACATGTTAATTTAATCCTTTTGATTAATGCTTAAAATATTTATAATACATACATATTTAGAACACATTTTATTGAGGTTTAAAAAATTAATATTGGTTGGATAATTCAAAATTTATTCATCTTTTTGTTACTAGCTTTTTTGAACGTTGGAAGTCCTTCTAGTCCTTTTTATGCAAACTTAGGACATTTTGACCATATAAGGCTTATTATCTTTTGCAACTCTTGCACTGTATATAGTTTTTTTCAAAACTAAAAATTACAGATATTTTAACACACTTCGGCACTAATTTGATCGCATCGCAAGTTCTTCCCTTCGTCTTAGGGTGCTGAAATTTGGCCAATGTATGTGAAATGATGCTTCTTATCTTATTTTTGAGAGCACCCAGCAAATTCCACCAAGTGGCCAAAATAAGCCACCTTAGTGTATATGTTACAAATGAAACAAACAAAAAAAAAATAATGAAGAAACATTTACAGAGGTGAAAAAAAAATTTTTGAGGTGAAAAAACTTTTTAGATGTAAACGAATATGTGATGAAAAAAGTTTTTGAGGTGAATAACTGTTTTTGTGGAAAATAAAAGTTTGCGGTGCATTTAAAATATTATTCACTTATAAGCTCTGGTGTAAAAATATTATGTATATTTTATACACCAGACGCTACTATATAATTGTACTAGTCTATTATATACCAATTTATATGAAAACACTAGAGGTACTTTCACATTTTCGCTCATAACTTTTGAAACGCTGGACCGCTTTTTTCATTTTTAATACCACACTTTTCGGGATAATTTACATCAATCTAGATATTTTCGAGCCATGAACGCCATTTCAACATGCGGACAGACAGACAGGCATCGCTTAGTCGGCTTAACATTCAATAAGGATCAAGAATATATATACTTTATGGGTTCCTTTACCTATATTTCGATGAGTTACAAATGGAATGACAAACATATTTATACCTTCATCACGAATGATTTAGGGTGTACAAACATTATGTTTTATTTAATAATATGTATTTCCATTACAACAGCTAAGATTTTAAAAACGCTGTTTTATATTTTTATAAATATTAAAACATTTAATACACAAACAATAAATCAATGAATATGAGTCGGTCCATAGTTTTACTCTTAAATATTTTTTCTTGTAAAGTGCAATAGTGTGCAAAGAAAAGATGAAATAATGTATAAAATAAACTTTCGTTTTTCATTGATTTAAAATGACACCACTCAATGAAATATCCGATGGAAATGACAAATACTTACAATTCAGTACATGGAGGAAATTGAAATTTTTAAAGTTCGTAAAGTGAAAACTTTTAAAGCATAATGCCAATAACTTAATTTGGCATTTAGCAACGCTCAAACTACATCGAAAACACTAAAATCCAAAAATGTTTTTTAAGTAATGTAAATAAATAATTTAAATATATAAAGTGTCGGAAAGCCAACAACGTCAGGCATACCATAAAGCTGTGCTTAGAATATTATTTAGTGTTAATTTTACTTGCACATACTCATATTGTATCAATTTTTAAATACTTATGTCTAAAAATGGTATTGTTCAGTTAAAATTAGTGTGAATGATAACACTACTCAACAATTTTCAACTTATTGTATAACCTGTGTCTTTACATCAATCAAACCATTTTTTTTTGTATATTTTGCTTAAGTTTTCAAAATCTGACATCGAAGTCAATTTTTTTAAACTGATATTATTTTTCAATAACTTGCTTTTTTTAGTTTAGAATACTAGTATTTAACAGAGCTGTGTTAAATATTTATATGAACAACGCATTAATTCGTATGAGTGTAACATTTTAGGGCGATATGACTAAGTATATTTCTAATTGCTATCGTAACGCAATGTTAATAGATTTACAGGTAGAGTTTGAAACAAGCTCACTTTTTTTTTGTTCGCGGCTTTCAACTTATTACACAGTCTGAGGGAGATAAATTCAACACGTACGTGCCGACACCTAATAAATAAATGGAAACCATTTTGTTTAGTTTTCAAATTGTTGATGTTTCTTGCACTGGGATCTGATGACCCTTCAACACGCAGAGTAAAAATATGGTTGCAATATGATTGCGGCCACAAATCAATGTTTCCTACAGCCATAAATGGTTGTTTTAATTAAACTATTGTTGTATCAATCATATTCCAAAATTAATATGGTTGCTTTTAACATGTTTTATCATTATCATTTTATCATGTTGTTCCGATAGTGAAAATTGATGGCAGAATGACAGGTGAAATGTATAGGGCATGGATATTCCAACACGAATTGTTTTTATTTTTATGCTTAATTTACTTAATAAGCTTTCAGACAAATTAATAAAACTTAATTTTTGTATGGTGAATAAATCTAAGATTTTTTTTAAGGAATTGAATCAGTCCAAATGACTTAATTGATTGTCCACGACTGTACATAAAAAAATAACGTTACTCACTCAATGACTGACTCAACATCGCCCAGCCTGTACCACTGGACCTAGGAACTTGAAATTTGGCATTGAAGGTCCATTCTACAGCGTAAACGTCCGCTAAGACGGGGTTTTTGAATTTCCTTCGGGGAGGGGCAATAAGGGGAGAAGTCTTCTTCTTTGCGGCCAGAAAAAACCCCTTGGGATAGAACTGGAGAAAATTATACACCATGTCGGCCTGGTCAAACTGCCAAAGCTACGAACTTGAAATTTAGTATGTGGGTACCTTATCAGGAGTAGACATCTGTATAGAGAGGATTTTTGAAGTTCCTACGGGGAGGGACAGTAAGGGGAAAAGTCTATTCCTTGGAGGACCTGGCCAAACCACTAAAGCAAGGAACATGAAATTTTGTATGTGGGTACCTTATCACGAATAGATATTACTCGTATTGACGACATTAAGCAAAAAGATTAAAAATATCCAACCGCTGATGCTAGAAACTTGAAATTTGATACGTGAGTTCCTACACAGGGAAAAAAGAGGTAAAAGTCGACCACGTTAGCGGCCTGACCAAACCCCATTCACCAGAAAAGAAGATGTCAAGGATCGTGGTAAAACTAGGGGTTAAATTATGTAAAACTGTCCTTATTTAACCGCTTAAGGGAGGATCTTCAAATATGGTATGTGGATTTCTGATCCAGCGTATATATCCGATTAGAAGAAATTTTTGGAAATTACTACGGGGAGGACCAAAAAGGGGTAAAAAGTGTTCGTACAAAGACGAAGAAGCAAAATTTGATAAGTTTATTCTTTCCCTTAGACGGGATTTTTTTAAAAGTATCCCCACTGAAGGCTTGTAAGTTTAAGAAACATAAATTTGAAATATTTTTTCACTGTTGTACGGAATAATTTACTGATAAGTTATGGAATTTTTGAAAAGAACGGTGTAAAATGAGGGGTTTTTTGGGTAAACGTCTGCTCCTAAAATACGCTAAAGTAATGATTTTAAACATTTTGTTTGTCAATGTAAATAGCATAAACCAATGAAAGTAGGAACATATAATTTGGTGTAGGTACCAGCAAAAACTGGGTATTAAAAAATGTATACAGGGAGGGACATTAAGACGAAGTCGTCCCCTTAACGTCCTGCGCAAACAATTTAGGCAAAAAGTCTAAAATTTATAATATTTTCTTTTTAGGTATGTGTTAATTTATTTATTTCTCCTTTAATGACCTATGGAATTCCATTAAGGTAGAAATCTGAAACTTGAAATAACAAAAACATCCACTTAAAAAGGACAAATTAATTTATTGAAACAACTTTCTTTAAATATAATTAAGTTTCCGTCCTAATATATTCCTTTATATAAAACTACCGGTAACGAGGTATCGGGCTTTTAAGTACGTCAGCTATAAGTTTCGCAAAAATATAAATATACGAAGTTGACCAGCCGAAGAATTTGCTTAGAGCTTAAACAAAAGATTCACATATGTTTTTGTGCAAATTAAACCAAAAAACAATACTACTTTTCCGGAAACGACTAAAATTCTTGTTTGAAAACTGCTTCCAAAAAATGTAAATACCGCAATAACTTTTGCGGCCCTCATTAAAATCAATGGACGTGAACGGAAGTTACCAATGTCTAGGACTACATGCTTGCAAAGCGGTATTAATGTGCCGTCAACAACAAAATAATTTTTTTTAACCCAAATATTAAAGATAAACTAACAATATATTTTCTGTTATCGATTCAAGTTTATTTATGATGTTCTACGTAAAGTTTGTTTTCAAATGAAAAATCAATTAAAATACAAAGAAATATATTTTTCAACTTTTTTTATCCGTAGTTTAAAAAACAAACTAAAGAAATGTACGTACTTTCGGTTGTAGTTAAATATTGGCAGTTAAAGTTTGATTTTTTTTCTCTTTAAAAAAATCAAATAATTCCCATAATATTTTTTACAAAAGAAAATTTGTTTAAATACAAATTATTTCAATTGAATTTACACAAATTTAAACATAGAATCATATAACCTGCTTTTTTCAAGATCTTGTGAATTAACTTGAACAGAGTGAATAACCTGTAATGAGTAAATGAAAAGAAATTAGTATATGTGCTTATATTTTTGAGAAATCACTATGAGTAAATTTAATACAATTAGCAAATTAATCTGTATATTTTTTGAGCTAATAAGACCTAAAATATTCATGTATATAAAAGCAAAATTTTTTGTTTACAGTTTTGTCCCGACGTTTCGTCGATTATTTGTCGACTTATTCTGGGGATTCGTCTGTTTAATAAAAAAAAAAAACATCACATTATTACAAAATTCATTAATAAATTACATTAAAACTTACAAATTTTAATATTATTGCATTAAAAATGTTATAAATAATTTTACATTTAACATGTAACATACAACAAAAAACACGAATTTAACAATAAAAACACATCCTAACTTAATATCACAGATTAATTAACGGCTTTGTAGCTTTTTTGTGTCCTCTTTTAAGTTCATGGTTTTACTTATTTGTTGTTGTATGTATAAGCTATCCATCGTGTATCTCTTCCTTTCTATTTCCTCAGTTATTAGTATTTTTATTTTTTCAAAATCAGCTGTGTGCTGAAATTCTGTCATATGTTGTGACAACCCTGTTGCATTATTCTGTTTTGCTATGTCCATTCGATGTTCTGCCATTCTTTTAATCGTATTTTTCTTTGATCAGAAAAAAAAAACGCAATTACATTTATTAATTATTTTTTACAAAACTATTATGACACTATGAATTTTTATTGAAAGAGCCACAAAGAATTCTACAAACTAGCAACATTTTGTGATAAAAATTTTAAATACAAACAAAATATTCAAAATGATTATATTTTCTTCATAAATAACAGCTTCTATGATTCAATAAAACGTAAAGATTTCATCAATTCCAAGCTGTTTTCTCACCTAAAATGTGTCCTTCAATTTTGCTATATTTTTTCATCACACTTCTGTATTTAATTTGAAAAGTATTCATTCATGAATAGGCAATTCAAAAATTCACCAAAAATTTTATTTTGTTTTATACAAAAAAATAAACAAAATGATGACCTAGAAATGTCATTTTAAAGTTTCAAAACATGAAAACATGAGATTTAAAAATTGTGCTACTGAAGTGGTGTTTACAGAATTATGTAAAAGGAATTAACAGTTAAAGTGGTAAAGTGCTATCATTATAAAATATCATGATTTTCGAAGTTTAAATTGCAGAAAAGTGTAAAAAATCGTATTATATTACACCGATAGTACATGAGCACTTGAAATGTGAATTACATTATTTTTCTTTTTTTTTTTATTAAAACTTTATCCCACTTGTAACAAATATTTTTTGTTTTGACGATATTTTGTGAATTTTTGAAAATATAATGACGATTTTTATTGGAAAATTGGACGATTTTATGCTCAACATACCTGGCAACACTGCTTACAGATCAGTATAAAATAAAGAAAATAGTAAACAAATAAAAAAGGTGATAGCTTGTATTTAAGCCCGACACCATTTCAACGTACCAGATCATTGCCGCCGAATATAATTATAAATTCACTGCTCTTAATACCGCAAAAAACAAATACAATTAGTGACAATAATCAAATAAACAACTACTCAAGTGATCAAAATAAAGAAAATATAGTTGTAATGTCGGCAGTAATGACATCTCAAGGTGCTACACCAAAAATCGTTAATCCTAATATTAATATTAATAATAAAAATAACAATAATAATATTAATAAAAATTGTATCACTGACAATTTAATTAATAATTTTAACAAAATCCAAGTTCAAAAAGGTATGGAGAGGTACATTACTATAACCAAACGGAAATCTAGTCCAGAGCTTCACGCCAAGAGCCCACATCAAAATATTATAAAACTGCCTGAAGCTCACAGCTTAAATTAATTTCGGTTAGAGAAAATATTTTTTCAATTCGTCCCAAGCCAGATGATGAAGAAGAACCACCAGTTAAGGAACACAAGAATCTAATTCTCCGATAATCCTCAATGTCTAAATCACCAAGAATTTGGACACACACGTTCTTCTTGCAAATTGCCATTTATTTGCGTTATTTGTGGAGACATACAAAAAAGCGCGGAATGCTCATATTCCAAAACGGACCGGAAAAATAGGAAGTTCAGTAATTGTTTTTGAAATCATACTGCTAACTACAGAGGCTGTTCAATTTTCCGAAATCTCAGAAATTCACAATTAAACCAGTATTTCCTCAATATCACACGCAAAGAAAAACCATGGTTGAGGGCACCATATTCGAAAAGCATCATACATTTTTGGATTTATGATTGCAGCAATCATGTTCTATGGTTGTGGCAACCATACTCTTACCTGCTTCTGTATCATAATATGATAATTAGATTACCATATTACGATTCCAAATAGACCCCAATATTATCATATTATGGTTCTAGAAATTTTTATGATTCATCATAATATGATCCTTACAGAATTCTCACAGCATTCTTTTGAAGTTGGATTAAAAAGATATCCATGTTTTTTAACAGTATATTTATTTAATAATTTTCACATTTAAGTAAAGTTTGGTTTACAATAATTTAAGTAATCAAATTGGCTTTGCGCTGAAGAAAAAGCTTTGTGAAATATTATCTCAGCAACACAAGCTATATATCTGATTACTGCATAATTCACGCATAAAAATATTGTTAAGAATACAATTTCAAAATACATTTATAATGATCAAACCATGTTTGCAGCAATCATAACAATTGCTTTACAGCAATAGTATAGTCCTACTTATCATAGTATGATCATTGACAAGAATTTCTTAATCATTTATTACCATATTATGATTATTGCAAACATATTATGATTATTTCGTACTACATACTTAAAAGCACGTGAGTACAGACTAGAACACAAAATATTTCGTATGCAAATACGTCAAAAGATGCTCCCCAAATATATAATATCGCTAGTGCCTGGACTAGAAATTCACTTAATGTTAATTCACAAATTTATTCGTATACTCAGAAGTTAAAAGAGCTCCCCAAATGTTTAATAGTGCCAGTGCCCGACAAAGAAGTCCACCTAAAATCAATTCATATGCTCATACGTTAAAAGATTACCCCTGCCTATAACAATAACTCTCAGAGCTCTAATAAGAACCTCATACAGACAATGAACAGTTTCATGTCTAATATGCAAAGCATGTTTCAGGAGATGATGAGAAACCAGAACCAGTGGGTTTCTATCCGCCTTAGGCTCTCTCAATCTGCCCTTTTTTTATTTGTTAGTAAACCCGCACCGATCAAACGAAAACATGTTGTAGAAATTTAAAAGTTTAAATTAATTTTTACCATGTTTTTAAATAATAATTTAATAAAATGTTTATTTATTTAAAAATTTAATGATAAAAGAAGCAAGATAAAATTTAAATACATTCAATTTTAATCGAAAATAACAAAATATAAGCAAAATATGAGTAAGTGCTTTAAGCAACATTTTTTTTTATCAACATATTGGAACTAGTTTCTAGTTTAAAAAAACTGTTTTCATTTGCTTGCCCGAGTTCGGTATTTTGTTGTGGAGAGGCGTGGGAAGTGTAGTCTCTCTATTTGTATTTGTTCTTTGCCAGAACATGATTCTCCAAATATTGTTGAATAGAAAATAAAACACTTGACAATATATTTCTGGAACGCTAACGGGCCCTCCCAACATAAACACGAGGTAGAACATTTAATGCGAGAGCAGATAATTTACGTACTTTTGGTTTCCGAAAACTATTTTACGTTGGAAAACTCCTTAAAATTAAGTCTATACTTCACATATGACACTAAACATCCAAGTAGAAGGGCATGTGGTGGTACAGTTGCTATTGGCCACAAATGTATAAGGTATTTCCCAATGCCGGCATTCAGGAAGACACAAAATTGATCAGAATTAACTGATCAGAATATATCAACTGAAATTCAGAAAACATCAATTAAAATTCAAAAAATATAAATTCAGAAAATATCATTTACAATCAGAAAATAAAGGGTGTTTTTTATAGAGGTATATAACTTTGAAATGGAATCAAACAAAGATGAATTGTTTAAATTAACATGAAATTTACTTTATTCGAAAGGTAATCTTCTGGCATTATAATTTAAATATGACTTCTGTCATGTGACCGCCACGGCTGTCGCTGACGTAGTCTAATCTGGAGGTCCAATTTTCGATGACTTTTTCCAACATTTGTGGCCGTATATTGGCAATAACGAGGCGAATGTTGTCCTCCAAATGGTCACTCGTTTCGGGCTTATCGGCGTAGACTAGCGACTTCACATATCCCCACAGAAAATAGTCCAGCGGCGTCAAATCGCACGATCTTGGAGACCAATTTACGAGTCCTTATGAAAATCGGGATAAACGGCAATCTTGTTTTTGGCCAATTCACCGAATCTACGCCTGGCTAGATGATCGTGTGACTTCAATTGTTGCACGAGTTGGATTTTTTAAGCACGCAGACCAAGATTTTTCCGCAAAATCTTCCATAAAGTGGATGGACACAAATCCAATTTCTGTGCACGATGGCGGATAGACTGATTGGGGTCTTCCTCTAAGCTACGCTCTACCGCAGCAATGACTTCTTCTGTACGCACTGTATGACGTCTCTATGGATGCATATTATCATTTAAAGTGCGAAAACGTTCCATAGTTAATCGAATTAATTGCTCTGATGGACGATTATGTTGATCGCTCTGATGGACGATTATGTTGTGCGATACTTATTTCGAACAGAACCATGATTTTCAAAATAAATTTAAACAATTTGGAAGAGTCGTTCAGGCGTCAGTCTATTCATGTTGAAATGCCAAACCAAACTAAACATAAATCAAATGGTCGCCATTTAAAAAAGTGTTGCCAGCTTACAGTTCTACATTGCCGCGCGGTGGCCCATAACGCTAATTTATGGTCCCTTTAACTACACAGAAAAAAATATGTCCCTACTTTTTTCAATTAAATCGGTTTGTTGAAAATTTTAAAAGCTGTCAATTAAAAATTAATTGAATCAATTAAATATTTGCTCAAATTCGGAACTTGCTTGACATTTTTTTATATTATCGCTCAAAAGCAAACATCAACACATTGTTGTTGTTTATTGTAATATTTATGTAGTTGTTGTTTATAAATGTTTATGTTTACTGGTATTATTAAAAAATATTTTAAATTTATTTCAATTAGATTATATATTAATTCTTATTAGGTTTAATACTTTATTAAGTTAAGTAATTTAGTTTCAGTTGTTTAAATCTGAATATTTATTTATTCTAAAACATTATCATAAAATTGATAATGTAATATTTAAAGTTAAATTTTGTTTAATAAAATTTAAAATATTTTTTTTAACAGAAAGAAAATGGAAAAAATAAATTAAAAATTATTTAAAAAAAAAAAAAATACTCTGATTTCAACAAAAGGGCTAATTTCTGCAAAAAAAAAAAAATTTGCCATAACCCCTACGCTTCAATAGAAAGAAAAAACTAATTTCTGTGTGAATTTGTTCACATAAGTATAAACAAATCTGCTAACTAAATGAGAATTTCATATCGGTTTAAATTCAATGATATAAAATTCAAGCTATTAAAAAACATTTGGTATGGCAACAAGACTTCTATAAAAAAATATTTGGTATGGCAACAACATTTTTTTTAGTTTTTGTGAAGGTATACGATATTGATCACTTTTTAATCAAATGAGTTATTATTTAATTGAAAAATAATTCAATTAAAGAGCTATCAATTTCTAATTGAATTAGCAATTTTCGTTGTTGGCGGAATTTCAGCAATTATAGTTATTGAATCGGTGGTTTTCGTGATTGAAATGGGTTTTTATTTTTTTGTGTGTACAGAGCAAAAATGTTATAAATTATATGAAATTTAAACCTGACATTCGATTCTAAAACTAAAAACACACCTTACTAATTGAAATTCAGAAACACATCAATTGAAATTCAGAATACATCAATTGATATTTATAAAATATCAATTGAAATTCAGAAAATGTCAATTGAAATTCAGGTAATATCGTTTGAAATTTATGAAATAATTTCAGTTGATTTATTGAGAAATGCAAAAGATATTTTCTGAATTTCAGATAGATATTTTGTGAATTATAATTGATGAGCTTCTGAATTTCAATTAAGATATTCTGAATTTAAAATGATTGTTTCTGGATTTCAATGGATAGTTCCGAATTTCTAATGATATTGTCTGAATTACAAATAGATATTCTGAATTTCAATGGATACTTGCTGAATTTCAAGTCTGAAGTTCAATTGATGTTTTCTGAATTTCAAAAGGAAATCTTAAATTTCAATTTATATTTTCTGAGTTTCAAATGGAAATTCTGATTTCAATTGATTTTTTTGAGTAACAATTTGCACAAGGGTTAGTTTCGGTAAATTTTGTGCATATTTTTTTAACAACTTAGCTTCTTATGAAAAGTTAATTTTACATCCAAAGTTTATTTTTACACCAAATTAAAAAAATTTATACATATTACATTTAAACTAAAAGTTATGAGTATTTTGCAAGGTGTTACCTCGATAGTAGGTTTGTACTTATTAATGGGCAATAAAAAGTTTTGCTTGGTAGATTACAACTGGTTTAAAAATATTTTTTTTCAAACTAGTTTTGTATTTCGAAGTGAATAAAGTGAGCGCAGAAAACAGTTTTAATTGCACATTGTATCTTACTATGCATACCAATTTTAGATGAGCAATACTACAGGCAGTACACTCGATGTTAGCTCCAATTGTCAATACGTGTAAATGCGAATGTCCATAAAAGCGCTTTTATTATAAGCGTAGTACATTCAAGTATTTTCAAAATAAGCCAAAAAAATTTCTGTACTCGTACAATATGAATAAATTAGGTTTCAGTTGTTACCGCAATTGCTGTGTTCATGTTTGTCGTTTGAATTGTAGTGGTTGTCGTTGCTGCTGCTGTCACTGGCTGAAATAGTCTATGGAGGATAAATGAAGGGAAGAACCAACGAATGAATGTCTGGTCGGGTAGATGGGCTAATGAATGGTCGGCTGAGTTGTGCATTTTTGTAGGAACACATATTCATTTGGTCGCTTTGTATGGCTTACTAGCGGTTCTCATTATGTGGCTTGGCATAAATGTGTACAAACTTGACTAAATGAATATCCCATACACACAAATCAGTACTTTAGAAGAATTAATGTAATAAGTTTAAAATTAAATTAAAATGTATTACTGAATCAACAAATAATTTAAATTATGCGGATATACATTTGAATTAATTAGTTTAAAAGTTTTAAAAAAATTTATTGAATTTTAAAAAAAATTGCTGTGTAAACTTTTCTGATTTTAACAACACTCTAATTAATTTGTATTTTAATTTAACCAACTCATAGTAGTAATCTAAACTTTTACTATAAGTTAAGTAATTAAAAATAAATTACATACGTAATGCGTTTTAATTACACACAAAATATGTAAATTTACATTAAAAATTAGAAGAATTTTTTCATAAACTATGTTTATTTATTAAATTTTTACCGAAAATTTACCAAAATATATGATATACTGAGCTATTCCATAATACGCTAGTGATTCAAATAAAACATATGTATTTTGGTGATCAACGACACATGATTAAAGTACGCTTTTGATTCGCGTCTGACGCGGAAATTTTTGTTGTTTCCTTTTAAACACGAAAATTCTTTAATTTTTTAACTATTTTTTGATTATTTAGTTAAACAATAAAAGTGAAATCAAATCAAATCAACTGCGGAAGAAAAACCAGATAAAGCTTGTAACACAAAATACTTGACTCTTTGTCTGTCAAGATTCTATCATTGAGAAAGAAATCAGTTTTTTTTTTGTTTTTTTTTTTTTAAATGCACAAAAACGATTAAATTTTCTTCATTTTATATTTAGTATATGCAAAACTGATAAAAAAAACTACTAGATTGTAATATAATCAATAAATTCTTCTTCTCTGCTTTTGTGTATTTTTTTAGAAATGATAAATAATGTGATAGCTTTTACTGACAATTCTTCACAGGTGTTTTATAATATATATAATTTTATAATCATCGATAGTGAAAGTGTGAAATCGACAGTGGCAAAGAGAATCGTGTTTTGTAGAATCGACACGAATGTTTTAATTTTTAAGCCTAATACAAGTTTCTTATTCTTTTGACATTTCCCATTTAGAAAAGACCTTAGATTCTGAGAAATTATTCTATATAAGAATCATTAGACTCTAATGACTGATTGTGTGCATATTTTTTAGAGAAATTCCAGATTCAGGGAACTTTTTTCTGTAGAAAATTTTTTTTATTCTACAGGCCTCATAAGGGTTTTGCTATAAAAAATCCCCTGAATTTGAGGGTTCCTCTATACAAATTGATATCAAAAATCCAAAGCTTTTTTTTACAGAAAAAAGTCCTCAGTAACTGTGGGACTTTATATAGGAAAATTTGAGGGTTGTTTTATTAGAAGAATCATCAGAATCTGTGCGTATTTCTATAAAAAAAAATCATAGACGTCACTCAATGCCGTTATAGATTCAAACCCCATTCAGTTGACTATCGTTATCCCTAAAATACCTTTAACGAAATAATTGAAATATCGATATCCGTAAAGTACCGTTACCGATATAACTAAAAGTCCAATATCATTAAAATGTCGTTATCGATAAAAAAAAAACTGTTACCGAAATAATTGAAATAGCGTTTTCCATTAAAATACCGTCTGACAAGGTCCGACAAAATAATACCTTTAAAAATATATATTTCCTCAAAATTTGATCAAAATTGGAATTCGACCATAATGGAGCAAAAAAATATAGGTGTCCATTGACATTATCTTAATAAATAAAATTAAGTTACCCTTATATGGTTTATCTTAATATATATTAATAAATATTACTATAGATATGGCATATAGTACTATATATGGTATATATTAATTAGCATGATTTCATATATAATTTTATATGACCAAATACAATGTTTCGTATAATGATATATGGAATCATCAACAAATTTTGGAAAAAACTTAATCTTTAATAACACCCTTTTGCACTTAGTTTTATAATGCATTATTAACAGTAAAACTTGTTTACAATTTAATTTCGCTTTGTACATGGTAATATAAAAAATTAAATTATGGCGTACCATTAAAAAAATTTACAATTTCAAATGTAGTTAATATACTTAGTATTTGAATCTTAGAATTATATTATATTATATTATATGCAATTATGCATTAGAACTTGCAAATACTACAAATTAAATTGCGATGATCTGAAGTCAAATAACGAAAAAATCTTTATTTCATTTTGAATATTCGTACTATCATTTTAAAATTTAATTGAAACAATAGGGGTTCTTGAGTAAACTCGATTGTAGCTTGAAAACTATAATATATTTTATGTTTAACATTAAAGATATAAACTTATGGTATGTATAATTTGATATAATTTGATGTATAATTTGATATAATTTTATGAGGACAAAATTAGTATAAAACAGTATCAAATCACTTCAATTTGTATCTAAAAAAATCCAATATAATAAAGTTAGATCTAATTTGAGCCATTTTTCGGATGAAATTTTATATAATTATGTTTGGAGTCATATTAAATTAGATGAAACTATATCAGTTTTTTTAAACAGGGTATCCCTAAAACAACGTAACCAAAACAACTTACATACCATTACCGCTAAAATACCATTACCGAAATAAGTAAATTACCGTTAACGCTAAAAAGACTTTTCCGAAATTGCTGAAATATCGTTGCAACTAAGATACCGTTATCTAAATAAATGAAAATAACGCTACCCTTACCGATAACCGTATAAAACAGGTTACCGTCCATGAAACAAATCATAAAAACATTCCTTTTTGTAAAAGCTTCTGATTGTGATAGTTTCTATAGGAAAAGTTCCACGAACCTGAGATTTTTTTTATAAAAAAATGTCTTTGAAACATCAGTTTGATTTTGATCTCATCTAGTCACTGTCTTTGAAATGTGATTGTTTTTTTATAGGATCACAGACGCAGAGGGATTAACTACTTAAATAATAATATAAATCTGTGGGATTTTCTTCTAAAGCCAAAAAACTTCTGATTCTGACCACCTTTTGCTCAGAACCCGAGATTTTTTCTGTATAAAAAAATCTGTTAAAAAAGTAAACAGATATTTACAGTTTTTCTTTTATGAATGCTTTAGGCGCTAATAACTTTTTTTTGTAGAAAACATATCAGGTTATGAACACGAATAGGAAACCCTTAGATTCTGAGAACTTTTTCCTTTAAAACATCTTTAAAACCTCAAATTTCCAGTGTAGAAAAGCATTATCATATAAATCGTTATATAAGTACATATTTGGTTATGGTAAGTACTTATAACTGTCATTACAAAACTCATTACTTTTATATGGGGATGTCGAGTAAAATAATGACATATCATTACTGAACCATTTTCGAAAAATCAAAAAATCAATTTAAAAAAATATAAAGTATGATGTGAGCAAGATTATTCAAGTTCTAAATCATTTGTTTTTTTTTTGTTTACACGTTGACTGCTAACTACGAGATAACTCGTAGATTGCGTTCCCTTATAGGGTGCCTGCCATTTTTGTGTAGCTACGTATTACATCAGTGCTAGTATCGATAAATGGCTTCTGGGAAAAGAACAAAAAGTCATTGTTGGCTTGCGTGAACTGAACATTTATTAAAAACAAAAAAAATAATGGAAAAATTCATTGAATATGATGGAAAAATTAACTCAAATACAAAAAATAAAGTAATATTTTATTGTTTGTGGAAGTTTTTAAAACAATTTTCGGAGTTTTTTTGCTTGGGTACGTACGAATTAACACGTAGTTGGTTTCTGCTACAGAAGCCAACTACGAGATAATTCGTAGGTCCCTTTTCTCCTAAAAAAACATCATTTTTGCTTTTTGATGATACCTCTGATCTAGAAATAGAGTTTTTAATAATATAATGTGAAAAATTAAGTTTTCTGAAAATTGTCGTGGCAGTCAACGTGTTAAATAAAAACCATGCAAAAAATATATATTAAAAAACTTATTTTTTTAATTAATAAATAATTATTTTTTTAACTTAATAAATAAACATTGTGCGGTTGTTTGTTTAACACAAAACAAATGATCTTGATCTAGAATAATCTTGCTCACATCATAATTTATGATAAAAGATCGAAAAATAAACTTTTTAAATTAAAACATTTTATAATTGCAGAGTACGGCAAAACTGACTTATCACCCTAATGCTACAATGTATTATGACTAGAGATTCTAGCCTGTACAGTGTACACGAACAATGTTTATTAGTTAAAAATGTATTATTTTTGATTTGAATTAGTTCAATTCTTACAATTTTGTTCTCATCGGGTAAAAAAAAATACATGTAAAGCTTTGTTCTTTTTCCTTCAAAAGTTATAATGTTCATATATGAAAAAGTTCATATATGATCATATATTGTCATATATGGTTTCATATATGAGGATATATGGTTATATGTAAGAGCGTATATAAACATATGGGGCATTTCATCTCAAGTGACCGAACGTTTGAAACCGATGTCTTCCGATCGGAATGAAATTTGCACCAACGTTAGTCCTATTGGATAGTATTTTAGACACAATTTTTCAACAACATCGGTCAAGAACTCTCTGAGTTAGAGTGGGTCAAAATTTAACATTTTTGCCAAACAGGTGTTTTTTCTCATCCACGTAACTTATTACCTATTGTTCTTAGCAAAATTTGTCCCAAATAGTTTCGATAGCTATATCTTCTATCTTTCTAAAAAAAATTAAAAAAAAATTAAAAAAAAAAATTTTGACTTTTTTTTTGCAAAGTCAAAAACTTTTTTTACTTTTTTTTCAAAAAGTGGGTTTTTTTTTTTTTTTTTTTTTTGCTCAAAAGAAAGCTTAGGTCTTTTCCTTTAAGAGCTTTTTGGTCGCTTAGTGGGATGCGAGTAGTATATCTATCAAAAAAAATTTTTTGTAACCCAAGACAAAGGTTTTAAAATTTTTGCATACAAACTATTTTGAATTTTTTCCTATTTGTGTGTAAGTGTTTCTAAAACCTTAAAAATAAAACTTATACTGAAAAACTAGACAAATTTACCTTTCCGACGGTATGTAACATACCTAACTAAAATTTCATACCCTCGATACTGTAATACCCACAATATGTTAACCTCAGAAATAAAATCACTTTTTTTCTATAGAAATGTTGAACAAATTTATTTTTAATAATAATTAAGTTAATATATAATAATAATAAAAAGATAAATAATTTAATAAAAGTTAATATTAAACACATTAGATCCATTTATATCATAACTATTTTTATACCTAATTTATTGTAGCTGATACCCAGTCATTCATCCAGCTTATTTATCGCCTTTATTTGCTGCCTTTTTTGGCGTTACTACGTTCAGCTGTTGATTTCGGTGCTGGTTTCTTTTTTGGCTTTGGAAAGAAATCGCATTGAGTAGAGGCAGAAAACTTTTTCAACTTGAGTCTTCCATCGACAAGCGGTATAAAAGCATGGTATTGAGCGGTGAGCGGATTCTCGCACTCCCAAACAAAAAGAAGGGAAAAACTTTAGAGTGCGAAACTGAAACTCTAGTAACTCAGTTTTATCAGCGAGATGATATGAGTCGCCTGATGCCAGGGGTGAAAGACTGCGTGTCTGTCCGAATAGATGGCGAGAAAGTTAAAATGCAGAAGAGAATGGTTCTGTGTAACCTGAAAGAGTTATTCGCAACATTTCAATCTGAATACGAGGATGTCAAAATTGGCTTCACAAAATTTACCCAACTCAGGCCAAAGCATTGTGTTTTGGCAGGAAGTAGCGGAACTCACACAGTATGCGTTTGCATTTACCATGAAAATGTTAAACTGATGCTGAAGGAAATCAACTTAAAGAACTTAACAGATGATTCGCCAGAAGATTTGCACGATTACCGCGATTGCCTTAAATTAACCATGTGTTCTAATCCATCAACTTCTTGCCACTTAGGTGAATGTTCAAATTGCCCGGAAACCACATTCATCAAAGAGAATTTAATCAACTCCTTTGATAGAGAATGTATTGAGGAGGTCAAATTTGAATCTTGGCTTCAGACTGAAAGATGCACATTGAAAACAATCATTTTAAATGTGGATGATTTTGTGGAAGAAATGTGTACAGGATTGCTAAATTTGAGAACCCATGACTTTTTAGTCAAACAGCAATGGTCATTCATCAACGATTTGAAGATACATTTGAAGTCAGGTGAATTCGTTATTTCATATGATTTCGCAGAAAACTATAAATATGTTATTCAGGATGCCATACAAGCATTCCACTTCAATAACGACCAAGCAACTATATTCACAGTAGTTATTTACTACATGAAAGATGAAAAACTGGAACACAAAAGTATGGCAATCATATCCGACGATTTAAAACATGATACCGTTGCAGTTTATGAATACCAGAAAATAATACTAAATTACCTAAAATCTAAATTTACAGTTGATAAGGTATACTACGTTTCGGACGGAGCTCGTCAACATTTCAAAAACAAAAGTAGCTTCGCAAATCTTATAGCTCATGAAAAAGATTTTGGAATGCCAGCTGAGTGGCATTTTCATCCTACAGCTCATGGTAAAGGAGCATGTGATGGTATTGGAGCAAACCTCAAAAGAAATGCAGCGAAGTATAGCCTCCAGTGCGCTATTGAAGATCGCATCTTAGATGCGACTGCTTTATTCCATTGGGCAAAGAATTATTGTAAAGAAACTAAAATAGTTTTCAGTAGCAAAGAGGATCATGAGGAAACATTGAAAACACTGAAGAGCAGACTCGATGCTGCGGTAACAATCGATGGCACCGCTCAATACCATGCTTTTATACCGCTTGTCGATGGAAGACTCAAGTTGAAAAAGTTTTCTGCCTCTACTCAATGCGATTTCTTTCCAAAGCCAAAAAAGAAACCAGCACCGAAATCAACAGCTGAACGTAGTAACGCCAAAAAAGGCAGCAAATAAAGGCGATAAATAAGCTGGATGAATGACTGGGTATCAGCTACAATAAATTAGGTATAAAAATAGTTATGATATAAATGGATCTAATGTGTTTAAGATTAACTTTTATTAAATTATTTATCTTTTTATTATTATTATATATTAACTTAATTATTATTAAAAATAAATAAAAAAAAATTTGTTCAACATTTCTATAGAAAAAAAGTGATTTTATTTCTGAGGTTAACATATTGTGGGTATTACAGTATCGAGGGTATGAAATTTTAGTTAGGTATGTTACATACCGTCGGAAAGGTAAATTTGTCTAGTTTTTCAGTATAAGTTTTATTTTTAAGGTTTTAGAAACACTTACACACAAATAGGAAAAAATTCAAAATAGTTTGTATGCAAAAATTTTAAAACCTTTGTCTTGGGTTACAAAAAATTTTTTTTGATAGATATACAACTCGCATCCCACTAAGCGACCAAAAAGCTCTTAAAGGAAAAGACCTAAGCTTTCTTTTGAGCAAAAAAAAAAAAAAAAAAAACCCACTTTTTGAAAAAAAAGTAAAAAAAGTTTTTGACTTTGCAAAAAAAAAGTCAAAATTTTTTTTTTTATTTTTTTTTTAATTTTTTTAGAAAGATAGAAGATATAGCTATCGAAACTATTTGGGACAAATTTTGCTAAGAACAATAGGTAATAAGTTACGTGGATGAGAAAAAACACCTGTTTGGCAAAAATGTTAAATTTTGACCCACTCTAACTCAGAGAGTTCTTGACCGATGTTGTTGAAAAATTGTGTCTAAAATACTATCCAATAGGACTAACGTTGGTGCAAATTTCATCCCGATCGGAAGACATCGGTTTCAAACGTTCGGTCACTTGAGATGAAATGCCCCATATATGTAATGTATGAAATCATATACTGGTATATTCATATATGGATATGTATGAAAATATATTGCATATATTGGTTCAAATATGCCATAAATCTCCATATATGAATTAATATATTATTCCATATATGAACAATATGTTTAAATTTTTTATCAAATATGAGCATATATGAGAACGAAATTGTTTTTATTTTTAATCCCTTCTCTCTGCTGTACAAATTCCTGACAAAAATATATATAAAACAGGAAATTTTAAAGTTTGTATAATTTATATAGCAGACAATGAGCAATGAGATATCTCACCTTAATCTGAAGAAATATCAGTTGCATTTTATGTGCTTAATTCTGAATCAGTAGTACCTAACCTGACCAACGCTTTTGGTAGGATTTGAGAGCTTTTCAATATAGTTCTTTTAATTTTTATAAAAAATAAAATGATAAATTAAATTTTTTTATTAAATTTATTATTTTTGAAAATTTTTATTTGATACATTGCTTTTTTTTCGTTTTTTTTGGTTTAATTACAGGTTTTATAATTAATATTTTTTTAATTTCTCAAATTTTTACATTTTTATTATAAGTTGCTTGTAAATTTACAATATTTGCGTGAAATTGAAATTTATCAACAAAACTCACTATGCGTAATATAAAACAAAAATTTACCTATTTTACAGTAGAACATTTATTAGAGCGTACATAATTCTTAGAGCGCAATGAAAATGATTTGCACAGGCAGGTTGCTAATTTTTACTATTTCAAAATTTATGCCATTAACCCTTGTTTTGATAAGGTGAACGAAATATTTTCTCCAGAGGAATGAGTGTATTTTGTTATTGAAACAAAACAATATATTTACATTCCTCTAGAGGAGTTATTCCATTCACTTTATAAGAACAAGGGGATAATATAATATAACAATTTTTGTTAACCATTAAAATTGGGAATTTTAAAAAAAAAATTTAATGGGTTCGATGTGAGATATCTTTTTTCAGCTGCCCAATCTCATGTTTGTTAGTAAAGAAGAGGGGTGGAAAATATTTTTTTTTTATGAAAAGCAAAAAATTTTTTTCCACATTTTTAAATTATTCGGGAAAAGTCGCATAAAAACCGAAATTTTACGAATATCGGAAAAAGCTCAGACGTCCCTCGATTAAATAAAATAGTCATTATACTAAGGAAAAAAAAGTTTCATCATATTGATGAAATTGTTTCATAAATCGTTTGTCAACAATTTTTATAAAACGCTTCATCATATTTATGAAAACTTCATAAATATTATTAACAGTTTCATAAAACTTGATGACAAATGTTTCATAGACCTTCATCACTTCATAAAAAGTTTCGCAAACATTGTGAAAATAAAATTTGGCTATAAGGGAAAATTTTTAAAAAACTAAAAAACTACGAAAAATTATTTAAAAATCTGAAAAATCAATTGAAAAATATTTGGGGTCTTCTTAATTTTAAATAAATTTTTTTGAATATAATTTAAAGTTTCGGAATTTTAATTGATGTTCTTTAAATAGAAAAATATATTTTTAATTTCAAATTAAAAATTTTTAACTTGAATCTATATATATAAAAAGAAGTGTACATTTTGATTGTCACTCCATAACTGGCGAACTGCTGCATAAAATAAAAAATGGCTGAATACGTTTTGTAGAACATGCAATGAGGATGGATGTTAAAAAATTGTTTAAAAATAATTTCGTTTGGTCGAGATGTGGTGATTTTTCTGAACATTAGTCATTTTCATATGAATTGTGTGAATATCAAAAATTTTTGAAAATAAAATTTAAAGGCAAAACAACGTTTGTCGGGTCAGCTAGTTAATTTATAAAATTTATACTCATTTTTTTCCTTAGCTGGTAAAAAAATAGCTTAGCTTTTAGCTAGAAATCTAGCGATTTGTTTTTTAGAAATGCTGATTTGAGCTGGCATTACAAAGAAATGCTAGTAAATAGCATTGTTTCAAAACTTAACACATATGTCATAATATTTTTCAAAAATTTAACACAAAATTAATTTTTTCTACAAAATGATTTACTAAAATTTATGTAGTTTTTGATTGATAAATTACTATGAAAACTTAAAATGACATTTAATGGCAAACATCTTTGCGAGAGCCGAATACATGCCAACGATATATTGATATTGAAATTACATTTAAGTGTCTCCACGTGAAATTAGGGACCTCAAATCATTTGACAATTGCTTGCTATCATTTTATTGCATGTGAAGACGCGTGGTCATACTACAACTTTTTTAAAACAACTATGTGCTAAAATAATATCATAACGGCTTTTAAATTTATAAATGTAACGATTTTTCTAACAAACTCTTCATCAGGGACATCCAGGTAAAATATATGTTCTGAAAAGTGTTGCCAAATCGAAGAACTTAGCATATCCGCTAAAAAATATTATTAAAAAATTTAATTTTTTGGATATTTCCAAAACAAGCATTTTTTGTATTGTATTTGCCCATGATGATCATATAAAAAATATTAAATTTTCCTTTTTAATTCATTTTACTATAAATTGATATTTATTTGCTCCTTTGAATTTTGGGACTAAATATCTATAGCTTAATGTATTTGCTAAGCTTTATTTAGTAATAGTTACTAATTTTTCAAAATTTTTGTTTTGCTTTAAAACATTGAATTTAGCTTTTTTTGTTTTTCCTGAAAATTATTTATAAAAGTCATACTTTTTTTTTTGTTAATTGTTAGCCTATATATTTATATATAATTATATATAAAAGTAATAGATTTTTTTTTATTTTAACACATATGTTATTTCTATAGAATTATATGTGATGCCATATATTATTAATAATAATAGATTCACATATACATAAGTCTATAAAAATATATGTGTTAAAATTACAAAAAGTTTATTACTTTTATATATAAATAAAAAATAATACATTACTTTATATACATACATATATTTTTGTCTGACAGTGCATTTAACAGTACATAATTATATAAATTCATATATAAAATTACTTTTTCTAAAAATGTTAATATGATATCATATTTATCATATTTAATTTATGCGTCTAAGAGCATCCCGATCAATATATAATTGTATATTGCATTTAGAATTATATATAAATAATCGAATTAAATATATCGTTATGTAAAACTATTCACTGAAAAATTCGAAATAGTATAGATTTATATATTATCGATTAAAAAAAGATATATCGTAACTAAAAAAACACAATTTATTTTTCTCTTAAATTGTATATTACCCCATACTGATTCACGCTAGAAAATTTGTCAATCTTTTTCTGGGTAAACTTATATCTTACGGCTATATGAAACAAGACCCCAATGAAATAAGTCCCCAAACCAAAAATTAAATAATGCCCCATTTTTTGGGGCTTTATTTCATTATGAAGCAATACCCCAAAAAAAAAATTAAATAAACCCCCAACCAAATGAAACGAAACCCCAAAATAAAATGAAATAACACCGCAATTTTGAGGCTTTATTTCATAATGCAGTAAAGCCCCATTTCGAAAATGAAATAAGACCCCAATTTAAAAAAAAAAAAACAAAATTATATATTACTTTAAAATATTTCTTTATTCCTAATTAATACATAGTAAAAAGGCTGAAAAAAAAATCGCGCGATTTTTTTTCAGCCTTTTTAAAATAAAAAGATTAATAATATTTAGTATATCAACACAGTTTTTTTTAATATTTTTTAGTAGTATATTACAAAATAAAACTAAATTTATAAATCGTATAATCGCACGCAGAAAAAACTTTATTTCGCGAAGCCGCCTGCCGCGTTCTACGGAGGAAAAAAACCCTTAAGAGCGGCCGAAGGCCGCCACACTGAAAAACTTGTTTTTACAAATTACTTGATGTCTTAAAAATATAATATTTCAACGGATTCGACATCTGATTTGAAAAACAAGTTCTTCTAGGTGGCGGCCTTCGGCCGGTCTTAGGGGTTTTTTTCCTCCGTAGAACGCGGCAGGCGGCTTCGCGAAATAAAGTTATTTTCTGCGTGCGACATAAAAGAAACTTCAAAATTACTACACGGTATAATCTCACTTACTAATAGCAAATAACTATTTACATTAATAACTTGATAATTCATGCAGTAATTATAACGGTTATTATTATTTGCTTATATTACTTAAAAATTTTGATTTTTAAGAAAACGAAATAACACCCCAAAAATATTATTTGGGGACTTATTTCAAAGTCAAAAAAGAAAAATGAAATAAAGCCCCAAAAAATGAAATAAGACCCCAATTTTTTTATTAGAAATTTTTGGGGCCTTATTTCATTTTTGGTTTGGGGACTTATTTCATTGGGGTCTTGTTTTATAGGACCATATCTTACACCAAAACACCTGAACAACTTCCTATCTTATTTTGTGAACAATTATAAATGTGGACTTTTAATAAATCAACTTAAGTCGACTTAAGAAACTTCTCCCAATTTTTCTCTTTGAATACGCATATTGATTTCTTTATGAATAAAATAAACTATACAAATGGATAGAAATTTTCGATAATTTTTAAAGTCGTAATCTTTTTGGAAGTGACTAAGGTTTGACTGGGTTAATATCTCTGGAGCTAAACCCGCATTTGCACGTAATTAGTTTGGCAAATATTTCGGATTTCAATGGAGTTTTTAATGCAAAAACCGGATACAGCTATAATTCATTTTGTACATGTTTGCATCAGTTTAAATATAATTTTATATCATTATATAAAATATGATTTAATTGCATTGCGCCATTATTCGGATGTAATTTAATCTGATAGTATCAAATTAGAACTACAGTAATTTAAACTTATATAATTATATGCGCCCATTTCTTGGATATAACTATATAAAGACACACATTAAATTACGTATGATTGAAAGCATCTTATAAATTTGTTTTAATAGTGAATTTATTATATATAAAAATGATGGAATTCGTTTGGTTTTATTGTATCATATTTACTTATATATATTTATACATGGAAGTATATATGGGATAAAGAAGATCAACTTATATATAACATGAGATATAAAGATATATGACCATGAATTGCATTGTACTAAACATTTTCGAAAAAATAAATATGAGATGTAAATATATATCGTTACATATGGCCACATCTGTAATTATATCAAGTTTCATCAATCTATATATGACTATATATAAACTTTTTTCGTCGGGCAGTAAATAAAAGAATTAATTCTTTTTTTTTATTACAAACCATAAACATTTTTACTAACAGTATACGAACAATTTCTTTTTACGATTTTTCTTTATGTTTGTCTATCCGCACTTTTTTGTTGCTGTTGTTATTATTAAACTGTATATGTTGTGTGATATTTTAGTTGAAATTGTGGATAGCGGTTGATTCTCATTACCAATATTGTTTTTTACGTTAATGAATTTTTTCACGTACTCGACAACATTTTTCGTATAGTGTTGATCCGGTATGATCCGTGACTTTTATTTTTTCTTTGGCCGGCAGAATGTAATTGACATTGTGCCTGTGTATTGACACTAATGACTGTAGTACTTTATGTGTGTTTGAGAGTGTGTTTATGGGTGGGTGCCGCTTATTTATTATGGTGGCTATACAATGGCATACATAAAGGCATGTTATTCCTTTTTTAAATGCGGCTATATTCTACTTTTCCTTCTTGTTATTTATAAAATTGTGCATACAAATTTAATTTCGCGGTCCATAATGATTTTTGTTTATATGTAGAACGCAATAGTATACACAAAAATAAAAGTTAGTTGAAAATTTTGCCAAATGTCTTGAAAACAATTAATTGGTTAATAATGGTGATTATTATGGGAAACAGATGTCTCCTACTTCAGAGTTGACGCCAATGTCGATAGCTAGTGATGAAATGTTTTTTAGGGATTCCTTGTACATTTTCAGGGATATGAAAAGTACAAGAAAACTCAGGACACCGATGCTATGTAGAAATCCAAGTAACGATACTAACAAACCTTAGTATCAAAATAAGCTCGGTTCGCAATCGTTTTTAAATTATAATTTTTATAATTTTGTTCTAAACTTGTCTAATACTTAAATTAGGTGTAAAAAAGGCATTAAATTTAACGATTGCAATTTATCTATCAATTTGGTTTAATTTTACGTTAGGCAAATTCAAATTAAATTTCGCATTAATTATATAATAAATTCATTTTATATTAAATACTGGATTTTGTTTTTGTCTAAAATAAGTACTTTAGATACGTCTATTTAAAATATTAACTAACAAAGAGGAATTTTTTTGCTGGAATTGAGATTTCAGCAAACATTTTGGTTAAACGGTTTTTCTAAAAAACGTATGTTTAACTAGTTTTTGTTGCTACCAAAACTGTGCTGATAAACACATTCGTAGCACGGAGAACAAATAAAAAGACGAGATATAGATGTCGCAGTTTGCTTAGACGAGGTAGAGAGAAAGGAATTACCGTTTGAAAAAAGTCATTCCATGTAAAACCGAATGATGTTTGCTTGTTTTGAAATTAGGGATACGTAGTCTTGTTTCAAAAATATTTGAAACATATTTTAGTAAAACATTTAAAAAAAAATGTAGAGAATTTTTTGTGTTTAAAAATAAAAAACCATGACAAATTTTAAAACAAGTCGATATTTATATTGATATATTCAAAATACTTGTTGGCCGATTTTAATGGTTGATGGCTTATTTAATTGGTCTTGTACACTACTTTTTCTAAATGTGTTAAAACACTAATGTTGCCATTATTTAATGTTTTTTATTTTAGTTTTTAACTAACCATTTTCAACCCCACCAAACACTATAATTTTCAAAGTGGGATGTCGATAGATTTTATTTTTTTTTAAAAAATTTTCAAAAAAAAAACCACAAAAATATTATTTAGTCGGCTTGTTGAAAAATTTAAAAATATATAAAAGTTTTCAATATTTTAAAGTATTTTAAAACATTTATACTACTGGCCCAATCCACATAAAAATTGGAGGGGTTATAATGGAGGATATAGGCTTTTAGAATGTTGTCATTTGAGACACTCAGTACTTAAACAGGGTGATATAACACCAAATTTGACCACCTCGCTTATAGAAAATCTTTAAGTGGTTGATACTTTCGCAAATGTAAACCGATTTGGAAACAGAATTGATTGAGATAATCTCCTATACAAACAAAAAATATTCTAATGGTGGTAAGATATCTCTTAAAGGGTGTTTTTTTTATAGAGGTATATAACTTTGAAATGGAATAAAACAAAGATGAATTTTTTAAATTGACATGAATTTTACTTTATTCGAAAGATAATCTTCTGGCATTATAATTTAAATGTGACTTCTGGCATATGACCGCCACGGCTGGCTCGGACAGTCTAATGTGGAGGTACGAGCTGTGTGACATGTAGCGTCGTCTTGTTGAAACCACAGCTCCTGCACCATGGTTGTTCAATTGAAGAACGAAAAAGCCAGTAATTATGGCTTTATAGCGGTCACCATTGACGGATAGACTGATTGGGGTCTTCCTCTACGCTACGCTCTACAGTAACAATGACTTCTTCTGTACGCACTGTACGATGTCTCTGTGGATGCGAAAACGTTCCATGTTAACAGTAAAATAGACGTAGTGCGCGATACGTATTTCGAACAGAACCTTGGTTTTCAAATTAAATTTGCTTAAATGCCAAACCAAACTAAACATAAATCACTTGACAGCTGACAAAATGGCCGCTAGTTAAAAACGTGTTGCCTACTTAAAATTTTATACCTGTATAAAAAATACCCATTATAACTAAAAAGATATTGACTCATTCCATGTAAAACCATCAAAAATATAAAATTTTCGAGCTCTACCCCCTTCAATTTTAACCAAAATTGGTACGGAAGGAAAGTGTCATATAAGTATGTATGTTTTTGAAAACAATGCATTTTGCCGTGTAGAAGTGAATAATTTGTATCAAACCACAATATAAGTGGCTTTAAAATGGGGTATCGATGACTCCGCTGGGATTAGCTGTCATTCATTTCATCGATGTTATAGTTATATCATGTTTATATCCTGTACCAA
The DNA here is from genome assembly GCA_021234595.1 of Delia radicum. Classification (NCBI taxonomy): domain Eukaryota; kingdom Metazoa; phylum Arthropoda; class Insecta; order Diptera; family Anthomyiidae; genus Delia; species Delia radicum. Next base: position 138,800,036 of record CM037853.1, read on the forward strand.
GTTTGATAGAAATGTGGTGGGGGTGGAGGGGGGGGGGGGGGAGTAAATCAGGTGATGATTTTATATGTTTTGAATCTATTTGATGTTAAAAATAAAATGTTAATTTCTTACCTTGACCTTTTTTTTTTGGCCAATATCTTTTTTTTTACTAAACCAAACCAAACCAAATCAAAAACATTTTAATTTGTAAGATTACTAACACATTCAGAAAAAAACTTCAGAAAAGATTTTTAAATTATCTTAAATAGCTTAGTGGTGAAAAATGTTTTAAAATTTTCTCCGAAAATGTACCTTAATTCATTTACGTTTTCTCAGAACTTTGTTAATAATTATTACTATATTTTAACCGTATCTAAAGAAATAGACTTTAGGAAACGCTGTGAATGTAATTGGATTTGTTTATGGACAGGCACTCTAATCCCAGCATTGGTCGAAAATGGTGAATTTTTAAAAGAAAATTTGACTTTACAAGTGTGCCAACCATTTTACCTATGTATTTTGAATTTTGCTTTTATTTCAAATAATAGGTCAATATGTTCTGAGCAACGCCTCAAAAAACAAACTGCTGCTAGGTATAATTCCGAGCTAGAGCACTGATTTTATGAAAAAATATTTTTTATGATACTATTTTTTATCTCAAAAAAATCATATTTAAAAAGTATTATAATTATAAATATTAATATTATTATTATTATTATTAAAATATCGCAGGTGTATGCATAAATATGTTATTTATCGTGTTTTTTTTTTACCTCTTAATACATTTTGGAAAAACATATATCAATCAGAAACCACAAATATATCAATTCAGAATCAACAAATTTACCTGAAAGGATTCTGTCAATAAAACATGTAATATTAATTAAGAATATATTTCTTACTGGGTGGGATTCGGGGCATTGAGTTTTTTTTTACCTATATATATATATAAGTTATATATATATTAAGCCTCAATGATTACAATTGACATCAGTTAATCCTTTGTTATAATGGAGATAATATTAAAATATTATTCGCTCTGTAAGCTTATTGGGGAAAATATAACAGGTGCCGTAACTCTGAAAGAAAAGGTTGCTCAACTTGTATATGTCATTGATCATTAAGCTAAATCAGAATGCTGGCAGCAAAATATAACTTTTTTTAAAGGCTACGAAAGAAAAATGCAGAAGCGCATTATCCAAATTCAAGAAAAACAACGAAGATTGTTTGAATACGGAGATAAATACAGAAATAGAAAAAAAAAATTTGGACGCCCTAGTAACAACTACAATGAGACGCAACTAAGGACACAAAAGAAAGGGCAAGAAGAACTTATTAGCAATCATCCTGCCAAACAAATAAAAGATTCGTTTAAGTTGGTATTAAACAAAAACAGCTTCAAGAATCATATCCACCTTTTCTAAAGAAGAAATAAACATATGCAAAAACTCAGAGGTAACATTGATATACAAAGAGGGATGTGATGTATCATCTGGATTTTCGGAATATAAACAACAAAGTTTCTATGCATTTGCTAGTACCATTAAGAATGCGCCTGTATAAAGAATCATCGTCATCATCATAAACTTTTGAAAATTTGTGGACAAATTCAACATCTGAGCCCAAGTTATAATGTCGGCCAATTCGATTCAAATATACTAAGTAAAATACAGAAACAATTAAAAAACTGGTGGATGGTATAAATACGGCATATAAAAATTTGTCACCTATTTCAATAGTAATATCTGCAAGTGTCATAAAAGTGTTATTTCAACTAAATCAAACACTGATTGATAGAAATGTAGCAAATGCGATTACTAATAATAAAACAAATTCGCAATGTAACATATGTGGAAAGAAAAATTCAGAATTTCACGAAACTTCAGATGAACCCCGTAATAATGAAGATGCTCTCTAATGTGGAATTTATCCACTTCATGCCCAAATTATATTTATGGAATATTGTTTACACCTTGCTTATGATAATAAATACCGCAGTAGTCCAGGAAATAATAAATAAATAACTTTTTATCTATTAAAGATGTTATAATGATTCTAACAATTTTTGTAGCTCAAAGTGTCGTAATTTAAAACAATAAAAATAAGTTTAAAAAATATTTTTTAAATATAATTTTTTTAAAAAAAAATAATAGTATCATAAAAAATTACCTTTTCATAAAATCTGCTTTCTAGCTCTGAATTACGCGTAGGATCAGTTTTTTTTTGAGAAGTTGCTCAAAAATTTCAAATTAAAAAAAAAAAAAAATCAAAATCCTCAGGCAAAATTGTTGTGCATGCTATCTGGGTGTAGAGTGCATATCCAGAAATAAATAAAAGTACATTCACAGACTTTCTTAAAGTAAATTTTTTAGAAGCGGTTAAAAAATAATAATAATTATTAACAAAGTTCAGAGAAAAATATAAATGAATTAACGTACATTTTTTTTTGAGCATTTTTCGCCGCTCAACTATTTAAGATAATTTAAAAACCTTTCCTGAAGTTTGTTTCTGAATGTGTTAGTAATCCTACAAATTTTATTTTATTTTTTTGATTTGGTTTGGCTATTAGAAATTAGTTAAAAATTACCTTGCAGAAAAAACTGCTAAATTTAGTAAATGTTTTTTGCTAAATATTAATAAAATAAGAACAGCCAAAAAATCTGTTAACTTTACAAAATGTTAGTTATAACTTTACAAAATGTTTGTTATATTTGATGTGAATTTTAGATAATTCAAAATAGCGTTTCAGTCTGTAAAACTAGCAAAAACTTTTACAAAATATTTGAAGACACAAAATAGCAAACAAAAACTATACTATTCAAAAAATGTTGGCTTTTTTACCTCAAATTTATTATAATGCAAATAACAGTTTATTTTGCTGAAATCAACTAACATTTTTACTTGAAAATTGTAGATTTATGATTTTTTATTCGCATTAAAAAAAAAAACATTTAAATATTTCACAGTTTTTAATGATTTTTTTTTTGTCTACTAATATTTCTTAAATGTTTTTGCTGATTTTAGCAGATTATTTTGTTACTTTCAATAAACTAAAATTTAGCTCAAATATAACATAATATTTGTAAATTCAGCAGATTTATTTTTTGTATTCTTATATTACTAATACTTAGTAAAAAAATCTGAAAATTTTTGAATTTTTTTCTGCAAGTTAATTTTTAACTAATTTTTAGTAGCCTTCTTCTGCTATCTTTTTTGATGTTATTAATTTGGTTTAGTTTTTACGATAAGTTTCTATTAAAAATTAACCAAAGTAATACAGATCTGATTTTACGAAAGTTGACTTAAGCTAAATATGGGTGCTTTAATGTACTTTGATTCAACTTCGCTACACTGATAGAATTTTCCTTCATAGTATTAATGAAACGATTTTATTAAAATCAATTCATTTGTGGGCGTTGTGGTGTAATGGTTAGCGCGTTGGACTTTTACACAGAAGGTCCCGGGTTCGATCCCCGGTGCCGGCAACATCAAATTAATATGTATGAGTTTTTTCTATCCCTCATACGTATCGCAATGTCCACCTTCGGTGTTCCCATAGCAATTAACGCCACCGAAGTAAAATAATGAATCATGGCTATGAACCAAAAAGCTTCAATAAGTTCGCCAACTCTCCATCAGGTGGCGAGCAACAACTGTTCTAAGACTTATCATCTCGCGCAATTACAGTGTTGCCATGTCTGAAGCCCTTCATCTTTCCCCACCTTTCATCTCTATACTATCCCTTTCCAAAGAAGCAATACATTAAATATAGGAAGTATTTCCTGAGTGTTGCCTCTCTTTTAAAAAAAAAAAAAAAATATTGGTATTTTTTTCATAAACATTTTTTATGATTTTTTCACAATTTCATAAAAAAAATCATTAAATCAATGGAAAAATTTAAAATTTTTTTCAATAAAAATTTTGAATTGTAATAAGAAAAAAATTTTTTTTTTGTACTATAATTTTGAAATAAAAAAATTTTTTTTTTGTACTATAATTTTGAAATACAAAAAACTGAAAAATTTCTTTTAAACAGAATTAACCAAAAACTTTGATATAAATAAATTTTTTTTATTAAGTTTGCCTAGAGCTAACAGTTTTTGACGAATTTGAATAGTTGGTCACTAAATTCCAGGGAACAGATTCTCTAGGAAAAACGATATAGTTTTGTTCAAAACGAGACCTAAATTGTTATCGTTTTGACGATGTTATACAAAAACGTTATGCTAGGCGACAATAATTTTTTGTTTTTTAACAATATTTAACATTTTTATCTAATATAGTCGTAATTTAACTACAAAAAGTGGACTATAACCGTCGATCGTTCTACAGAATTCCAAGCCAGATCGATAAAAAATTACATACTTTGTACCGACATAAAGGGTCCGCCAAATAACTTTTTTTTCTTGAACTCCTGAAACAATTGGACTTTGTATGGCGTCATACCAAGGTCTTTATGCAAAATTTGTCTCAATGATGTCTCCGAAATGATCAATTGTTGAGAACGACGGTGAATTGACGTTGATAGCGCTTCACGCACACTTTCTGCCACACTTTCACGCTTTGGTTTATCGATGAGGATGCCAGTTTCTTTCACTTTTTTCACAAGATAACGAATATACGGACCATATTCGTTCAGCGGAAGGATAAAACTAATTATCTGTCAAATCAGACATGAGCTAAGTGTTACCATTCACGAAATAAGCACTAGTTGAAAAAAAAAAACGTTAGATGGCGGACCCTTTATAAGAAAATATGTATTTTTTTAACAAAATTATAAAAAATTATAATAAATTTTGTAAAAATAAAACAATAAAAACAGAAATAAATTAAAATTGGTTATTTTTAGTTCAGCTTTTAATATTTTAATACCTGTTAATTATATTTAAACAATTTTTTCAATCATTAAAGTTCTTAATATACCTAATTAAAAAAAAGTACAATAATTAAAATATTTATTTGTTATGGATAAAAAAATTTTATTTTCAAAATTTGTAATTTGTATGCTAAAATAATCATAAAAGTGCAAATTATTAAATATCAACGAAAATATTTCATAAAAACTATGAATTTTATTAATTAAACACATGAAACTTTCATAACGATTAGGCTAGGATTAATGAAAAAATTTCATATATTTTATGAAATTTTATGAAATTTTCATTGGGTCAATGAAACCATTCATTAAAATTGATTTAATGAAACACCTTTCATTGACTCAATGAAACGTTTCTTTGGGGACTTTTTTATGAAAAAATTCATTGGATTAATAAAGAAATTCAATAATACTACGCACAAATTTCTATCAGTGTAAATATAGTTGGGCCTTATCACATTGAGTGCCACGTCGTTCGTTTCCGTACGACACCTATCCCGTCGTGGGGTTCCATATCGTACGTTTCCGTACAACAGTAATTATTTTTACTTAGAGCCTGTAGTTCTTTTATATACGACATTGAGTGGTAATTAATTAAATAAAGAATCCTTTACAGAATATTTTTGCAAAAGCATTCATGGGTCTAGGATGATTTTTTGAGGTTTTATAAAGTGAAAAATGTGTGAAATGAAAACGATTTCGGGACATTGTTTTTCCAAGAATGGTAAAGTGAAATACGCGATCTTTTGACCAATAATCTGAAAGATACCCAACTCTCACCAAATCCATCCATAAAAGAAGTCCCAGAAACTTTTTAATTTCAAGGTTTGTTGTCGGTACCCATTGTTTTTTCTCGAAGATCTAGTTACGGCGGTTTTGTCCAAAATCTGTGTGCATATTGGTTGGTTTCTTTGACAATTAAATCAATGATATCATTGTCTAGAAATACCAAATATGTATCCAAACAGGAAATGTGTGATGAAGTATTTTGCTGGATACCAGATTTACCAGTAAATGTAAGGTCATTTGACGTAATGAAAATTAAGTCCAATTGACTTCGGTATTCAAGATTTCCGCGCCTGCTGTTAAACTGTCTTCTTCAGCTTCGTCTTCCGTATTGATACCATCTTCAAACAACATATCATCGATTCCCATAGGATCTATGTCATGCTCAGAGTCAGAATCCGAAACCTCCGGTATCCAATCAAAATCATCATTATTAGAAAAATCTTCATCACTCATCGTCAAGACTCCCAATATTTCCTTTTCTCTTAACGATCGTTTCGACATTTTAGGTATTTGCTGTTTATTTTATTATATTTTTATTTTAACTTAAAAGAAAAAAAAAGAAATCAAACAAAAATAAAAAACAAGAAAAAAGCGTCCTACGTTTTTGTACGATAGCGACTTTTACAAATTCATACCCGTCATGTAGTGCCACGTCGTACAGAAATGTACGACACAAAAAAGACTATATAAAATAAAAAGTAAGGGGTTAGAATGGACTAAGGATATCTCAGAAATCGTTTTTATCACTAATACACTCATTTCAACAAAAAAAAAAAAATGTTTTTCCTCCTGGGAAGGTTTTCGTCAAAACCGCTTGGCACTCAATGTGTTAAAGAAAGACCAAGGTACACAACATCTGTTAAATTTTAAATGTCAACCAGTTTTAAGAGAAACGGTTTTTGAAAGGTTTTTTAAAGCATATTATTTAGTACAAATAAACAAAATTTTGCAGAAAATACATTAAATAGCACATATTAATTTTCAAATTTAATTAAAATTGCTTAGAAGCATGAAAATTAATTAATTAAAAGTACCACTGTTAACATATTTTTTTTCGAAACTCTCCTAAAACCAGTGCAGGCTTTTAAAAGGGAGCGTTGGAAACGGCTTGTTTAAAAAAATTTCCAAATTTTAGCAGTTTTTTCAACAAGGCCATTTGTAACTAATTTTTAATAACTTGTTTTGCCATTTTTATAGTTTTATTTCTATAAGTGTATCACTTTTATATATTTTTTAGCACCAGTTATATTTATTATATTTATTATATATTACACTTATTTGAATTTCAAAATTTTCGCCAGATTAGCGAATTAATTCTATGTTTTTTTGTTTTTATTAATTCTTCTATTTGCTATTTATTAAATTCCTTTTACTTGTTTAAAATGTTCATAATGTTTTTAATTTGGTTAAGTTGCGTACGATGAGTTTCGATTACAAATTAAACAAATTAATAAAGATGGAACTTTACGAAAGTTGACTTAAGCTAAATACGGGACCTTCATTCACCTTCGCTAAATATAGTTGGGCCTTAAAAAAAATCCAAGGTACTCAACATCTGTTAAATTTTATATGTCAACTGGTTTTAAGAGAATCATTTTTGAGAGGTTTTTTTAATGCATATTTTTTAGTATGTATAAAAAAAATTGTGTTAATTATACAAAACTTATGCAGAGAATACAATAAACAACACACGCTAACTTTCAAATTTAATTACAATTGCTTAAAAACATGCAAATTAATTAATTAAAAGTACTACTGTTGATACATTTTTGTCGAAACTTTCTTCAAACCAGGGAAATGTCTTGTTTAAATATATGAAACACTCAACCCTTTTAACATGCACAATTTCAATTCTAAAATGGATATGGAGCTTTATGTAGTCGTGTCATTTTATATATGACACGATATGCAATCTTTGATCCGAATTATGCGCCCATATAATTTTGTTTACTTGTATGGGTTTCGATATTATCTAACGCAACTAGATACATTTGTGATATCTGAATTACGGATCGATTACTGTTTTGAAACCAGTTGAAAATATAAAAATTATAAATTATACAAGAAATATATATTTTTTTGTAAGGAAATAAAAAATATATAAGATGGCATTCACGTCATAGAAAACGCTTAATTTATTAAAAAAATTTAAGTTTTCGGTTGATGAATGTTAAAAAAGTTTTTAACAGAGAACAACATTTTTAAAATGCATCACAAATGCATTTTTAATGTGTATTTTTTATTGATGCAAAAGAAGGCAGCCGTAGAAAACGAATACTTTTTATATTATAGTAATCCGAAAAAAACTTTAGATTATCAGAAAGCAAAAAATAGTGCGTATCTTTTACGCATAAATAATGCACTCAGGAAAGTACACCAAAATGCCTTCTAAATTGCTTTATTGTATGCAAGAGGGTTAGCGCTTTCTTGGAGCATAGAAATGTAGTTACTGCTTACAAAATCGAAGATATTTTTTTGATGCGAAGGCTCTTCAAAGGTATATACTTTTGGGATTTTTTAATTTTTTCAAAAATTTAAACCATGAAAAAGTCATAATTTTGGAATGAATTAATATGGAGATGTGTTACAGACTCCATAGAGAATAATTTATTTTTAATATAAATAAAATTGGAAGATATGAGGTAAAAAATAAGAGAACGTCATGAGGTAAAAAAAATCCAATTCCATAAATTCTTCAAAGTTCTTGTTAAGAACTATGGTTTGTACGCGAGAAAACCGTGCCTATAAATAGCTGAGATTGTCTGTGACAGTTATTGGACTATTTAAAGACTGAAGTCACAACTTTCTAAACAACTGAAATCACAACTTTCTAAACAAAGAGTTCTTATTACTACTTAAGGACACAGATGAATCGGCAAGAATACCTTTAACTGACAACGGATAGACGGATCTTAATGAAATTTGGCAGACAAAATAATTTAATATTAGTACACTCAATAAAAAATGTCTGTAAAAGTCACAGATGAATCTATAATTTTACAGAATAAATTACTAGTTTCATTTGAATTCAAAACTTTTTGTATGAAAAATTATGTTAATCGAAATAAATGCTTATATGCCTATAAAACTAAAGTTTCTTAATATGAAATCGTATAAGAAAAGTGTTGTCTAAATTGAGGGATACATGTATAGATATTTAGTTACAACTTTTAGCAAATCAATTGGCTGATATTGGCATATTAATTTCCATTAAGCTATATTTTAGTAACGTTAACTAATTTTTCCAACTACCCAGTCAGAAAAAGACAAACGGACCACCTCTGGCCAGGCACTTTAGCAAGTGTCACAAGTGATGGCAACTAGTGCTTTCCCAATACCAAAATGATAACGTCATTAGACAAAAGGACTGTTCAAAAAGTGTCGGACAAGCAATGGGGTAACAAAATTTCCAACTCTGGCAAAATATTGCTAAAACCATGGTGGTCTTAAAACTTGTTTCCCAAAATAAAATTAAAAAGAAGTTCATGTATAATTTGTTTGGTCCGGCCGATATTCGAGCCCTGGACGCTAGATTGGCAGCTGACAGCTCTAACCACTGAGCTAACGGGATATGTAACAGCTGATAACTACTGGGTAACAGTTAGTTGCTCAAAAACATCTTTTGGAAGATCTGGTAAGGTGTCTTAAACTAGCGTTGTACCAGTGTTTTATTTACAACTCCTTGGTAAGCCAGTGGTATATTAGTGCTTGATTTGTTGGACCAATGGAATTTTCTAACTGGGTACTTTCACTTCTCTAATAATTACAGGCATGTTTTGCTTAATTTGGAAAAACAGTTTGCTGGCCTAAAAATTAGTTAACTTCTTTTATAAAATTAATATTTTTGTTTGTAACTTTTGCAGACTTTTTTTTTGGGTGTATGTAATCGAAATTCCAGGAAAATTCCGATTACAAAAGCTATAATTATCAACGTGTTAAAGTTTAATTCCCAATCTGTATAATGGTGATCCACTTAAATGCTATAGAAAAGAGCAACAACATTTTAAAATCTAGTAGAACATGGTTAGTGTAAGTAGTTAGTCCGGTTACTACGTTTTGTAAAATTTGCGGCAATAATACGTACATAAATGGCAAAAATACGTTCGTATGTCTGTATGTATAAAAAGAAAGAGTAAATAAACAATCAGCTAACTGGGTTTTTAATGCCATATTTAAAATATAATAACTGCATTTTGTTAATGAAACTTTAAGTGAAAAAAATGCGACATAAAACTTTACAAAACAAATACATGTACACAATCGCTATGTATATAAAACCCAGGCAAAATATGCCAACCCTGCAATACAAGTGTCATGTTCCTTCTAAATGTAAAATTGTACGTACTGCTTTTTTTTGAAAATTACTGTTTGCCAGTACCGTATAAAAAGTTCTTTGGCATAACTACATGATTAAACAGAACGCGATATGCAATCTTATAAAATTTCATTCAAAATATGGACCCATATCATTTCGATCTATTCTAAGGCAATAACATAAATGCCTGATATAATAATATCCGAATTATGGCCAGATAGAATTGTATTGGGTTTTATCAGTTTGTTATATAATTGCATTATATTATATCTAAACTGCCACAAATATATATAATTATATAAAAACCAGATATGTTTGCATCCAGATTTTGACCTGATATAATTGTATATGATAGTATGCAAACTGATACATCTAAATATAATTAGATCCGAGTTTTAGTCTGGTAAAATTACTTTAAATGTTACATTTTTGTATATGATTGTGGTAAATTATATACAATTTCATACAGTGCGCACCGGTAGGCTAGTTGGTAGACTGCTGGCTTATCACTGCTGTGGTCGTGGGTTCGATTCCCAACACCTGGGTAAAAATAGTTATATGTAATCATATATAATATGATTAAGTCATATCTGACTTTGAATGGAGTCACATTACGACATATATGATTATATAAAAATACATCTGAAAATTTTTATTGAAAAAATTTTTTATATGATTCTTTATATAATTATATGTCTCCAAAACTTTCTCCATATATAACTACATAAGGAATATAATAACAATCCAAATATATGCAGTGATCGTTATGAGTATATATGGTCCCGCGCTTAGTCTTATTAAACTATATGTGACTTCATACTGAAAATATTTTTCTTATAATTTTCTATGGCTTTATATAAAGGGTCTGCCAAATAACTTTTTGTTTTTGAAAATGCTATAAAAAAACTACTGAATATTTTCTCAAATTTCTTTTTTATTTGAAAGTACAATCCTTCCGGTTAATAATGGAAAATAATTTCATTCAAATGGCTGCCTCGGCTAGCCATGCAGTAGCCTACACGATCGGTCCAATTTTTAAGCACATTATCGATTGTGTGCAGCTGTATTTCACCAATGGCAATGTAAATCGATCGCATGCCCACTTAGCGAAGCGAAAACGCATTGGATGGTCAGTTGGCTTCAACTCCTTAACCAATTGGACTTTGTATGGCGTCATACCAAGGTCTTTATGCAAAATTCGTCTCAATGATGTCTCTGAAATGTTCAATTGTTGAGAACGACGGTGAATTGATGTTGATGGCGCTTCACGCACACTTTCTGCCACAGCAGCAATATTCTCGGGTGTACGCACTGTTTTTGGCTTTTCACGCTTTGGTTTATCGATGAGCATGCCAGTTTCTTTCACTTTTTTAACAAGATAACGAACATACGGAGCTGACGGTGCTTCTCTTCTTCCAAAATCCGTACGCAATTTTCGCACACATTCTGCAACATTACCATGATTTTCAAAGTAATGTCGCAATATTTCCCAGCGTTGTTCAAGCGTATACACAACCATATTCGTTCAGGGGAAGGATAAAACTAATTATCTGTCAAATCAGACATGAGCTAGATGTTACCACTCACGAAATAAACACTAGTTGAAAAAAAACGTTAGATGGCGGACCCTTTATAATACCATACATGTTTTTGTAAAGTTCAATATCAAATTTTGTTATCTGCAAGTTAGGTATTTATTACATATGGCTTCACATATAACAATATGTATATTTAAAATTATATATGATTTCTTTTATATAATTTTAAATAAAAAAAAATCCACTTAATTATATATAAAGTGTCGCGAAAACAAAAGCAACAAAACATAGTTTTTGTTTTGAAATATTTCATCTTACAAGACGGTTAGAAAAAAAAGTTGATTGGATATTTTATACTATTAAATAGATTATATCGGAAGTATATGAAAACATGATCCAAATAAATATGTGGGATAAGGAAAACAATAAGATATATGCTTCCAATATGGGCCTGTGCAAAACATAAGCAACAAAATACGAAATGTTTAACAATTTTATAAAAATAAAAAATTGATAATCCTTTTTAATTATTCTTGGTAAAATACTTATTTTACACTTATATTTAATCATCTTCCATTAGGTAAAGGGTGTTTTTTATACAGCGGTCATATGCCAGAAGATTATCTTTCGAATAAAGTAAATTTAACGTCAATTTAAAAAATTCATCTTTGTTTTATTTAGTTTCAAAGTTCTATACCTCTATAAAAATCAGCATTTATTTGTAACTTTAAAGTATATGAACTTTAAAAATTCACTAAATCAGAACTTGAATGATTTTGTTCACAAGACGCTAATTTTTTCCAACTTTTTACCTTGGAAGCACAAATTTCGATAACAGTGAGTCATAATAATAAAAAACCGGTCATATTAATATACATTTAATAGTTACGAAATGTGCCCAAAGAATGCTTCCGAACAGTTGGAAATACAAACTTAGGCTAAGAAAAGATATAATTATTATCGAATTATTTAAAATTTTTTAACTCTTTCTCTTCAGCAAAGTTAATTAACAAAATAAATGTAATTATTGATACACGGCTCAGCATAATTTTTAAGTCTCCACGCATTATACCAGTATTACAGGATCTGTTATAATAAAAAGAACATTTCAATTTACACAAAAATCTATGCTATAAAGTGCTAATAATACGAAATGTTTTTTGTCATTAAATAAAACACATTTTTCACTTACAGTTTCAAATATTTTCTGGCAAACTGTCTGCCATTTCGTACAAATTTTCAATAAATTTTGAAAATTTTAAAGTTGTTTTGGGGTTTGAAAAAAACCGAATATTAATCCAACTTGTCTTGTTGTTTAACCCATTATGTTATGTCTACAAAAATTTTGAATAAATAATATAAACTCAAATTAAATAATTTTGATTACTCCACGAAGTTAAATATAGAATGTTTTCCGAACTATCTAAAAGTCAATATATTCAATCTGAAGAAAAAATATCAACGCCGACCTACCCACAGCCGTCATTTAAGATATTTCGAAATGGTTTTAACAAAAGACACTAAAAGACAGATGTTTTAGTATTACGATTCCTAATAATGCAAAATTGTAGATGTCCAGCTTGAGAATGGAGAAATATTATTAAAACTAAGTTCAAAGTCATGCAAATTACAATCCAGTGAATTCTGGATAGCCATAAGCTGTATTATTACACAAAAAAAAATATAAAATGATTGAATAGAAATTTAGAATCAATATTTTAACAAAGATGATTTAAAAATTTGTATAAATTAACGTTGTCATACTATTGCTAAACATTTTTCATTTTGTTGCTTTTGTTTTGCACAAAATCATATTGGGAGCTTACATATTTTTCTTTGACATTTCGCAAATATTTATTTTAATCGTGCTTTTTATATACATCCTATATATTCAATTCAATAGAATAAAATATCCAATCAAAATCTTTTTTCTAACCGACCTGACAGATAAAATATTTCAAATTGAAGATATACGAATGTTTTGTTGCTTTGTTTTGCGCGACACTGTATTTGAAAAACTCAATATTTGTTCTTGTTAATTTGTAAACATTTCCTTGTTTCATTTAAAGTTTTATTCTTGATTTTTTGTTGATTTTTGGATATTTGAATTTTCAACTGAAATACTTTTAAGCATAACTTCAAGTCACAAAATGTATACCTACTATCGGATAAAATTATATAAGATCAGATCTATTTGTATCCAATTAGATATAATTGTATTAACTTAAATCTAATTTGATATAATTAGATACATGTACACGACCCATTTTGCAGATCATTTTGTATGTTTGTATATATGCAAACTTATCAAATGAGATATAATTATATTTTAAAATGTTTACCCGGCCTAGGCACTGGTCTGTTTTCGCTGCAACGTGCCGAAAGCCATAGTAACTAGTGCTCGGTTAGAGTAATAGTATATAATTTGTAACTATATAATTATTTATTAATAAAAATAAATAAAATTATAAAAACCATTTCATAAAAATGCATATTCACCCTATCATATCAGTTAAGTTAATAAAAAAATATTAAGAGGTTTTGAAAATAGTTCCAGCATAAAACTTTTTTAAGTTTTAGTACACATCCTTTTAGGCCCTGTACTCCACTGTAAGTTAAGTGGAGAAGAAGACGAATACACATAATGGCGTCCCGAAAGTGGATAATTTTACGTAATTGTGCTCAAGTGCATATTATCCAGTTGATTTTTTTTTTGATTTTTGTACACAATTGGGCTCAAAAGTATATTATTTTTTAGTATATTTTGGGGTATATATTTATAAAATCTTTTAATTAATAACAAGTAATAAATAAAATTAGTTGTTTCAAACTGAATGATGCTGGGGTGGACCAAAATTAGTCTATGGAAATTTTATAAGTGTTTTCCCATGATGTGATCAGCATTGCTAAATGTTTAATTTGTTAATGTTTACTTTGTTCAAAAATTTTAAAAAAATACTATTAAGGCCGCAGTTAGAAACTATAAGTAAACTCAAAAAATTTGTGGTTTTATCCTTAAACAGCTTAATAAGTTTGAGTACTTGACGAAATTCGCAAAGTTTTTTTAATTTGGGACCGACTAATATACAGCCATCAGACATTAAACGCAGCAATATATAGGTTTACATAAAATAAGATCTAAATTTGTTTTGGTATAGAACGATATATCTTTACATATAACTATGAATACGTCAAGATATCGTTTTAATAAAAATAAAATACATTTTTTTAGTACTAGACTACATTTTGATTTGTGTCATATCTAAATATACATGTATTCGTACATAATTAGATTAACTATATATAATTATCATATACGATTATATATTAGTCCATATGCAATAATATGTAATTTATGTGGCATCGTGTATAAAAAACAACACATTAATTTTTTGTTTGTTTTGTACCAAGAGATGTAGTGGTTTTAAGTCCAAACTCACATATACGTACACAGAAAAAAAATGTTTTCCATTTGCCAACTAAAATTCAGTTACTACGATTAAAATTGGTTGTTGCAACTGAATATTGACTTGCACAATGTAAAGCGGTTAGTTTAACAGAATTTTAATTGCAACACCAAAAATATTCAAAAATCACATTTTAATATGGTTGTAAAGGGTGGTTAAATTGTAAGGGCCGATGTTGAATGTGAACCACACCTAAACGCCAAGTTTTTTTCCGAATTTTATTTGACATTTCTCTATTTCAGACTTACTCAATTTGAACCATGGAGAGATACACAATCCATCAACGTGTTAAAGTTATCCAGACTTATTATGAAAATGGGCGTTCAAATCAAAATGCATATCGTGCACTTCGTGATTTTTTTGGTCAATTTGATCGTCCAAATGTGCGTACAATCGCAAAAATCGTGGAAAAATTCGAGCAAACCGGGTCTGTAGAAGATGTGAGAACACCAGTGCATGCTCGTACAGCTCGTACTGCAGAAAATATTGCTGCTGTTCGCGATAGTGTGGCTGAAGAGCCGTCCACCTCAACTCGTCGTCGTGCCCAACAATTGCACCTCTCACGCTCGTCGTTGATGAACATATGCATAAAGACTTGCATTTACACGCTTACAAGGTGCAATTGGCTCAAGAACTAAAGCCTCTTGACCATTCCAAACGTCGTGAATGGGCAGAATGTTGGCAAGAAATGGCAACAGTGGATGATCAATTTTCGAAGGAAATCATCTTCAGTGATGAGGCACATTTTCACCTCAGTGGATTCGTCAATAAACAGAATTGCCGCATTTGGGCGAATGAGAATCCAAGAGTGATTGTCGAAAAACCAATGCACCCACAAAGAGTGACTGTTTGGTGCGGTTTATGGGCTGGCGGCATCATCGGGCCGTATTTTTTCCAAAATGAGGCCGGTCAGGCAGTTACTGTGAATGGTGTTCGCTATCGTGAGATGATAACGAACTTTTTATGGCCCGAATTGGAAGATATGGATGTGGACGATATGTGGTTTCAGCAGGACGGTGCCACTTGCCACACAGCTAACGAAACAATGGCTCTTTTGCGCAACAAATTCAATGGCCGTGTTATCTTACGTAATGGCGATGGCAATTGGCCGCCAAGATCATGTGATTTGACACCGTTGGACTTTTTTCTTTGGGGTTATTTGAAAGAAAAGGTGTACGTCGATAAGCCAGCAACAATTCAAGAGCTAAAGGATGAGATAATTCGGCACATTAACGGCATAGAACCTCCATTATGCCTCAGCGTCATCGAAAATTTGGACCATCGGATGGAGGTGTGCCGCCGTGGTCGCGGCGCCCATTTGGCCGATATTTTGTTCCATACATAATTGAGTAATACCAATATATCATAATAAAATAAAATTACAATAATTTCCTAAATAGTTTGTGTTTTATTCAAAATCAACATCGGCCCTTGAAATTTAACCACCCTTTACTAACGGAATTTATTGGTTGTAGACACCAAAATACGCTTTTCTATTGGATTGGCTCTTTATTTTTCTGCGGCCAAAACTTAGGCAAGTAAATACATTACTGCTATGCAAAAAGAGTTCCGACCTTAGTCCAGTTTTAGCGGATGCCTTCACCAAATTCCTATATGCACACAACGTGCATTGAGAAATCAAATTTTAAGATCATTCTTTAGCGGGTTTCAGGATCAAACATTTCCCCAAATAAACCCGCATTTACGCCATTCCGATACAACAGTAAACAAATATTTTAAATTTATGTTTCTTACCAGAAGGATATAAGCATGTCCTCTGTATGGAAACTTTTCACTCCTCCTAGCAGGGTATAAAAAAACACCCGTTACTATACACATTTAATAAAACGAATAAGCAAAAAATATATGGACAATTATATACGACTACTTTCGTAAAATTTTCGAATATTTTTTATATTTCAAAACGCTCAGTTGGGGAGATAAGGGGTATAAAATATCTTAGGCTCAAAGCCGAACGATTACGAAAATCAAAGAAGCTCAGTCATCCACTCTATAAAATTAAATATGTTATTTTGAACCCAAGGCAACAACAACTTCTCTGTCAGAAAACGACAAACGAACCACCGCTGAAAAGCACTTTAACATGTGGTACAAGAGCTGGCAACAGAACAGTTCATTTATATATTTTTTTTGTCTTGTCGAGATTCGAAAGAGGCCAAATTGCCAGCCAACAGCTCTACCGTATCTCTATCTATCTCTACTCAAGACATATAATAATTGATAGCTTAAGACGTATGTAAATGATAGCCGCTGGGTAAACGTTAGCTGCTCAGGTGTACCAGAAATTCCATAAAGTTTGTCGGAAGATGACAAAGCAAATTGTGATAGTTTTTGTTGTTATTTTTGTTTTACATTTTTTTAAATGTTGAGTCACGCTGCTAGACGGGGACAAGAAAATCTCATTGAGTTTGTTATTTAACCTAATAGGTACATCTAGAAATTCTAAAAACATTGTACCCAGGCGATTTTCTTAGGTAAGAACTCAATTTGGATATGGACAAGCCAATAACAGACATTTTTTTACAATTTCTTAACTATGTTTTGGGGTTGTAGCACTTTTTAAAAATATTAACGGGTATAAAAAAAAAATATGGCTGAAATCTGGCTCTCAAACATCTGACTTCAAACTTGTTTAAGCAAAGCATCATAATTTATATAAAATAAGTGCTCTAAAAGTGGTAAGACTTTTGAGACGTTGGCAATTTCTGACTGTATAGCACTGGGAAAACACTTAAAAAAAATTTGGCACAGTAGTCTTAGCCAATTCTTTGCCAGTCCTCTTTTTATAGACCACTGAATTTATTCTAAAACAAATATTGCCAAAACGCTGATTAAGCGTATCAGGCAAGTTTTATGCCATTGATTAATTTACAATTCCTCGGTTAGCAAGTAGTACGACAGCGCTTGATTTTTTTTTGATACCAGAGATGTAAGGCAATAACGCTAAAATAACGTTATCGATTCAAAACCCTTTCAACTGACTATCGTTAGCCCTAAAATACTATTACCTAAATTATTGAAATACCCTTTCCGATATAAATAAAATACCAATATCATTAATACACCGTTATCGAAATTGCTTAAATACCGTTATCGCTAAAATACCGCAATTATTGAAATAGCGTTATCCCAAAAATACCGTCACCGAGAAAATTTGACAAGATTAGAACACAAAAGTTGCTAAAATGAGATATATTTGCCCAAAATTTTATCTTATGAAGTGCAAAAATAACGTTAACCTTAAAATACCGTTTCTGAAATAAATGAAATATCGTTACTGCTAAAATACCGCTAACGAAATAAGTAAAATACCATTAACGATAAAAAACCTTTACGGAGATAATTAAAATATTATTATCCCTAAAATACGAGTACAAATGTAAAAGAAAATAGTATTACTCTTACCTGCATCGAATCAGTTACCATCATGGTTTGGCAAACACTAACCCTAAAATACCGTTAACGATTCAATACCGTTTCAAGGAACTTAACCTTTTGTAACCTTAAAATGACACTAACGAAAAAACTTAAAATACCGATAACCCTAAAATACCATAACGAAATAATTTAAAAAAGCGTTAACCTTAAGTTACCCTAACGAAATAATTATAAAATACCAATAACCTTTAATTATTTTAACAACTATCACGAAGACTATGGAACAATATAAACATTTCCGTTCTTGGATCTTTAAAATTTTAACAATTCGCGATTTTATTCATATTTTTAATTTTTAAAAAACTTTAAAAAAATTCCGATTGACCGAACGAAATAAAACTTTAACAATAAGATAACGCATAAGAATAACTAACCCATGCCAGCGCTTAGCCAGCATTAGAGCTGTGCTTAATAGTTCATTTTCATTTATTGTACTAGTTCATTCATTAGATCATATGTTTGATCGACAATTTTTTTTTTCAATTATTCATATTGCTATATTGGTTATTTATTTGGTTGTTTAAAAAATCTGCATAATATGAGAGAAAATTACAAATGAATGGTTAAAAATGAACGACTTCAATTTAAACAGGTTATTTGTAATTTTCGATCATATAGCAATATTAATAGTTAAAAAAATGTCGTACAAACATATAAACTAAAATAACCAACAACAATGAATTATTAAGCACCGCTCTAGCCAGCACTGTGCCGATCGTATTTTTCTGCTGGGTTAAAGAAATTTTAAGCTAGTTTGTGATTATTCCCGGCATAACAAATATGAACATACATACATAAAGGGTGATTTTTTAGCAACTTTCTTTTTGGCAACACTGTTTTTGGCAGCCCAGCTGTTTTCGTGTAACATGTAACTATTAAACATGTTCATGTTGGTCTATAATTTAACCATGAATCGACTTACAAACGAACAACGCTTGTGGATTATTGAATTTTATTATCAAAATTCATGCTCGGTTAAGAAAGTGCATAGTGTACTTCTTCCAATTTATGGTCAGTTTGGGCGACCTTCTGAGGCGGCTATTCGGAATCTTGTGACTAAATTTTGCACCAAATTTACATTATTGGAAATTAAACCACCAATACGCATACGTAGAGTGCGGACTGAGGAAAATATCGCAGCTGTATCCGCCAGTGTTGTTGATGACCGTGAATTATCGACTTGGAGCCGTTTCGCAGCAATCGGGCCTCCACTACATGGAAAATTTTGCGGAAGGATTTGGGTGTAAACCTTTTAAAATACAGCTGGTGCAAGAATTGAAGGCACACGACCTACCACAATTTTTCCCCCCCAAAATAGAAGAGCTGGACTTGGGTGACATGTAGTTCTAACAAGACGGCGCCACATTCCACACAGCACGTGAAACAATGGGCCAATTAAGAGGCTAGTTCGGTGAACAGTTTATTTAATGTTTGGCGATTTATCGCCTTTATACTGTTTTTTGAGGGTCTATTTTAAGGCTCAAGTCTGTAGGGACAAGCCCGTAACGGTTGACGCACTGGAAGCCAATATTGAAGAATATGCCAAAATTGGACCCAGCGTTTGAACCATTTGAGACGTAGCCGCAGTCAACATTTACATGAAATCATCTTTAAACATTGAATTATATAGATCGTTCTATCGACTCAAATAAAGATTTCATACATTTCTCTTAATTTTATGTGTTTTTGTTTTTGGAAATCCGAAAGCTCCTACAAAATTTCCCTTTATAAAAACTCACATCTATGCAAACATTAAAACTCTAGTGAATTTTATTTCTGGCTTATATTATTCATTCATTCATTCATTCATATATGCTCGTATGTATATATGTATGTACCTCTACTCGTTTGTAAGATATCATAATCTTCATTTGGTATTCATACCACACAATTGTGTTGTCGTTTTTTAGCCAACTTTTAAGTCAACATTTACATGAATGTGCGTAAATATTTTCAAGTACTAACAAGTAAAATTAAATGAAAAAAATCAACATTTAATTATAATTCATGCATATGAGTAATGTTTTAACACGATTTCACTTTGCTTGAAAAAAAAAATACCAAATGACTATACACTTTTGTAATGGTTTCTTTTATTACTTTTTTTGTAAATGAATTGACAGTAATTTTTTTTTTGAACTACCCGAGTAAAAATAATATTAAATAATATTGTACAATGTGATACAGTTTTGTACAATTTAATATAGTTAAGTGTGGCAATATGAATAGTAAGATACAATTTTACTTGACATTGTAATTCTTCATAAACGGCATATTTAATTGTATCTTACAATATGTTATTCCATACGTTATTAAGTAGATGGGTAATATATATTTGGATTGTCAGAATTAAATTAATATATTCGATTAAAGAAAACAATGTATTACCCAATGTATAAATATACTTTTTGTTTAAGTTGTGTTAAAGTGACGTTTTTGTTTGGAAATCTATAATCCAATTAACGAATATTTTGGAAATTTAATTAAATTAACATCACAATTCAAAATATTAAACTCCAAAAACTTTAGTTTAACATAAAAATATTTGATTTTTAAGCAAATAAAATTTAACTGTAAGTAAAATTAAAATTGGGCTCTTAATAATCGGACCATAATATCTAGCGCCGTGTATTCAATTTAAGAAATTTATTTCCACCTAACTGAACCGTATCAAACTCAATGTAATATATGCCATTTATATGCAATACGATCCACCATTTTCAGGATCAAGTTTAATTTCAATTAGATATGATGATATATCAAATTTGATATATTTCTTTGTTGGATCATATTAATTTTTTTTAATCGGGTACTTAAAAATACATTCAAGCAAAACTTTTAAATAACCGTTGCGTATATTATATTAATACCAACAATTTATTACGATTCTTTAAATCATTTTTGCAAATAAATTTTTTATTTTCTACCCTGTAGACTTTATTGTAGCAATCCTTTCAAGGGTCATTAACGTATTTATACACTTATCGCCATGGCTACTTAACCCTATAATGCTGAAGGTTTTTGAAAATTTTTATTATTTAAGGAAAACAATTAAATATATTTTTTTTTACCAAAACATGCATCATAGTAGTATATATAATTGGCATAATGGACAATTTTATATATAAATGTGACAAGGGTAGTCTCCCGATGGGTTCACTCCAATATTAATGAAATTGGGATATGTGATAAAAAAAAGGGCGACGTATATTTTTAGCGGCCCAATCTCATGTTTAGAATTTAAAAATTGGGGTAAAAATTTGCCACATTTTTTCGTTTTCTCGGCTTAATTCGAATTATTGCATAGAGATTTCGGTAAATGGGGTACCAAAATGAAAACCATTTGAAGAAGCATTAACTGGTACACGAAACATGTCCAAAACTTTCAAGTATTTTGATTTATTTAACAAAATGTCTTTTAAGTGATAAGTGACTGGGGTTATATTAAAGAATTATAATTGGCTTAAGCTAAAAAAAATATCTATCATAATGCATATTAAATTTAATCGAGGGAGTCTCTGAGCTTTTTCCGATATTAATAATTGTTCGGATTTTATCAGACTTTATCGAAAGAGTTTTTTAAATTATATTTTAAATATTTTGAACAAATGGCAACCCTCACACACTACTTGAGCAATATTGATATCGAAATTTTTATTCTCTAGATTACACCAAATCTGCGTTCGAAAAGATCTTAATTTCACAAGTTTCGGACATGTTTTCATTCAAAAATGTATTATGTTTGACCCCACACTTTAATCCTTAAACGTGAGATTGTACTTTATTTGTTGTTCTTTATCCATATCCAAATTTCATTACCATCGGAGAGAGCCCATCGGTATACTCCCCTTGTAAGTATACGCAATGGAATAAAAATGTAATGTACTGTTTGTGTTTTAACTAATAAATTTAATGAAAAGTTAATAAATTAATATGCATTAATTTTTCGCTTAGGTCGGAAGTGTGGCACTCCCTCTAGCGCTGATCCTCAGAACATTTTTTTCATCTTTCTCTTGCATTCATTAACAACTATTGTTTTCTATCGTGCGCCCCGGTAGGCTAGTTGGTAGCGTGCTGGCTTATCAGTGCGGGGGTCGTGGGTTCGATTCCCACCAGAGGCGCTGGTCTGTTTTCGCTACAACGCGCCGAAGGCCATAGTAGCTAGTGCTCGGTTAGGGTAATAGTATATAATTTGTAATTATATGATTATTAATTAATAAAAAAAAAAAAAAATTGTTTTCTATTTATAATAGTAACATTTAACTTATGATCTCAAACCTGACAATTCACAAAAATTGCAATCACTTTTTAAGTGACCTAGTATAGGTTGTAAGTCTAGATGAGTGTATTACAAAACCGATTTGAAAAATTTCAATACACAATCAAATTTTTAAGATAATGGTAGATAATGATAAAATCAACCACTCGATTTCCTCCACCCATTCTGATTTTAACCAAACTTGGTACTGATGATGTACATCATATAACTACGACTTCGTCCAAATATAGGACTGCTAATCCCAGCGAATCTTGAAATATCGCGTTTCAAAATATGAAAAATACTCGAAAATTATAAAAAAGTAGTTGTACTTAATATTCCACATCTATTTAACGGCTTAAGTTACTAGAGTCATTGTTACCTCATTTTAAAGCTACTTAAATTGTGGTTCTACTAGAGTACACAAATTATTCATTTCTTCCCGTTTAAGTACATTGTTTTCAAAAACTGCGGTTTAAAAAGCTGTATTTCAAAAAACGGGTTTTTTTTAAGTTTTTGAAAAAATATGTATATGTTAAAAATAAATTGTTTTCGTATGTAGTGTCCAAATCCCTGTGTGGACCTTTTATGCTACTCGTATCTTGAGATATGAATAAAAATGTCAAAAATTTAACCGATACCTCAGAAAAATGCAGAAAAACCACATAGGAATTTGGCGACAGTATAGAAAAACAATTTATAATTAACATATATTTTTTTAAAAATTTAAAAAACCAGTTTTTTTAAAATACAGCGGTTTGAATCACGGATTTTGAAAAAAATGCATTTCACCGTCAAGAAGTGAAGTACCTTTAAAATGAGGTATAAACGACGCTTGTAGCTTAAACCGTTAAAATATTGGTGCAATTATGTGCAACTACTTTTGCAAAACTTTAATTTTTATGTTTTCAATAAAAAGTTTTTTTATGTAAATCATTTTTTTAATTATATTTACTAACTTTTTTAGATTTTAATCCATGTCTTTGCTTCCCGTAACAGCTCCACGAATTAATTTGGCAACAGCACAGTGGCATAAATTATAATTAAAATATAATTTTTTGAAAATTTAAAAAAAATAGTTTTTTTAAATACAGCGGTTTAAACCGCGGATTTTGAAGAAAAAGTATTTCACATTAAAAAAATTATGTTTTCGCTTATTTTATTTAAACATGACAACAGTATCGATGAATCATGTACCAATAATATCATATGAACGATTAAGTACGACTACTTTTGTTAATTTACTTCTGTTAAATTTACATATTTCCACAACCGTTACAGCTAACAATCCAAACCTTGTACATTGACATACTTATTTGACACTTATCTTCCATACCAAGTTATAAGTCGAAAATTGTATATTTTTTGACGTTTTTATATGGAATGAGTATTTTTTGCGACTGGTGCATATAAGCATATGCAACTCAATCATTTTTCAAACGATTCTTAAAATTCCTAAATCGTTCCGATCTATTCACAACTTTTGGCTAAAATCGAAAAACAGAATTTCAACTTTGAACATTTTGAACCTTTGACCTCAAATTTTCAGAATTGAAGTGTCATAATACTACGACCCGCAGCCGCCAAAACCCGACATTTTTTTTTTTTCATTCAAACGATTGTCCTCCTAATATATAATTAAAAAAATCGCAAAATATTTTTCGAAAATAGTTTACAATTATGCGAAATCCATTTTCCTTGCAAATAACAAACTGTTTTCAATATTGACACATTTTTTTTAAATTTAATTAAAATAAACAATTTCGTCTAAAACAAAAATTTGATGTCCTAAGCAAATAAGACCGAGTAAAAACGTTTACATATAATCATGCATTATTTTATACAAATATACATGCTATTACATGATATTATATGCAAACACATATGTTTATTTGTGTTTATATATATATAATTACATCTTCTTATAATCGTATATTACATATATTTGGTTAATCTGATACTTATAGTCTGAAAATTTTTCTCTTATTCAGAATCAGATTCCGCAAAATTTTAATTTATAAAAAAGTTGTTTTCCAGAAAATATTGCGAATTTAATGTATTTTTCCTTATAAAAATTCCTCAAATTCTAAACCGGGTTTCGATTAAAAACCTCTATTTTATAGGGTCAATACATCAAAATATCTTATTTTATCAGAAATTTTTGTAAATTAAGTTAAATCATTTGTTTACAAAATTTATGTATCATTCTTAATACAAAAAAAATTAAAAATAATTTTAAAAATTACTTGGAAACAGTGTATTATTTAAAACAATTCGATAAGCCCCACCAAATAAATTCAATTGAATCAACTAATCCATTTTCAAATTCGTTTTGGACAATAAAATTATTCAATTATTCAAAACGAAAGTTGGGTACAACAATCGAATTACAAATCTAATTTTTGATAGTTCATGTAAGTCCAAAAATTCGATTGGCAAAAAATTCGGTTGGAGCAACGAAATTGTTTTCTGTGTGTTGAAATTCATTTTCTTTTGGGAACTCAAAAACAATCAGTAAATTGTTAATTGTCAGTGTTAAATTCTGGATCATTAATAAAAAATCTGAATTTTCTGAATGACAAAGAGTATTGTTTTTTAATAAAAATAAAATTTTAGGAATTTCAAATAATATTTTCTGAATATTATTTAATGTGTTCTATTTAACGGAATTTTTTTAACATATCTAAATTTATATTTTGTAATGAATATTAATAATATTATGTCCTTCTCTTCTGCATGCAATGTATTATTTGCAGTGAAAAGTTATAACTCTCACAAAATGTGTAAAAACTCCAAGAAAACATTAATATATATTTTAAAGAGAGATAAAGCAAAATAGTTATTAATTGTTTGTATATACCAAGAACGAATTTGTAAAATAGATAGAATCGATGGTTACTCTTACGTATATTTTGTGTGCATTTCTATAGTAAATGTAGACGATGGTGGGTTTTCTCAAGATTTCTTCGTTTCATCTGTTTTTTTTACATAAAAACAACAAAAAGGGCTTGTTATGGAATTTGCGGACAAAATAATGCTCAGCGTTATATTAAATGTGGAATTATAAAGAAGAAAAAAATGAACGTGGAATTATAAACAATATGAAATTTGGCAGCTTTAAACAAATATAAACATAAGGTTAGTTTAAAATAAAAAATATATTTATATGATATATTATATAATTAAACATTGTGTTTTCCCTTTCATCTATTTATTATATTCTGCATTTCATCAACAATGAAACAATGCAAACGATAAGACATGTATCATACAAACAGACAACAATGTTCCAGAAAATTTAAAATTTTATTAAGTGTGTTTTTATATTGTTCCCCAAATGTGTATAAATACCTACAAGAACAAAATTAAATTAAAAATATTTATAATTTGTGTTTATTAAAATAATAATTGTTAAAAGTGATAGTTATAAAAATTTTACTAAAGTTTATTAGCGCTTATTATTTTTGCTACTAATTTTATTGTACTACTATTATGAAAGTGGTGGCTAGTGACTACTAATTATTTATACTAATTTCATTGTACTACAGTTCAGCAGACATTGTTTGCTAAATTTAGCAAAAAATACCGGAAAATTGTTAAATTTCCCGTAAAACACCAAAAATTTTCTGTAGCCGTTACAGACTTTTTTTCCTTAGTGTAATGATGTCATAATTTTGGGATTGGAAAAGCACTTGAAGCGTGTGTTAAAGAGCTTTGACAGCGACAGTGTCACATTTGGGCAATTTAGAACGACAAACATTTAATTGTAAAGATACTGAACTGAAGTTTGGTGTGTAGGTAGTGCACAGTCTTTAAATGGGAGGAGTTGGTTTATTGCCGCGCCCACTTTGTGCATGGAAATTTTTTGTAGTAAAATGTATGTATATTTAGAATGATATTGTTCAGAAACTAAGATTGCAGATGTATTATGTATTAATATATTCTTTGTTATCATAAATGGGCATGGCCCGCCCTTTTTATATATTCTTTTATAATTTAAAATTGAAAATGCATTAGAGCAAAATTACACTGTAAATACAAATATTTCGACTCTGGCGTCAACTACCGAATCCATTTTTGGGTAAATTTGTTCTTTCCACATAATTCATATAAAGGTAGTTTTTTATAGAGGTATAGAATTTTGAAATGGATTAAAACAAAGATAAACTTTTGGAATTGACACGAAATTTACTTTATTCGAAAGGTAATATTCTGGCATTATAATTTAAATATGACATCTGGCATATGACCGCCACGGATGGCTCGGACGTAGCCTAATCTGGAGGACCAATTTTCAATGACTTTTTGCAACTTTGGTGGTCAACTATACCTAAATCACTATACACTATACATAAATCACTTGATAACTGACAAAATAGCCGCCAGATAAAAAACTGTGTCCATCTTAAAGTTCTATACCTGTATAAAAACTCCATTGTATGGGCCAAATTGGGCCATAAATACAACTATAAATATAATTTTCGTAAATATTTCGACCACCTACCGGATTAGTTTTCTGTAATTTTTTTTCTTGCTACATAACCAATATATGTTCTGAATTTGGGAAAAATCGGACCATAAATACAACAACAAATAACGTATTCGTAAATTTTTCGGCCCTAGCGCCACCTACCGGGCCCAAAATTTATATATACTTATTGCAGCAAAAAACGAACAACAGTTGTGAATATATTTTCGATTCGTTCAGTGGCGTTTGGCATTAAGATGATGTAAAAACGGGTGTGATATATTTCTACGGTTTTAATGTAATTTTCTTAATTTACTAATATCATTTTGGCGTTGACAGCTGGTGACAGTCATAATTATATATTTGTAAAGCAATTTCAATATAGTTCGACTCAAAAAAAAATGAGTTTCTATCTTAATTTGAAATTGATATGGCACTTAAATTATACACGAAAGTAAAGTCATTTTTATATGAAACAAAATTGGGCACCCACATTTTCAGAAATAGAAGCTTCTCCGATTTTTTATGTTTGTTTCCATATTAGTGAGAATGTTATTTATTACATACTAACAAACCGGACTTTATTGATTTTTTATATAATTCATATAAAATTTTATGAAAAAAAAAACAAAAATCAAAGTTTGTGTCCTAAGTCTTTCGTTTCCCATTGTTTAAATTGAGGAGAAAATGGTTAATTTACAAAAAATAATTAAAGGTATGAAAATCGGTGAATATACTTTCTTTTTAAAAAATATTTTATCAAACGTTTTAGTTTTAAATTTTAAAAAAATTAAAACCAAAAGTTTATTTCTCGATCTTTTATCATAAATTATGATGTGAACAAGGTTATTCAAGTTCAAGATCATTTGTTTTTTGTTAAACAAAGAACCATTCACTGTTTATTTATTAATTAAAAATATCTTCATTCACTAACTTAATGCAGACTTTAACCACTCTCAGGCCCTTAAACTTTTTATTTTGTGTCACCGAAAATCTTCAGAGGAACAATATAGAAGGGTTGAAAATTTACCAAATTATAATTTTTGAAGGAAAAATATCAACGTTAACCGTATTGTTTTATTTACTTAATGAGAAGTAAAAAACAAAATTCGGAGACTTGAACTAATTTAAATCAAAAGTAAAACACTTTTAACTAACAAAAAACAAATGATCTTGAAGTTAATTAATCTTGCTCACTTGGAGGGCACGAAACTGCGGCAGTCCGTTAATTTTTTCAATAAAACTATTTTCTTCTTCTTTTCTATAAAAACCTAACTTAAAAATTAAGAACTAGTTTGCTTCTACAAAAAAAAAATTGTTGGTTGTGAGTTAAATTTTTCATGCCAAAATTTACGTTTTAAATCCAGTTTCAGCCAAATATGTATTGTTAGAACAGTCTACAGACATAAAAAAGGTACTTGTTTATTAAAATTTACATCATACAGATTAAAAAATAAATGTCTCAAATCCAAGGAGTTGGTGAAAGTGTCAGGAAGGACGAATGAAAATTATGCATTTAAACAGTCTCTTAAAGATATCATGAAAACGACTTATAACTGGAAATTAACTTGATTCCTTGAAGTTATTTTTTACATTTCTCATTTTGTAATTATTTTGAAGGAAATATTTACATACACACATTTGTATTAATGTCGGACGAAATCTGTGTTTGCCAACGAAATTGGAGATGCAGTCGATTTAAAGCTCTAAGTTAAGCTCAGCAATATTTTCGACGGAAGAATATTTATAAAATCTTTAATTATTTTGTATTAAAAAGTGATTGCACTAACGTATAATTTAGCAAAATGTTGTCACTTTATAAATATTTGTAGTCTTCTACATATAAACAACATACAAACAGCAACGATGGCTTGTTAAGGAATTTGCGGACTAAATCATGCTCTGTGATATCTGAAACGTGCAACTATAAAAAAGATAAAATTGAACTTGGAATTATAAACAATATAAAATTTTGCATCTTTAAACTTATATAAAAATAAGGTTTGTTTATTAATAAAAAATATATTTATGTGATATATTATATAATTAAAATTTTTTTTTTGCTTTTCTTTCAGCTCTTTAATATTTTCTGACTTTCATCAAAAATGAAACAAAACAAAAGAAAATGCGTGTATCATGCACATAGACAATAATGTTCCAGAAAAATTCAAATGATATTAAGTGTATTTTTATATTTTTCCCCAAATGTGAGTAAATATCTACAAGAATAAAATAAAATGAAAACTATTTATAATTTGTGTTTATTAAAAAAATAATTGTTAAAAGTGATAGTTACAAAAATTTTACTTAAGTTTAGTAGCGCTTACTTATTTTTGCTACTAATTTCGTTGTACTAATATTATGAAAATTTAGTAATTTTTTTTGCTGATTTTAGCAAAACGGCTTTAAATTGCATTTTTCAACAAGCATACTAAAATGTTGTAGCGTCTACTATTTTTTTCTACTAATTTCATTAAAATTTAATATTTTTTTTGCTGATTTAAGTGAATCGGATTTGAATTGCACTTTACAACAATTTTACTAAAATTAACAATTTCGCAAGGCTCAAATTAGCCAATTTTCCCGTAACAGCAGCCACTACATACTTTTTTTCTTAGTGTGATGATGTATGTCATAATTTTATGATTGGAAAAGCACTTATTGCCAGAACTTGGAGCAGGTATTAAAGAGCTTTGCCAGCGGTGGCCCGTTTGTTTTTTGCTGAGTTGCAATGTTTTATTTTTTTTTAAATTTTTTAATTTTTTACATAAATCTTATAAAATTTTATAAAAAACCAAAGTGCAAGTTTGTGTCGTATCGTATTTTCATTTGATTTAAGAGGATTTTGTTATTCTCATTATTAGTTCTAATTAATTTTTTGTTTATTTTGAATCAATCAAATATTATAAAATTGTTGGATGAAGTTGGATGCATAGCCTTATAATCCTTTGCCTCCACTTTGAATTTTTACACTTTGAGTTTTTGCGTATGCAAAAAATGTTTGTGAATATGAACCATCATTTTTTTGTTTAAAATATTTTCTATTTTTACTTTTAGGAGACCATGTATAAATTATATACAAAAAATATTAAAGAAAATTTTTGTATGATGCCATATTATACTTAACAATGTATGAAGCTTTATAAAATATTATAAAAACCATGCTTCTTAATATATAACATATGCAGATTTATATGGAATATAACTGATAACCCGAGTAAAAAAGTTTATATAAAATGACATATGATGAGATATTTTCCGCACATGCTAGAGGATATAATTTGATCCAAAAATGGTTATATTAAATTGTATCACTTTTGGTCTAATTATATTTAACTATATGCAATTTAGTAAAAATATTATTCAATTCTATTTGAGTTTTGTCCTGATATAACTACATATAATTATATTATATTTGATACAATTATGTATAAGTATATAAAACATAGTAATCCAAATAAATGAAAACTAAAAGACATTTAGTAACATATGTTTGTTCTTCATAAATTGGGGTCAAAACAAAAAAAGGTTTGCTTGAAATTTGTAAATACCCGCTAAAAATCAACATATATGTATCCATTTATGAACATGTATGATCTCATTCATGTTTTCATATAAAGAAGCTCGAGTTCATAAATGTTTATATACCTCCATATATGATTCATATACATGTGCTCACAGGTGTTCATATGCGATCATACATGTAAATATTACCTCAAATGTCGTTAATGTATAAATATGACCGCGTATGGAAATGTATGATCAGACATATACATTATACCTCAATTTTCGTGAATGCACACACATGAACATATATGGTCCAACATATGATCATGTAAATACATATATAAAACATGTGTAAGTGCATGTGGACATGTATGAAGCATGTGTGCTCATTTATGGATCCATATATGTCGGTTTTTAACAGGGTAACTTAAATTTTATTTATATTGTTTTAGGATATCAAATTTTCGGTTTAAACGAAATTTTTAATTTTAGTTTAATTAAAAAAAAAAATTTTTAATATTAAAAAGGTTTGTTATTTGTAACGGAAATCGATTTCGCAAAATTTTAAACTTTTTTTGTAACATATTTTGAGATTTTTCATTAAAGGGTTTAAACAAAAAAATATTCACTATTTTCAAATGCCGATTGTTGAAAATCTATAATCGACATTAATGAAATTTAAATTTACTTAAGTTCTATGAAGTGCAATGTTGATTACAGTGTTAACGTTTAAATCCTTGTCTTTTTGTTTCAGCAAAAAACATCAAAATAGAGAAAATTGGATTTGGACAGTATTTTTTATTGAAATAGTATGATATTTTGAACAGATTTTTTAAAATAAAAGGGTAAGTCGACAAAATTAAAAAGGTGTTATCTGCTGCTTCCTTAAAAAACTTATAAAAAAATTCTTCAGTAATTAATTATAATAAAATTAATAACGATTTTCATTACATGGCGGTTACAAACACTATAATAAAACAATAACGCAACAATGTGCTAATTACTTGCGAGAAAGAGATAACAATCAAATTGAAAAGAAGAAGCATTCCAGCAAAACCTGTTCTGCCAAGGAATGATTCTAATCGAGCATTTTCATCGATGAATTTAACATTGGCTAGTCATTGGAAGGGATCATTTTTTTAATGGTGCAAAACAACATCCTATGAATATTTTACGCCTAAATAACTTCCAAGAAGTGGTTTACGCAGAAAAACTTCCGACGACTCATATTTGGAATGATTAACTCCTATGACATGCCAATCTTAAATTCATCGATGAAAATGCCAAACTAGAAGAGAAGACATTTTTGATTCTAGTTGAAAATTTAATTTTTCATACACACAGAGAAAAATTTAGCTCTTTGTCAACTGAAATTCGTGTACTCTTACTCAAATTCGATTAATACGAATTTCAGTCTGTTGGATCAACTCAGGCTCAACAATATTTTCGACGGAAAAATGTTTATAAAACCTTTAACTATCTTAAATTAAAAAGTTATTGCACTAATGTATAATTTAGCAAAATCTTGTCAATTTTCTGTACGCAAAAACAATAATGGAATGGGGTCATGTACGATAATGTTAAAATTCACCATAATTTCAGCTATTATCCAAGTCGTTCTAAAATACCAATAATACAAAATTTGTATAGACTATCTAAAAATCATCATAAAAATGACCAAAAACGTTATATTTTTGAAATTGAATTGATATGAATATTTTGATTATAAGTGTCTACAACGTAACTTGAGCTTTACAGCGAAAAGGCGACAAGTAGCCACATTTAATAGCAAATCGTAAAAAAAACACATTGCGAAAGCTTTATTGTTTTATTTGTTTGTATTGCTTTTTATGTAAATAATATTAAGATTAAAAAATGGTAAATAGTTTTCTTTTCGACACTTTACATATACACATGAAGAAACTGCCAACCGTACAAAAAAATAGTACTTGCAAACCACTGCTATTTTTGAAAAACTCACCGTGTTAATTATTACCAAATGCAGAACTAATATTGTACTAGTAAAACACTATTATGTTAGCAAATCATGTGGTTTGCCAGTATGATCAGTAAAATTTATTTCCAATATTACAACCAATAGAAGCGTTACGTTTTTTTAATATTTTACTTTATTTCACACATTTAAATATGATTTAAGCGACTAAAATCGAACTATATTCCAGCCTTTTAAAGTTTTTTATTATACATATTTCTAAAAAATAATTTAATTGAAGGTGTTTTGAAAGCACAACATTTTTTGAATTACCAACGTTTTGCCAATGGTGGAAAGACGGTATTCCACTGTTATCAATAGGGTAACAGGGAAATTCTGTCAAAATTGTTAATCCCACGTTATGCCAACGCATAACAGACTGTCGCCTATGCTTTGCCAACACTGTGCCGATTGTATTTTTCAGCCTGGGTAATTACATTGAAACTTACTTACAGAATTTTTACATTTTTGGATTATATATAATTATGTCTAAAAAGACAGAAGACGTTTTTAATGTTTCCCGAGTAAAAAAAATTATATATAACGATATAAAAATCATATAATCATATAAATCATGGAAAGCTCCTTACTTAGTGAGATATCAGAAAATATGTAGAAGTATGTACACCAGAAAATGTGTTTTATTTCAATAGTAATAGTAGTTGTTCAATAGCAACCATTAAGTAAGGAGCTTTTCACTCTAAAATGTTGAGGCTGTTTAGAGCACATGTGTAGCTATTTGTATAAAAATTTTAAAAATTTAAAAAAATGGATTTTTTCCAAAAATTGATTTTAATTTTTTTTTAAAAAATTTTTATTTTTAAAAAATGTGTAAAATTTTTTTTAATTTATTTTTTTATACCCCAAAACCTAGCCGTTTTTATGCAAAAATAAATTTGTCGATATTTTTTACACATCGAAATTTATGACCATTTCAGTGAAGTCCCTACCCTAAAATTTAAAGGGTTGCCAAAGTTTTAAAAAAAAAATTTTTTTTTTTAATAATTGCGTTCACCCGCACACACTCACAAATTTTATCAAAATCGGAAAACATCGATTAATTTCACGGTGATATTACATGGAATTGCTCCAATATTACAACCAATTAGAAGCATTCTTTTAAATATTTTATTATATTTCACATATCTAAATGTGACATATAACATTAAGACCGAACCGTATTGCTGCTTTTCAAATGTGTTTTATTATAAATATTTCTAAAAATGTAATTGAAACACCAAATTTTTTGAATTACCAACGTTATGCCAACGGTGGCAAGTTCGCTCATACCAACGGGTGGCCACTATTCGAGTAACAGAACAATACTGCCAACATTGTTTATACCACGTTCTGCCCACGCATAACCGACCGATGGTGACGCTTTACCAACACTGTGCCGATTGTATTTTTCTGCATCTGTATGTATTTATATATAACAATATTTTCGAAAAGTTTTTTCAAGGAAATTGTATAATCATATCCAATGATATACCAAAAAAAATACCATTCCCCGGGTAAAAATAATTATATCTAGTCATATAATATGACTAAGTCATATCTGATTTTGAATGAAGTCACATTATTTCTAATATCTTTATACTCATATGCATCTGATCATTTTTATTAATAGATTTTTTTTTATGGTACTTGATATAATTATATGTCTTCAAATCTCACTCCATATATAATTATACAAGTCATACAATAATAATCCAAATATATGTAGTGATCGATATGATTCTATATGGTCCCATGCTAAGTGTTATTAAAATATATGTGAATCCATACTGAAAATATTTTTCTTATAATTTATATAGCATTATATACAGTAGTGGTCAAAACATTTGGAACTGAAATCGCATTTGTGGTTTTCATTGATTAATTTTCTTCAAATCACACTTAGTTACTAAAATTTATTTTTTACATATTCTTCATACATTGTTTTAGTTTAAACAAAAAAAAAAATTAATTCCGTTAAATTAAAACAACAAACAAATTAATAATAATAGATGTATTCAAAATACAGGTGTTAAAAACATTTGCAACTCTCATTATTCTTACTCTAAACGAAACAATTTATACTAACAAATGCTAGGATATAACGGTAATCGCATTCCTTTTAATATGAGAGGCAGAGTACCGCCAAGTTTACTTCCCCTGTTTTGCTTACAAACTAAACAAAATATAAAAAGGAGAGAGAAACAAAAAAACGTGTATTGAATATCCACCAGAGGTGGATCTTGCACATCAAACAAGTTTTCAATTTATTTTTGATCAATGGTTATAATCTTTAACTTCAAACTCATATGTATATTAGTTCTCATGTAGTGAGTAAACTAGTTCATATGTATGTTTGATGTTTGGCATGGGATTGTTACCGCTTTCAAAACGTGTTCTGATGATGGGAAACTAGAAAATTCCCGAAATAGATCTATCAACACATTCCTGAAGGGGTCAAATAATAAATTTGAAAACAAAAACTCTATAGATTATTTGTTAGGACAATATCCTAATGAAGAAATATAGAATATGGCTTCGAACTTGAAGAATTTTCATTTTCATTGCACAATTAAAGGTCGAAAAAACATAATTTTTATTTTTAATAAAAATTATAACAAACTTGTATAAAAGGCAGAGTACCGCCAAGTTTACTTCCCCTGTTTTGCTTACAAACTAAACAAAATATAAAAAGGAGAGAGAAACAAAAAAACGTGTATTGAATATCCACCAGAGGTGGATCTTGCACATCAAACAAGTTTTCAATTTATTTTTTGATCAATGGTTATAATCTTTAACTTCAAACTCATATGTATATTAGTTCTCATGTAGTGAGTAAACTAGTTCATGTGTATGTTTGATGTTTGCCATGGGATTGTTACCGCTTTCAAAACGTGTTCTGATGATGGGAACCTAGAAAATTCCCGAAATAGATCTATCAACACATTCCTGAAGGGGTCAAATAATAAATTTGAAAACAAAAACTCTATAGATTATTTGTTAGGACAATATCCTAATGAAGAAATATAGAATATGGCTTCGTACTTGATAATTTTCATTTTCATTGCACAATTAAAGGTCGAAAAAAACATAATTTTTATTTTTAATAAAAATTATAACAAACTTGTATAAAAGGCAGAGTACCGCCAAGTTTACTTCCCCTGTTTTGCTTACAAACTAAACAAAATATAAAAAGGAGAGAGAAACAAAAAAACGTGTATTGAATATCCACCAGAGGTGGATCTTGCACATCAAACAAGTTTTCAATTTATTTTTTGATCAATGGTTATAATCTTTAACTTCAAACTCATATGTATATTAGTTCTCATGTAGTGAGTAAACTAGTTCATATGTATGTTTGATGTTTGGCATGGGATTGTTACCGCTTTCAAAACGTGTTCTGATGATGGGAACCTAGAAAATTCCCGAAATAGATCTATCAACACATTCCTGAAGGGGTCAAATAATAATTTGAAAACAAAAACTCTATAGATTATTTGTTAGGACAATATCCTAATGAAGAAATATAGAATATGGCCTCGAACTTAAATAATTTTCATTTTAATTGCACAATTAAAGGTCGAAAAAAAATAATTTTTAT
Source organism: Delia radicum (assembly GCA_021234595.1). Taxonomy (NCBI): domain Eukaryota; kingdom Metazoa; phylum Arthropoda; class Insecta; order Diptera; family Anthomyiidae; genus Delia; species Delia radicum. Next base: position 138,836,283 of record CM037853.1, read on the forward strand.
TTTTAATAAAAATTATAACAAACTTGTATTTTAAGTTACTTTTAAGTTACTACAAATATTCAATGACGCATATTTTCGTACAATATTTAAATCGCAGTTTTATATACAAGAATATATCTTTTTTAAGGGTGTCTCCTTGTTTTGACTGCTGAATTTTAGCTGTTTTTTAAGAACATTCGGAAAGAAAACAGCACAATAATTTGTAATTCTGTTTTTGTATTTGGTTGCTCAATTCATCAAGGAAAACACCAAACAATGTGTCGATAAATGGGCTGTTTGAAAAGTTCTCGGCCTCCAAAGTAGAGTCTACCAAAAAAGTATGTGATTGGTACGCAGCTTTCCGGGAAATGGGGATTGGTTAGTACTCACTAGGGTATTCAATGGGTTAATCATTACTCGACTAATCGATGAAATTTAATCAAACAATTGTTCGAGTAAATTAAAATGACCAATTTCGAGTAACGAATAACTCGAACAATTATGATCGATTAATCGAGTTATTGGAGTAGATCAAAATACGTTTTATTTCAGTTTATATTTTATAAAAAAAAACTTAAATTTTCTCGTATTTTTAAAAAACTACTTTTTTTATAAAACTGCCTTAGCACTGAACACCAAAATACGTATTTTCTTTTTATTTCTTTCAAATTCCATTCAAATTTAAAATCAAAAACTTAAAAAAAGCGAAAATACATATTTGGGGGTTCAATATGAACCTAGTAGAAAATATAAAGCAATGTGTCAGTTACGATTTTAATTTAAATATTATACTACTAAAGTAATTTTCTTTGGTGAAAAAACGTTCGGCGCCGAGACCAATGCCTAAAATATCACATTTCCAGCAATTTCTAAAGATATTTTAAAAATATCATTAAACAATTACAGACATTATTATACTTAAATGAAGGGTTGAAAGTATAAAAAATTTTAACATCAAAAGGTCCAACTGCCAGAAATTAAGCAAAATTTTCAAATATCTAAATATTCTAAAAAAAAAAATCGCAGAACTATACGATTGGGTCAAATATTTTTTGCAGGGTTAAAATTGTACTTATTTTATCATAACATTTGGCGTTAAATCTCGAATTGGGCAGTTCACTCTTTTCTTTCATTTGGATTTACATATATTCAACATAATCAGATTTAAGTGATTTTTATTTTATATTGTTCTAATATACATATACGCAGATACTGCTACGCCATATTATTTTTGACATTTGCAAAAAGTCTTATGTTTTCATAAAGTTTAACTTTATAAAAACGAAAGAAAATATGGTAAAACAATTCAACTAATTGTATATTATTTTAGAAAATCTTTAAAATTTTAAATTAATTACCTATCTTTTTTTCTGAATTTTGATAAAATGCATTTCGGAGCTTATGATTTTGTATTTATTTTACGTTTTATTATGAATTTTTAAGAAAAATTAATGAAATAAAACCATTGAAATTATTCGAGTTACTCGAGTAATTTTAAAATCATACTCTATTAATCGAGTAAGTTAAAAACCTCAAAATCGAGTTACTCGTTTACTCGTTTACTCGTTTACTCGAACCAAACAAAATTCGAGTAATTTGAATCCCCTAGTAATCACACAGAAAAGTTAAGCTATTTGCCAATCGAAATTCGAATACTACGACTCAAATTAGGTTATTACTACACTCACAATATTTTTGCCTTAAAGACTACTGAATATACACATTAAATTAACTGAAAATCAGTTAGTTTAATGTGTATACTTTTCTTTTAAAATAATTGTTTTTTAGTTTGTTTTCAACTGTTGAAAAATTAATAGACAAAATCGATAAAAAACGATAAAAGCAATTGATTGATTTCGTTTATTTCAATCTATATATATAAAACTAATTTTCTGTTTGTTTGTTCTCTATACAATTTTCAACGAATTTTCCTCAAATTTGGCATGAATAATCCTCGGACCTCAACTTAGATCGTAGTATAGTTTTCATCGACCACGCCCACTTCTACGTCTACTTTTGACAAAAAATGTGAAATTAACATTTTTTTCACCTTTTTCAACTTTTTAAGAATACAATCTTCTAAGAAAGTTTTAACAGATTTCTTTGAACTTACATATATTCTACGTTTCCCGAGGAAGGCCTCAGTAAAAGTTTCATTACCATAACCCACTTCAATACCAACTTTTGATCATAAACGTCAAAATCAAAAAATTCCACTATTTTTAATAAAGCTTATTTTTTTAATTTGAAAGCATTAAATCTAATTAAAACAGCTTAGGAAAAACCATTTCGTTTTTAAGAATTTTTTTCCCCGTAAAATTTACCCACTGATTTTTTCACAATGTCTTTATGATTTAATTTTTTAAAATTTTATTTTTCCTTATCGTTTTTGGCAATAACAAGTCCATTAAAAAACAAAAAAAAAATTCTTTAAGGATGAACTTTATTGATAACGCACATTGATTTATAGTCGTGAATTGCTACTGAAAGCATAATTTTATATTCAACATCTTTAAAGATAAATATTTTTTGATTTTGTAACCTTATTTCATAAATTTCAAATGGAATCTTTAATTTAAAATTTAACGTTAAAATCCTAACTGATTCTGCAAAAGACAACAAAATTAAATCGTCTATTTCCTAGCTTAAAATTTTTTCTGCATTCAAAAATCACAGTTGACCCGGGAAACACCGGGCACTTCAACTAGAACTTAATATAATATAAAAAGTTTTTTTTAAGAGAAAATTTTAACTGAATATTTTTACTATTACCGAAAGTCCGTTTTTTGTTTATTGAATAATAGTCAGAAAGTTAAAAATTATATTTCTTTGGTAATTTAACTAGATATTCCATTGGAACAACTTTACCTACTTAATTTTTAAATAACTGTTGAACTTTTATGGAAAACTTCTTGTGAGTGTAGTTTTCGCAACAAAGTTGCGATAATTCAACTGTATTTTAGTTGCAACACCCAAAATATTTAGAAATCGAATTCAACTGTATTTTAGTTGCAGCACTCAAAATATTTAGAAATCGAATGTAAATATCGTTGTACTAACTGAATTTATTAGTTGTAACCATTAATATACACTTTTCGATTCGGTTGGCCCTTTATTTTTCTGTGTGTATGAATGTCATTTAAAAAGGAAAAATCGATATTTGAACATTTTGTTTCTAGTCAAGTGTAAAAACAAACATTTAAAATTTTTTTCAAATGATTGAGCATGGGACGATAGCCACGTTAATTCTGTGTCGACTAAGCCCGCGTTTAAGTTTTATGTTCAACGCGCACAATGAATGCCCCATTTAGGCTAAAACATTGCTTCAGTAAAATGGCTGTATCTCCCACACCACATTTCGAAAAATCTTTTTTAAACGAAGAAATTGTTGAATAAGCATAAAACTTATATTTTGTTCTAAGGATTAATGTATATTCCAATATTCTACTTTCCACTCAGAATTTGAATTATTATGTAATGTAAAATACAAAAATTTCTATGTGCAGAAAAATTCGATAGTAATTTTTTTATAACGGATTTTAAAATTTAGTACTTTCCACACAATTTTTTAGACGTGTTCATTCTTTTAAAACAAATATTTAATATATTTTTATTTAAATTAGTATTTTTTCAAAAAAATTTTTGAATTGAATTAAATAAATTGGACGAAGTTTTTTGGAACCAGTATTTTAAGTATAAGTATAATTTTTATTAAGATTAATATGAAAAAAAATCAATTGACGATGTTTCAATTTCAGTTTCAAATAAAACGGCAAACATTTTTAATATTTCTTACAAATTCTCTGAAATAATAAAAATACAAAATTCCGGGAAATTCAGCACGAAATTCCTGGGAATGCGGGATTAAAAAAGAGCTGGATTCCATCACGGGAACATAATAATAATTATGTTTACCGTAGTTTTACCATATTTACAAGTTATATGGGGGCATTTATGAGAAGACCTAATACTAACGTTTTTAAAATTGAAATAAACCTTAAGATATTTGTATTTAAAATGATATATAGACTATCATATTATATTAAATTAGATGGTACAATACCGTATAATTTAATAAAAAAAGGATGAGGACAAATTTTGGGCAAAACTGTATCAAATCACTTATAATTTTATCTAAACTAATCTAATAGCAATTAGATGTAATTTGATACAATTTAATTGGGACATTTTTCTGATGACATTTTATTTAGTTAATTATGGGCTCATATTAAAAATAAAAAAATTATAAAAAGCTCCATATATTTTTTTTAAAATCGGGAAACTTTTTAAAAATTTTTTAATAGCATAGTTGGATATCGAGAGGGAAACCTCACGATAAAGTGCGACAAACTCTATATTGTTCATTCCTAGCGCGTACATAGGCAGTTTTTTCCAAACACATGACGCTTTATGACACGTAGTTAAAACGCTGTATCAATTTCGCCAAAATTTTCATTAGGTGGTATCATTTTTCACAGATGTGATTTTCTTATGACTTTAATAACGCTCCGAGTCTAAGTGATAAAAAAAAAATATGTGCCAAATTTTAGGAAGATTGGATAATGTTTAGGGTTAGGGGTTTCACACTTGGACCACTTTTTTATAAAACTGGTTAAAATTCAAATACTGAAGTGCTGTGTACTAATGAGCTTCTTATTCCTACAAAAAAGAAGTTTATGTGCTAAAATAGGAGGTGGGTTTTTAGCAGCAAATTAAATTTTCCCATTTCAAAACGACAGGAATTGTGAAATAATTGTCTAGTTTTTGGAAACTTCCTGGATAAATGTGATGGATATGACTAGCGTATTACAAGAAGATAAGGAATATCATAGGTCACAAAAAATGTGAAAATTTTAATTCTCCAAGTAGTGCAGTGGACTATGTTTTTGCCTACTAAAACAACTTAGAGGTGTTTCCAGATTATATTTTTCACAACAAGAACGAAAAAAAAATTAAAGGTATTTATTATTCATAAATGGTTTACCCTCAACGACAAATATATTAATAAAGAGATAATAAATATGTATTCACAATGTGTGCTTAGTTTGCATTATATGAATTATATAAGAATAAACGTTACAAAGCTATCGCTGAAATCAAAAGAAAGTCTTGCTGCAACATTCCTTTCCATCATTATCAGCACTTAAACAATATTATGTCCAAGTTACTCCTGCCTATTTGGAATAAAAAAGTGTTTCCCTCAGTTGCCAATGTTAGTATCAAAATTAGTGAATGGTAAGGATTTTGAATATTTGCTTTTCATACCTGTGGCTCTGAAAGGCACTTGTGAGCACATGGTTGAAATAGGCATTCGGGAAGTTAACCAATATTGGATATGTGGCAACATCAAACAGGACTGATCCAAGGGACATGTATCAGATTTAAGATAGAATCTGGGCGAAAATAGCTTTGGTTGGTTTGCCGTCATCACACCATAAACTAATATTTAAGGGTGTGCTTTGTCGTACCATCAAGTGGTCCTGACACAAGTCAATTGTAAGTAGATGGGCTTCAACGAACGACTTGAATATAATACAGCTGCTGTGTACTTTTCCAGATGCAGACGTCAAAAAATTCGATCACAGTTGACACGTTTGAAAGCCGTTTAAAAGGAACGCATAAATGTCTTGTGTTTTTATATTATTCTATTTTGAGAAAACAGTGCAGGAGAAGTATGTAACTTAGAAGAACGGGTTCGAATGACAGTGATGTAGAATTTTATCTTATTTCACCCGGTATTAAATATTATAACAAAAACTCAATTATAAAATATAAATTGAGCGCCACTTTTGACTCATTTAAACCCAAAGTGCGAAAAATGCATGCTAACCGTGATTTAAAATATGCAAACCCTGTTATTTTAATTTTGTTATGTGTAAACTTTGCAATTTCAAATTCAGACATGAAAATCTCTTCTCATAACCTTAGAATATAATTCAAATGGCATCAACTGTAATATACCAATTACCTGCACTATATTCTTAATGTTTCTTATAAGAAAGATTTGACGGACAGACAATGTGTGAATATTTGTTAAAAAATTTAACACTACACTCAGGAAACTACTGCTGTAAGTATTTGTAGTTATTTGAGTTGTAATACAGCATATTTATTTTTAAGTGAAAAAATGGATAATTTAAAAGAAACTTCAGTTTTGACTACAATTGTAGTTCATTAAACAAAAAAACCACATCAAATTACTGTATTATGATTTTACACTCATTTTTTTATTTAAAAAATAAAAAAAAGTAAATGTGTTTTTTTTTGTTACTGCATATGTGGTTAATATTTAGTACAATTCTAGTTCATTTTTTGAACAGTAAAAAACAAATGACAATGTGAGTTGAATTTATTGAAACATAAGTCGTCCGTTCTTCAAGTGAAATTTCATTTGTTTTTAACTACATTTGCAGTGGTCTTTACCTACATAGTATTCTAAGTGTATAAATTTGTAATTACAATAACTCAAAAAATAGCTGTAAATTTTAGTTGAGCAATACTAAAAAAAAGTAAACTAAATACTTGCCATAAAAGACGACACAGAAGAATATAAGAACAATAACTTCAGCAGCAAGAAGAAAATCCATTAAAAACTGTAAGTCAAAAATAGAAAGAAGAAATAAATAAATTCCATTTAAGCCAAACAAGTATGATGGTAACATAAACCATACACGCAGATCAGTTGCAGACATTAAGTCGTACTAAACAGTTGTGTTCAAAATCGCGTCGCGGAGTGTGAAATTGATCAGTAACACAACTTGAGCTTAAACTTGAAATTTACAGCCAACGAAATTACAGAACACGTTTAAAATATAAAAATAAATCTAAAATAAAATACAGAAAGGTAAAGAAAGCATAAGAAAAGTAATAAATAATTTAAAGTATAGCCAAAGAAAGAGTAAAACTTAATGTTGTAGTAGCAGTGCAACTTTAGAGCTTAAGACAAGTAGAGAAGCTTAAGCTGGCACTAACATTTACATTGACTGACTTCTCAGCTGCTGCTGTTAACTGCTGCTGGCTCTACTCTGATACTGTATTATTGATAAAAAAATAAACATTGTGCGGTCTACTTAACACTAAAAACCGCTAAAGAAAAGTTTCTACATTATCAGTCGTATTATATACGGCCAAGTGAAAAGTTGAATTTCAAATTTTAACGGATTTAAAGAAATAAAATACATGTAATTAATCTAAAATTCGATCAAATAGTGGATATTTGAACAATAAGAATAATTATCTAAATTATCAATTATTGTTAACAAAAAGGAATATTTATTACAAAACAATTTATCAACAATTAAAAAACACCCACAGGTAGACAATATATTTGGATTACAAAAAAAAAAAAATTAGAACAAAATTTTAAATTATGGAAATAATAACCAAAAAACAGAGTTATTTAAATATTTATGTTGTTTTTTATAATAAATGTTTAAATATGTGTGATCTTAATACATAAATTCAACATGTTTTTGTTTAAAACATTTTTTTTAAATAGCACAAAGAAAGTGTTACATTTTATAAACTGTATATTTAAAATGTGGAATAAATTTAAAAATTTTTTTCAGTTATACCACTTTTTTTGAATACAAAAATATTATTTGCATTTTATAACTATTGTTAAAGTGCGTTTTTTTATAGTTTTTTGCTAAATAATCAATAAAATAAAATGTTTTTATAGAATCAACAGCTTAAAACTGATATATTTTATTTGAATTGTTTTTCATTTTAATAATTAAATTATTTTGATAATAAAAAAATATTAAACAAATTTACATAGAAATTTAAAGAAAAGTTAAAAATTTTATTTATTTGTGTAGAATTTAATTTAATTTAAATTGTGTGTGCAACATTATAATTTGGTGTTATCTTAAAATTCATTAGAGAAATTTTGGCTGAAATTGAATTTAACAAAAAAAAAAAAAAACGTGCTCTTATGCTTTGTTGTCCGAAGGCGGATACATTACAAATTAAAAGTTAAAGCCTACAAAAGCAATATTTGGGTAGCAAATAGTAAGTTTCAGGACACTTTGGTAACCCAAGAAATAAAAATATCAAATTTAAATATAAATATAAATATCTTCGGAAATAGATAAAATATGGGCATCAACTAAAATTTCTTATATAGGTCGTTAAAATACCTTTAATTGAGATTTAATTGAATTTTCAAAAAAATTAAAAAAACTAACACAAAAATCTAATATTTTACATGAAATTTGAGTTAAATAAAAATTTTATAATGTAGTGAAAGCAGCTTATAACGAACACCGGTTGTAACGATAATTTTTATAACGAACCATTTCTCTGGTCCCAACGCATTTACTTACATATTTCATAAAAAAAATGCTTTTTTAACGAACATCGTTTATAGTGAACTTTTCATAAATCGAACTAGTTTTTCGTGTACTTTTACGATTTTGCACACAAATTTTTACGCTTATAACGAACTCATACAAAAATAGTGACTTGAAAATGAAAAATATACTGAAAATCTTTTTCGGACTACCAGCTTACTCTCTGTATTACTTTGATACAAATTATAATGACTTAATAATAATTATTTAATTTTCACATTATTTCAATACAAAAAAATGCGTTACCCATAAATACTTATTTCTATCTTTATTTTAAATTTAAAGGACTTACCTGAACATTTTGAGAATATCTATTTTTAGACTCATTATTTTTTAACGTTAGTAATTACATACATAACTATTTGCACACAAATTTCTACGCTTATAACGAACTCATACAAAAATAGTGACTTGAAAATGAAAAATATACTGAAAATCTTTTTCGGACTACCAGCTTACTCTCTGTATTACTTTGATACAAATTATACTGACTTAATAATAATTATTTAATTTTCACATTATTTCAATACAAAAAAATGCGTTACCCATAAATACTTATTTCTATCTTTATTTTAAATTTAAAGGACTTACCTGAACATTTTGAGAATATCTATTTTTAGACTCATTATTTTTTAACGTTAGTAATTACATATATAACTATTTATTTTTGATTTTTTGTATGCTGGGAAGTAACAAGACTTTGGGCAAGCAAGTTATTTAAGTCTATCAAGTATAAAATGGCAATAAAGCTCAGATGATAGAACGGTTGACTGAGAACCTGTCGTCTCAGGTTCGAATCCCGTGCAAGCATGTTATATAAAAAAATGTCAATAAAAAACATAAATTTTGCATATACTGGTAAACATATATGTAACCACATATTTTTGATTTTTTAAGGTGGTTACTAATGATATTAAAGTAATGTGAAATATAAATACTTACATAAATACATATTGAGTATGAAAAAAAACTACACTGGAAAAACTACAAAAATGCCACTGAAAATTAGTTTATAACGGCGTTGCAAAAAATATTGCTAAAATTAGTAAATTTGTTTTGCTAACTTTGTAATACAGTACTTTTCGTTTAAAGTCACTTCTCCAAGTTGCACACAAACTATGGACTATATCGCTAATGTGACTACATACTTAATTTTTATATATGGCTGTTCATTTAATATACACGACTTCGGATATAGTTGTCAATTAATGTGACTATATATTATTTTGGAAATTTTTTGTAATGCGACTATAACTTGAATTATTTGCATATAATTTTACTTTGGGCAACGCAAGTTACATAGCGTAAATGTTAAATGCGTTAAAGTGAATGCAAATAACAGTACACGAATATATTTGCTATAAAATTGGTGACTGCTCGCAAATTATTAATCGCATAAAAAAATAGTTTTAAAAGATTAAAAAAAAAAATAACTCAAAGGAAAAGCTTCATCATATTTATGCAATGTTTCATATATTTTCATCTCCTGTAGCGTTTCATAATATTTATGAAACATTTGATAAAATCAAAATCATTTTCATCATATCTATGAAATGCTTCATATATACATATATCATATTGTATTAGTTTTGTTCTGTTTTACTCTAGGTGTACTAAAAGTTAGCAATATTTTTGCTGATTATATGGGGTTAATCTGTAACTTTCAATTAACTAAAACTTTTCTCAAGCATAAATTAAATTTTGTACATTTAACAGATTTATTTTATATATTTACTAATATTTATCAAAAATTATGCTTATTTTAGCAGTTTTTCCTGCAATGTCATTTTGAAGTACTTTTTAGTAAAAGTACTTCAAAATAAGTAAAAGTATTTACTTACTTTTAGAAAAAATATTTACAAATTTTGTTCTATTAGGGTAGTGCTTTTAGAAATTAAGATAAAAAGATTTTTCCATAAACTATAAGATCGTATATGTGAAATGGATCGAAATTTCTTGACATTTCAATCTAAATATATATATCAAAATCTTATGAGTTAAAATTTTGTTTGAAGACATAATATTTTTTAGCTTCGAAAAATATTTCGCTTAATTTACTGACTGGTGCTATTGGAAAACTATTTTTTTATTAGATTCTGAAAAATATGTGATTACAAAATTCATTACGAAATGTTGATTTATAATTTGTTTGCCTGCTTACTTTATGCTGAAAAATAAGTACACAGAGAAAACTAAAACGCGATTCAATTAAAAAATCATTGAACTAATTAATATTTTAATTGATTTTGCACTTATCACGGCAATGCTAATATAAATTAACACTTTTATTGAGAATTAAAAAGGAAGAAAAGTTATAAATAAGTTCTACAAAAAAATATGATACTCACAAAAAAGTGTGTGAACGATATGTTGGCATGTGTGTTTTTTGTAATGCTGCGTCTGTTTGTATGTTGTGTGTGTGCTTTATACTGAAAATTTTCTATTTAACCATACCCAGCAAAAAATTTCCGAAAAGGTAAGGGGGTTTGTAATCAAACATTTTGGGAAGAACGCATTCCTTACTAGATTACCTACTCGATTCTTTTAACAGGGCGTGAGACTAAAATAATTGATTCTTTAGAATTGATTATTTTTTTAGGTCGAAGAACTATTCACTTTTTATTTTTAAGAACTACACACATTTTTTAATAAAGAAATAGTTCCATGTTAAAACTACGAACTACTTACGCAAAAAAGAAAAAAAAATAGTTTAATAGAAAAAATAAGACGTACTTTCATTTACAACTTACAACTAAAACATTAAAGAAACTACTAAATTACGAGGGAAAATCGTTATCACGCACACTCAGGACGTTTTTCCACTAACTCCAGCTCACTTGAGTAAATTCAACTTGTACTCACACGTGATTCTCCTGAGTCACCCAAATATAACGATCAAACCTCATCCGGAAAAAATAAAATCCTAAAATGTGAAACATCGAATTGTTATGATAACATGGGTTTGAAATAATTTTGGAGCTATAAACCACGAAAATATAAATTTTTCACAAAAAAAAATAATTAAAAATGGAAATTTAAAACAAAAATATGACTAACACACAATCACCCTCGAACATTTTTTACGCTCACTCACGATAACGTCAGTAATTTCTACTTTCACTCACAATTTTATGCTCATGTGCGCATCCCTAATTTGTACCTAACCACAGTTTAACAAAATTTTGGCAACATGCAATTTCTGTTTTTAGTATTATATTCATGCAAATAAAAATTAGTTTGAAAAAATATATAAAATAAATTCGTTAAAACTGCATTACTTTTTATTTTCTAAATTAGGAACTACTTCCAATAACGTCCTTTTATTAAGACAAAGTATATGATTACTTCTTGAGTACAAAAAGTTATACATATAAGTAAATAACATTGTTATTTTTTTTAAGTTAATAATTACTTTGTTATTGAGTTCATGCTTTCTGGTTTAAATTTAAAGAATTGATTACAATACTACTTGCTTTTTTGACTCTATCTTTGGAATGTGTTTTGTATTGCAGTTACTCAATTTGGCAATGGGATATGTAAGCAAGTGTGGGCATCACCTTCTTTTTGGAATGTGTAATTTTTTCCTGGGTACAGTTTATAAAAAAAAAAATATTTTGAGAATACATTACTTTATAATATTAATTGAGTCAATTAATTATTTGTTTAGAATAAAATTAATTTAAATCAAATCTTTAATTAGATATTTTAGGCTGAACATTTTTTCTGTGTAGTTACAAATATTTCTAAAAAAATTTAAATAATAAATAGAAATTCCCATTCATACTGAATGTTTTAAAAAAATATTTACGAATTCAAAGACTTTTTCAAAGCTTGTTACACAACGGCATACCAGGTAAAAATCCCCAGTGTAGAAAACATTACTAAATAAGTGGTTATATAAGTACATATTTGGTAATGGAAAGTAATTACAACTGTCATTACAAATCTCATTACTTTTATAGGGGGATGACGTGCAAATAATGACACATCAGTACTGAAAACCGTACGAAAATTTTCAAAATATGTGGTTTCCTACATGCTTACCAGTATGGACAAAAATAATAAATAAGTATACAAATAAATTAAAAATAAAACAAAATTCAATAAACACAAGTTTTTTATTGCACATTTTTTTGTAATTAAATGTGCCGCCATGGGATTTGAACCCGGGCTTCCAGGTTTTCATCTGAACTTTATTGACATTCTATACTTGAAACATTGAAACAAAATGAAATTACTTTCCAGCTTTCAAAAAATCAAAATACATAGTTATATATGTACTTAGAATAATTTAAAAAATTATTAGAATTTTAAATAAATCGCCAAAATATAAAAAAATCATCAAAATTAAAAAATTCGCCCCAAATGAAAAAAAAATCGCCAAATTTAAAAAAAATTGCTCAAATTGAATCAAATTGCCAAAAATTTAAAATAGTTTATACATGTTTTAAAAAATCGAATAGTTAATAAATTTTTTTACCAGTTTGATGGTTTTTTTAAATTGCGAAATTTTTTCCAACTTTTTTCATTATGCGTTAAAAAATTGGAAATTTTGTGTGCACCAAAACCAAACAAACAATTTTATACCGATTACAAAATTTTCATAATTAAAGCTGTTAAAATTTTCTTATAATCAATGATTATGTAATACAACTATATTTAGAATTGGTAGAAACAATCAATCCTGAATTAAAAATATAATTGCGGTAATGATCGGTAGACCCAACCGTAACATAATATAAAAAAATTCAAGAATTTGTTAGAAATTATTTTTAGGCTCTCGAGAAAAGGTATTTTGTATTTACTTTTTTTTTTATTAAGTATTTGAAAACTGCCTGTAAGTGGAAGCTAAATTTAGAGATCTAATATATTTGAAGGAATCCGTAAAAACTTCATAAATTTTACCATAGAATCTCAGTAGAAAGTCTATTTCAGAGAAAAGTATGAGAATCTAGCATCTTTTCCGACAAAATATGTCACAAGACCTACCGGTTTTGAAGGTTTTAAATATTTAAATATGAGAGGATGAATAATTTTCATGGTAATTATGTTTTAGATATCTTTTATTGTAATTTTCTAATTTTAATAATTATCATCTCATGTACTAATTGTTTATTTTTATATAAAATAATTAATAAAACAGAACAGTATTGGAAACAGTGTTTTATTTAACTCGATAGTAATTATAAAATCAATCGGTCACGTGTACTGAAAACGCTTTTCTAACATGGTGGACATAATTGCAAATAACTAAAGCTGCAACCGAATAATGTAGTAGTACGTGTGACTATCAAATTTCGATTGGCGACAAATTTGGTTCTCATAAAAATTTGTTTTCTGTATGTAGGTAATTTTTATAAATATTTAATAACTTTATTTTATTTAATATTACAAAAAACTGAAAGATAACCGAAAAAAACCGAAACCGCGGATTTTTGATTTCTGAAAACCCGAAACAACGGTTTTCAAATATGTCGGTTTTCAACAAACTCTAAAATACATCACCGTCTAGGCCATTTTTCGGCTAAAGACAATTATCTTGTGACAACGAAGTAAAAACCTTTATATACAAATTATCAAAACACCTTAAAAGCTCCACATAAGGGAAAATTAACCCTGAAATTAAAAAACTCTATAGAAGCATACACAAATGTTAAATGGGGAAGTAAAATCGAAAAACATTTTATTTTAATTTTAATTTACTTCCGTTTTGTTTTTGAATATATTTTATGTATCGTTTAAAGCTGCTAAAGGGGTTGCCATATGTAATGCTAACTTTTCTAATTATGAAATTTAGTTTTCATAGTTTCCTGATAGGGACTATCAGGACTTCATTCTATTTTGTTGTGCAACATGTTGAAATATTGTCGAAATAGACAAGAACAGTTGAACTGGTGCGTAGACTATCAGTTTTACTTATGAAAAAAATAGAAAATATATCAAAGGCCCACTTCGGATCAGTATGGAAATTAAATTTTTCACATTTTTGTTTTATTTAATATTTTTTCCTTATTTTTGATTTATTAAACTTGTGAATAAAATTCCTACCATTCACAAAAATGCAACTTAAAAATGCTTTAAAACTTGTTTTCTAATTACTTTTGATTTTATAATCATAATCAAAAAATCATAATCATAATCAAAATTCAAATTGGGTTATTTTTTAAGAGAAGCAACACTCAGGAAATTCCTCCTATTAATTAATGTGTTGCTTTCTTTGGAAAGGGGATAGTGGAGAGATGAAAGGGCTTCAAACATGGCATCACTGTAATTGCACGAGATGATAAGTCTTAGAACAGGTGTTGCTCGCCACCGGATGTAGAGTTGGCGAATTTGTTCAAGATTTTTTTTCATAGCCCTGATTCATTATTTTACTTCGGTGGGGTTAAGTGCTATGGGAACATCGAAGGTGGGCGCAGCGATACATATAAGTGATAGAAAACTGATACATCTTATTTTTCCAAATTGATGTTGTCGTCACTGGGAATCGAAACCGGGACCATCTGTGTAACAGTCCAACCCGTTAACCATTACACCACAACGCCCAACATTAAAGTCAAAATAGATAGATAGAGGTAACTAAACTATATGATAGTTTCGACATATTCCTGCTCCAATTTAGAGAGCAGGCCACAATAGGGAACATTCCCTGATATTTTAATTAATTTACTTTTAAATACGATGAAATGAGAAGAAAAAGTTACAAACAAGATGTTGCTTTATGTATTATAACATCACCCAACCGTATTATAGTCTAACAATTGAATTCGTTTGGATAAGAATATTAGACATTTGTTATAATAAATGTATTTTTAAACATTTAGCGAGCAGTGGTTGATACAAGTCCTACATCCGAAAAAAAACTGGAATAAGATTTATAAATTTTCGTCCAATTCAACAATTTTATTAGCATTTATGAAACATTTCATATACAATAAGAATTATAATGATCACGTAATGGTCTCTACGAAATTTTTTCTACACAAAAATAATTAAATCCTTAGTAATACAAGATATAGGGAGAGAATTTTATTAAACAAAAAATAATGAAACTTTTCAGTAAATCAATGTAACTTTTATTCAGGCAATAAACGAAAATTTTCCTATAATTAATAAAAAGCTTAATCCTTTTTATGAAACCATTTTCTTAATGAAATTTCTTCAATAAAATTATATTTTAATAAAATTGTATGAAAAGTTAGATTAATATAATGAAAAGATTCAAAGGACGATTTCCAGAGCGATTCCATTGAGTTAGTGCAAAAATTCAGTAATAGCGTGAAAATAATTCTCTCAGTGTATAGAGATTTTGGTTTTTAAGAATTCCTATAAATTGTTAGCGTTGAGCCTTATTCCCAAGTCCCCGAGCTTAGTAAGAAGTTCTTCAACGGTTTAAGTTAGGTTGGCAAAGGGTAAAGGATTTCTGGTAGAATGTAAGTGTTTAGACACCGGCTTCTATAAATATTTTTTGTATCTTTTAAAATACTTGCTCTTGGCATTTTGATCTTAGCATTTTGCAATAGTTTTATAGAAAAATTGAATTTTATAGTATTGTTTAAGTATAACTACTACAGCTTTTGGTTTAAAAATAAATTGATAAGAACACATGTGTTAACAATTATTGTTTAACTTTATAACATTAGGCTGTTGTTGTATTATTAAGAAAAACTATATGTTTTAAATTAAATAGTTCAACTTTATTGAATGAATTATGTAGAAGATAGTATGTATATCTCGAAAAACACAACTTATAACACAAACTCTTTGGAAAATAGTAAAACTGTAGTTATTTAATATTTTTGTTTAAAATTTAAAATAAATTTTGTACTTAACTAAAATTTCTCAAAGCATTATTTGACTGTCACCACGAATATGATATTTGTGTGTAAATAATTGTATATATTAACTAACTTAACCCATCTTGTACCACTCATCGATCATGGTTGAATGTCAAAAATTGTATTTGTTAATAAATTTTTTGGCAACCTTGGAATGATGGTTTTTAATTTTTTTATTTGTATAGTTAATATCTCAAATTACTTATTACATGATTTTTACTGCAGTTGAAAATAGCGATAATTATCTTAGGAAAGCTAGTGTCTCTCTTTTATGTTATTTCTGTCTTCGCAAAATATATCAAAAAATATATACAAATTAAAAAAATATAAAAATATATTAATTTTGTTAAAACGCAGATTTTAGTAAACTATAAAAAAATGTTTTTTTAAACATGCATTTTAAAGCAAAATATGCAAACATAAACATTTTCAGGAAAATATGCAACAAAAAACAGCAAAATATGCATTCATCTCAAAACATGCAAAAATATGCTTTAACAAATCGATGCTATTTTTGATTCCAGGAACGAAACAGTTATAACATATATATATGCATATATGTATATTCAATATTCTTTAATTCAAAAATAATATAAAAAATTTAAAAAACTCCAAATCTGTAAAAATAAACCATATTAATTCATTTTAACTATCAAAAATTAACTACAAAATTATTAAAAACAACAGATTTTCTTTTCTTTTTACTAGCATTAACCTTTTAGTTCAAATACAAATTTTTTTGTAAACGAAAATTTTAAATGAAAATAGTAACTGGTACAGAAAAACAGTATTTAATAAACGGTAAAATAAGTTTAAAAAAAAATTCTTTGCAGTTTAAATGTATATACCTTAAAAAGATTACTGATTACTTTTTAAATAAACTACAATCAGTTACTGTTAAAATATTGTGAGCTTCGTAAAAGTTTCTTTGTGAGTTTTTTTCAATATTAGTAAAAAACGGTTAAAAATAAAAACCAATAGATCGATATCAACTAAATGCAGCAGTTTAATTTGCCTGATATTGTCAATTAGTAATTAATTCGGATTCGCTATTAATTAAATGCAAATTAACCCGGATTTTTCATAAAGTTATGAAGCACAACATACGTCTGTTTTAATTTTTATTTACAATTTAAAAGATTATTAGGGGAATGTTTCTAATTGGGCCCTGTTCCCTAAAGTGGACCTTTCGCATTGCTTCATGAATATGTCAAAACTGTCCACTGTCATCAATTTTAAGTTCCGGTATCACTATTTTAAAAAAGTTTCGACTTGATTGCGCACGTTTTTCTTGGTGTTTTTGTGTTCTTACAAAAAACGCAGTATAAAGCGTGATTTTTCGTAAACATAAAATCTAACTAACAAAAAAGTTTTAAACAATTTTCCAAATCGGATTTTTTTAAACGATAAAAATTTTATTTTCAATTTTAATAAAACAAATTGATTTCATAAAAAAAAATTAAAAAATTTTAAACATTAAATTTTCTTAATGTTCCCTTAAGTGAACGTTTGTTATATTTTCTTATTTTTTAATATGTTTGATGGGTTTCAAAGTGTTAGCATTTTTTATATATTTTACTCATTATTTTACGTACTCTTGTCTGTTTTAGTCAATTCTTTGACATTTATGACAATAACAGAAGTGTCGATTGAGATGTATTTGTTTACTGAAACAAATAAACTCTTGTATTTTATGCTTATGTCGTAGCCAAAAAATTTAACAATGAAAATTCATTTAATTGTTATTTATGAAAACGTCCAGTTTATATTAAAACTACGACAAGATGGCAATAATAATAATTATGACAAGGAATTTCTTGTAAATCTCGATGCTCTATAATGGAATTATACTAGAGATCGCAAGAATATTTGGTTATTATTCGGTTAAAATAAAATAGCCTAAAAAACCATATTTTTATGTAAAAAATATAGTTAATCAAATTTTTTATATATTTTTCTTTAAAATGCCAATCACGGCTGTTTGTATTGATTTTATCAACATAAAAAAGTTATATAATTTTATTTAATTTTGTCTGTACCCGCTAATCGGTAAAGTACCGAATACCCTATTCGTGACATCTCTAATATTGAATAAATATTTTCCGAATCATCAAATTAAGAGCAAAGTGGAATCGGCTTGTAGTTGCATATTTTGGCAAACGCGGATGTTTTTGCATATTTTGAATTTGAATGTAGATTTTTAACTTTTAACTTATGCAAAATCATTTTTACGTTTTAAAATCTTGCTTAACCGAAGAAGAACGTAAGATTGTGTTACTGTTTATTTTTGTTTATTAGCAAACAGTGTTGTGATAAGTGCATATTTTTCAGGTTTTTATGCATATTTTTAATGCATATTTTTAATGAATTTTATCGGCGCATATTTTTCTTTTTAGTATTTTTAGTTTAAATCATTTTAAATTTAACTACGAAATGAAAATAATAACTTTAACTTAATCGAGTTTATCAACACATCGTTTCTAAAGAAAATTGTGTTAAAAATATTTTTTTACATGTCGTTTTGAAGAGCTCTATTTTCGAAAGTTCTAATTGGATTTCTCTGGTTCAAGAAGCGTACAATCCATACTGGTCTCCGATTCCACACTTAAATAAAAAATATGTATTTTTTTATTACATAATTGCAAGTGAAGACAACCTTTAAAATTTTTAAATTAAGGAAACCCTATATCAACTTTCGAATATATGGTTCATCAAAGTTACATACTTTTAGAACTTTTTTGATTTATTTGAAAATTAAAAAAAGTGAAAAAATTGCGTTTTTTTCAAACATTGAAAAACTCATTCATGGGCGACGTCAATTACATTTCACAAGTATTCACTTGTGATATTTTTCAATATCATACATATTTTCAGACCTAAGCTCACACTTGTGGAAAATTTGTAAAATGTTTAACACCAAACATGGGGATTAGTAACAACATTTGAGTATTCAATAACATGGCAATTACACCCAATTACATGGTAATTAAACGTAAACAAGTAATTGGCCTGTAATTAAATACAGAAATATTAGTAATATGTCCTATTTCTGGTATTGACAACATTTAAAATTTCCCAAGGAAGCATTTAAGCCAAAAATTGAGAGTTATTAATTATATAAGAAATTGTGAAATGTAATTGACGCAGCTCATGTCTGGAAAAAATGAATATGGAGATGTAGTATAGGCTACATAGAGAATACATGTTTTTAATATAAAGAAAGACACACATGTCCCCTTGTGGTCAGAAGAATGTTAAGTTCTTTTATTTTTCTTTCCAATAATGAATAATAAACAAATTTATACTAATAAGTTCCACTCTATTCAACACAAAAAAGCTGATTTTTTTAAAATTGTTTTTGGGTTATATTTTAAGAACTTTTGTTTGTTCTAGTTTATGCTTATTCACACATTTATACAAATACTAAACAAATCGTATGTTTGTGTAAAGTTTATGCATTGTGTTTGCTAAAGTAGTTAATGGTTTAGTATGGGTTTCTGTTATTGGCTATTTTAACAGTTGCTGATTATAAACGAGTTAGTATAGTATGTGTACTAGGGTGCTTCAAATTTCTAGACGTAGGAGTTTTCCTCTTCTTTGACCCCACGTTGGGCGCCAAAAAAAGGCTACAAGCGCCTCTACATCTTCAAGGCCGAAAAAATTTGGTAACATATTAAAAGTGTAAATAACTAAAATTCTTTGAAAAAAATTTGTTATCTTAAGGTCGTTTAATAGCGGTCCATTATCTAAAAAGTTATCACGAAAATAATAAAATAACTCCTATTTATGGAAACTCCCAAGGATTATATTATCCTTCATTGAATTAACCCATTTTATACCAAGCATAGATTCAATGCGAATTTTGTGACAAAACTTGTTAGGAAAATACGTTGGGTTCCCAGTATGCATTTTCAACAAACTATATAGAATTGTCGCGCCTTCTAGCGGTGGTATAATTAATTGAAATTTAAACCTTGAAGATTCGTACGCACTTATACGTTTAATATTTTTTAAAAAATTTATTTTTTATGTACTAACAAGTCAAATATGTCTAAAAAAAATTGCAAATTTTTTTTTTTTTAATGTTGGCTTTAATAGACAGTTTTTGAAACGCTAGTCGCTTAAATTGTTGCTTTGCTGGTTGAGAGAAAATGGCACATTTTTGATATTAAAAAGCATTAATTTTCCGCATACACACAAAAAAATATTTCTTAAATTCCGCCAAGTAAACATGTTGTTGAATAAAAAAAACATAATCAATTACTTTTTTAATTGACTCAATTACTTTTTAATTGACTCAATTAAAAAGTAATCAATATTTTGAATAATATTGATTACTTTAAATAAACAAAAATATTGATTACTTTTTAATTGAATCAATTAAAAAAGTAATTGATTATTTTTTTTTATTCAACAAAATGTGTACTTGGCGCAATTTTTTTTTTCTGTGTACTCAAATTTTTGAAAAGACGGACAAATCTTGATTCGATTAGTAAATTTTTTTCAAAAAGTACATGTTGAATGAAAGATTTTTCTATTTCTAAAATTTTTCTTATATGTTTTTATCGATACCAATAAATTGCGTTTATTAAGCCGGTCGTCCTATATTTTTAAATATTTTGTGAAAAAAGTGCTTTCAAAAAAAGCGAATAATAGTTTTATTCAAATCATTATATGTCAACCCTGGAATTACAAATTTTAAAATGTTTTAAACCTTGTTTGTAGACAAGACTTCAAATTTGAATATGTTTTCTACTGCGTTGTCGTATAACCTTCCCCAGCAGTATTCAAATTCGTCAAAAACTGTTAGCTCTAGGCAAATTTAATAAAAAAAATTATTTCTATCAAAGTTTTGGTTAATTTTGTTTAAAAGAAATTTTTCAGTTTTTTTTTATTTCAAAATGATAGTACAAAAAAAAATTTTTTTTCTTATTACAAGTCAAAATTTTTATTGAAAAAAATTTTAAAATTTTTCATTGATTTAATGAATTTTTTTTTAATGAAATTATAAAAAAATCATAAGAAATGTTAATGAAAAAAAATACGAATATTAATGAATTTTCATTCAGTTAATGAATATTTTCATTAAACCAATGAATCGATTTTAATGAAATCCTTTCATTAATATTATGAAGGAAAATTCTATCAGTGTAGGAACCTCTTCAACTTGACCTCCAAAGCATTAGCATATGCACATTTTTCGCTTTCATAGAAGTTATTGTTAACAACTGCCAAAAATGTAAAATTAAAGTATTTTAAACAGCATTTCCATCACCATATAAATTAATTTGTATCTAAATTAATAACATCCTAAGAAGTGCTTTTTCATAAGTTAATATATTCTCTTTTTATATGGAGGTTGAGGTGGTAAGTGGTAGGATTTGCAATCAGAAGGTTGCGAGATCCATTACGGACTGGGGAGATTTTTTTGTTTTTTATTTAAATTCTTATTAATGTTTTAGTGTTTATTTAAATCTGTTTTTTCTGAGCATTTTAAGATAATTAAGTAATTTGGCTTGAAAAATCTGTTTGATTTGAAAAATATCGAAGCCAGAACTTAAAAAAAGCTAGTTTAGTAGTAGTAATAATAATACCTATATAGTTACTGACCTCTTTCTCATATTGCACATATGTATATTTAATAGACACAGATATTTAAAAAAAATCAACGCAGTGGATAAATAAACCCATTTTAGTGCAAAAAGAGATTTAATGTAATTAAAAGATCTTATGTTTCAAGGCACACTCGTTTCTTTGCAGGCCACTTTTCCCTACCTGTAGTTAAACTACTTCTCCAATTTTTTTTCTCATTGTCTGGTATATTTTATCTTATTAAAGACACTTCATCATCAAATTATTAAAAAAATATTTTGTTATATGCAATGAATTCAAAATTGTTAAATACGCTTTCTTATTATTTCTTAATATTATTTTTTAAAAAGATTTTTTTTTAATATTAAAAAACATCCCCTAGAGTATGCATCACATTTTTATAAAAACAATTTAATATATATTTTGAAAATACTATCCATGAACTATTGAAAATGTTGAAAACACACATGTTTAAGAAGTTATATATTCATACATAATTAATGCTTCACCTAAGTTTGCACCACATCCGGAACAGTAGATGTGATGTTTTTACTACTTATTCGTCTGCTCTTATTTTGCTATGTACCCATTAAAAGTTATAGGCTCTTAAAAATTTGTGTGTTATTGAAGACACATTGGTGAAAAATTGGTTAATTTTTATTTTAAGCTTTAAGGATAAGGATAAGGATACAATAAATATATTGAATATACTATTTTTTCGTGCACACTGTCTCTTTAAGGTACTGTCTCTGATTCAGAATTTATGCACAAGCCGTAAAGTACATATTTATAAATCATTACAAATTTAATGTAAACTATTTTTTTTAAGTTGTATGTAAATTTCCATAGAAAATATTCGATAAAGTTGGATTTTTAGCAACAGTAACATGTTTTTCGATTTCGCTGGAATTTATAACATTATAACATATATAATATGTTGGGGCCATACACAAATCGAACTACGTCAAGTTTCTTCATACAATTTTGAAGAACCTTAATGTATATGGAGTAGATATTTGTATGAGGAAGTGTGGAGAAAATCTTTGGTCAGTCTAAGAAAAACTTTATTTTCTTTGTGCCATTTTAAACATCTTTTAGCCTTTTTTGCATTATTTGCTTCTATCGGTTGCATCTCGTTTGTTGGTCATATAAACTTGCACTCTTAGTGGTTTTTTGTTTTGTAGTCGTTGCGTTTATAGTATGTATGTGTATTGTTAAGTGTGTGTTTGATATGGTTACTGTAAAGACAAGAATCTGGTTGCTGCTTTTGTCTGTGTTGTTAATATTTGGATAAGCTAGCAAAAACATATACACACACACGAAATGTTCAAAGAACAATCCTAACGCTGCTTCTTACAGTTGACCTAGTTGCAGAGGAAAAACTACTTTATTATATTGTTGAAAATACAGGAAATTTAAACGTATCCTTCTTGACACTATCACTATTCTTCTAAGACTAAAAACAAAAAACAACAAATAGTAAAAATTCAAAAGAACTACAACACACACGTATCTTCATATGGACTAGTATGTATGTTTAAAAAAACTGATAGGATGACCATTTTTATGGTATAGAAAGTAAGTAACATTTTTAATATAGATTTGCAAATTAACTCAAGTACATATTTTCACAAGTTTAAAAAAATATTTTTGGACACCATTCTAAATACAATTAATTTATCTGGTCAGCTTATAACCATAACCGAGAAACTAACGTTAAAACGAACTTAACAAAAAAAAAATGTATTTTAAAAGATAAATTTAAAAACCTCGGCTAAAAAAGTTCATATATGTACAAATATGTTCATATGTGGACTAATATGGTTGAGTATATAGACAAATATGGACATATATTTTTCATATATGGACATTAGATCGGATTTTTTTTTATAAAGAAAAACTTTTTTGAAAAATTTAAATTTTTTGTTCAGATTATTGTGGTATTAGGTCTAAAATATATTTAGTGCAAATTTGAAAAAAAAAATGCTTTAAGCAAATGGCGCCCTCTGCTAGCTTTATGCAGTGGCGCCCCGTGCTAAATGTTTAAATTTTTCTAAAATTACTGTAATAAAAATATGTCTTGCGTAAATTTGTTTTTCTTGACACGAATATTTTGAAATTTTTGAAATCGGACTAACTGTCTTCGAGATATTGTGATTTGAGTTTCACTAAAAATAGCGTGTCTATTCTCTATTTTAGAGATTTTTTAAAAATTATCTTAGAATTTTTTGTTTTTGGACTCAAATATTATACAAAACATGCTTTTAATTAATCATAATTATGTCTGAAATTAGAGATGATGTATCACAAAAAATTTTTCTTCAATTTTAAGTTTTTTTCTTATGATGATTTGTGTTAATGAACATCAAAAGTTAAATTAAATATTCCTTCGATAAGCGTGTATATAACATTAAAAATCATATAAATATTAGTATGTATATTTTCTGTTTTTCGAGATATTTGTAGCTAAATTTACAAGATATCCTTCATACAATATTGACGTAGTTATGCTCAAATGAAAAGTTGTTTTGTTTACCTTGCTAGTGCAAAAAAAAAATTAAAATAATTTTAAAAAATATTGTAGAATATAGGAAAAAAACTTCGTTTTTAGTAAAAACCACTTCGCAATATCCCTAAAACCGTTATTCCAATTCAAAAAAAAAGTTAAATATTACTGCTTACGATGCCAAAATTAATAAAAATTGTGTGTCGCAAGAAATATTTTTATTAAAGTTTAAGAAAAATTTCAAAAATCAAAAATGTTTTCGCGTTTTTTCTAAATTCGTTTAGAACTAGTTCCACAATAATCGCAACAATAATTAATAAAAATCGAAAGTTAAAAAAAAATGCCTCTCTAATGGGGATATATGGAAGTATATGTGATTCCATATATATACGAATTATAGCATTGCAAATAAAAACAAAATTCAAACGGCGAAAGACCTTTATCATTGGGCTTCACAGACTTATAAGACCTCCATTGAAGTTGCTTATGGAGACGCTGACGACTATAACAAAACAAAAGAAGAGCTATTTTCAAGGTATAAAAATGCTGAAACTATTACAGGAACTCAAAGGAACCGTTAGACGAAACTTCACTAAAAGTTAGCAAATATTCCAAAAGTCAACAATATGAGCTGCGCAAAATTATATACTAAATCTAAGAAAATAAAAAAAAAACTTACCCAGGGTAAGTCCATATTTTGAGGGTGTCTGAAAATTTTAATAATACGATTCTTGGTCTAATCTCTTAGAATTACAAAAAAATCTGTATAACTTTCAAAGTATAGCTACTTTAGTCTTTTTGTCACACAATGATATCAAAATATAAGGAAGTTAACAAGAGATGCATTTACTTAAAAAAATTAAAAAAAAGAAAAAAACGCCATTTTAGTTTTCAGATACATTATATATATTTCTAAAAAAAATTTTCTTGGAAAAAAACACTTGGCCTTTGAAGTGTTTTCCCAGTTTAAAGTTTTATTATTGATAAAAAAAATTTTCAGTGAAATAGAAAATTTTTACAGTGTATGCTGACTTATATACCTTTCTAATGGCACCAAGATCTTTGAAATCGGTTGAGCCAGTCCGTAATAATCGCTGCTTAAAGAAGTACCTATTACCGTCATTTTACAAATAATTCGATACCTTGCCACGCCCACAATTTTTCAAAAATGCCATTTTTAAAAATGAGGTTGTGTTTGTTTAGCTAAAATGTATCTGTATGCAAAATTTCATCGAAATCTGAGAGGATCGGGTTCAAAATGTGCCTTTTTTTTATAGGTTTTGATATGAAATTCATCATATGCACACAAAAAAAAAAAAAAACCTTGCCAAGTAACTAGGAGCAAGTAACTTCGGTAAATGTTAAAATATTCAGTTAATATTTTCTATTTATTTAAAACAAAAAGTTGTTATATTATATTGAGTGTTAAAATAAACGAAAATATACTACTGTTTTCATCGATTTTGTCAATTAATTTTTCAACAGTTGAAAATAAACTAAAAAATTCAATTGTTTTAAACGAAAAGTAAGTAGTCTTTTTTTAACTGATTTTCCTTTAATTAAATGTGTATATTCAATAGTCTTTAGGTAAAAAATATAGTGACCCAGTAAAAAACGCTGCTTACATGCAATCAGGTTTGTAAGGGAGTATACCAAAAAGAATCCCTTACAAACCTGCTTACATATGCTATGATTTTTATATGGCGAATTCCCACTTGGAAGCATTACTTTTGGGCAAAATAAGCACGGGTTTTAGCGCTTACAAAAAGATGTGATTTCATGGCTTTCAGTAAAATCATGTTTCATGTCTACATTATTACGATTAAAAGTAATAATATGAATATACCAAACATAATTTATTTAATATAAAATTTTACAGACATTAATTTTTTGTTGTTAAAATTTTTGACATATAATATAATAATTTTATTTTTTTACCGCTCCACGTGCTAGCTCTTCAGAAACAGTTAAATGACTAATTATTTTTTATTACATACTCGAAAAGAGCAAACACAATCGGAAATCACTCGGGAATACACGATATGAAACTTTCTGCATTACAACCTGCATCCTTGTAAGGGATTAAGGTAAGCTGCTTACAACCTGCATCCTTGCTAGGAAAAACAGTAAGCTCAAAATTTTTGTTTGTTTATTTTTATACGAAAAATATTCGTTTATTTTGCTGCTTCTCAGTATTATGTAATAGTAAGCACTTACATCGGCGCATTTGTTTTATCCTGCTTCTAAAAACACGAAAATTTTTTACTGGGGAGTGTATTTATACTAATATATGGAATGTATTTATATATAGTTTTATATATCCGTTTTAAAGATCGATTGTAAAAGACTTCAAATTCTTAATCTAATTGTAAGAGAGAGAAAAATAAAATGTTTGAGTAATTCGTATTTTTATCTGTAAGGTCCTGTTTAAGAAACTTATACTATATTTCAATAATTTTATTCTTTTACTTAAAAGTTTTTCAAAATACAAAGTTTTATAAAAAACCTACAAAAAATATATAGGAAATAATATATGAACATATACGACCATATTTGTCCATATAAGAATATGGATGACCATATACGATCATATAAAAATTATATATGAACTTTTTTAACCGGAATTAACAGAAACCCTTAATATAACGAATAACTCAAGTGTTGTTTCCTGTTTTCATTAAAATAAAAACAAAACAACAAAAAATGTAAACTAACACACATAGAAATCCATAAAAAAAACATCACAGAGCATTTTCTAGCAGAAAAAAAAAATACATAAAAACTTACACAAATACGTACAGAAAATCATGAGCAACATACAAGCTATTAAGTGTTGTAGTGCATAATAGCATGTTTTTGCTAGTATCATAGAACATAACAATGCAATACAAATACTTCTCTAAATTTTGAAATTTCTTAATGCATGTTCATTTTATCTAGTAAATTAGGTACACAAACATATATGCTCAAAGTTATATTAGTAAGAGCTAAGACAGTGTGTGCATGTGTGTATGTTAATATATTATCACACTCATACATGAAATAAGGTAGCGCTTAACTAAATAAAATGCTTAGAAAAAGGTTTAACATTTTGTTTTCATCACAACTTTGTAAAATTAAAAGTTAGAAGAACGGTAGAACCAAAAGAACCATAAGAACTAAATCTTATAATAGTTTATGTAAATATCGAAAATCTCAGAAGTTTGGCTATAAAGTCCCTTTTATACAGCAAACCAGCAGCAAACATTAAAAAGGTTTAAAAATCAAAAGTTTTCCACCTTGGCAGTGAAATAGTCAATAAAAATTATAACAACAACTAAACACAAGTAACTATTAAATTTAAATTATTATCTATATCACCCTTATTGATTTAGGTTACAAACAGAAGCGGAAATTGAACATAGATATCAATCAGCAAGCTTGTAATTAGCTTATAATAAAAGTTGAACAGGTTTAAAGGTGCGATTTTGATACTCATTAAATATTCATAAAAAAATATTTAAACCAAGTTTTTCGAGTATTGTTTCAAACTGAATAACTGAAGGATATTCTGAATTATATATTTAAAGACTAAAATGTTGAGAAACAAATAAAAAAAATATGACCCTGGCTGTAATACTATAGTAATGGTTGATTTCAAGAGTCATCTTATATGCCACCTTCGAATGACATCTTTTAATTTAAACTAATTCTAATTCATTCTTTGCTTCCAACTTAATAAGAAATACTTTATAAAAGCACTGACATTGCTAAGTTTCGCCGAGATTCGTTCTTGCAACTAATAGGTTCAAACAGAGTTGTAATCTTAAAAACCTCCCAGAACTATAACGAACCTTAAATTTTTAGTTTAAATCATTGAATTTTAAGAAAAGTAACAAAATATGACAAAAAAAATATTAGTTTTTTTATTTAAATTGAAAAACAAGATACAAATTTATTGTGCAAAGCCAATAGCGCCCCTTTTGAAGAAAAAGCTAAAATTCGCTAACAATAAATCTCAAAACTAATTGAAAATATTTTTAAATGTTCTTATTTCTTAAAGTTTTGTGTTTCATTTGATGGAACAATTTGGTTTGTTTTTTTTTTTTTTTTAATTTTAAAAAGCTATGAAAAATACAAAATTTAAACATTTTTTCGTAAGCATTCTTTAATAATAACACTGTGCTCGAAGAAAATTTCTTTTTAAACAAAAGGGGCACCCGCCAGATAAACCAAATTAGGGAACGAATAGTTTTCGAGATAATTCAGAGATTTAAATTTTTTATATAACTAAAATTTCATCCAACCGAATTGATTCGGTTGCTGGAACCTTGTAAATTCGGTTTTCACAACTGAATTCGTTTGGTGCAACGGAATTGGTTGTGGCAATTGAATTCGGTTGGCGATGTTGCAGCAACCGTGTCAACTAGGTTGGATGAAAATCGGTTAACACATTCGAATTTGTTATGTTAGTGTATAACTTTTATAATAATTAGAGAAAACAAAAATTCAATATATTTAAAGCTAAAAAATATTGTGAAAAAGAAAAAGAAATTTTCATAATGTTCCCTAAACTGGGCCTGTGACATGTTTGGAATATTTCACTTACAAGGAATTCGAATATTTTAATGAACTTTGGATATATTGTAAAGGGGCAAAAAAAGACACAAGTAGTTTTTTGACTGCCAAATCTCACGTTTAAGTGTTAAAAAGTAGGCATACAAATGCATTTGTTTCTGATTGAAAACTTGTCTTTAGTTTACGAAAATTACGTTTATTTGTACGCACGGTTAAAGTTCTCAAGAAAACGAAGATGTTGATACCCGTATTGCCTATACAGTGGACCCAGAGTCTCACGTTTTTAAATTATTTCAAATATAGGCGACAAAGTCTCATCGGGAAAAGTATAATAAAAACCTAACGGTTTTGAATATCGAAAGAAGCTCAGACGGCCCCCCGACTAAAGTAAATAGGTCTTGCAATGCATTTTTTTTTTGCTTAATACAACTAAAATTCCTTAATAAAAAGCCACATTTAATGTTACTCAAACCAAATTTTTTCGAATTACAAAAATACTAGAAAATCGTTTTGTATATCTTGTAAACATGTGGAAGTGTCTCTAAAAAACCTTTCATTTGATACCAAATTTGTTTAAAAATACTTTTAATAGAACGAAATAAACCGAAAAAAGTTTAATGGTTTCATATGTGACCCCACTTATTAACGCCTAAACATGAAATTGGACAGCAAAAAAAAACAAGGTCTCTTAAGTTTCTATTCTCTACAACATATTTAAAGTTCATTTAAATCTACCAGTCCGGGTAGGGATACTTCACTTGTTAGTTTGTTAAATTGATATTATAATTATAAAACACTATACAACTACATATTAAAAAAAGATAGAACAACAACTTTATATGCTGCTTTAATCGAGAACTAAGACAGAGGTGAGTTAATCATCCGAAGAGAGCTAAGCGATAGGTTCAGGTGTTAAAGAAATAATTGGAGAACACTATGACGGTATAGCTATGAAACACGGTTAACGCTGACATTATATTACTTTCCAATCCATTATTTATATTTAAATTTTTATTATTATTTGGAATGTGCATCAAAATGGTAGGGCGAATTTCCAAAGAAAATTACATTAAATTGTATCAAATTATATATAACTTGATCAAATTAGATGAACCCATTTTTCGGAACAAATTATATCGAATGAGATTTTATGGGTACCCATGAGAAAAGGCTATGTATGCTATTTTTCGGATCTGCTGGAATACGATGTGATATGGAATTACATATGCGATTACATATACCTATATAGGAACTTTTTTATCGGGTATTTAAAATATATTTATGTTAAAGTTCTTCGATCGAAGATTTTGATTTCCTTTTTTAGAAAAAATTGTTCTGGGACATCCCAAATATACAATAAAAAAAACAACATTTTTAGTATTTGCTCTTATTATTTAGAGTTTGTTCCCAAAAACGTGCTCTTGATAAGCGACAACCGTTATATTTAATGATATTGTCTTACAATGGTTTACTTTTGTTAGTAGTTAGTACACATAATATGTAATATATGGTTCTTTTTTAAAAGTGTAGTATTCTGTCAATGTCAGTGCACTTAATATTTTTGTTTATAATTCTAGCACTTAATCATACTACTTAAAATGACTCTTGAGATTTGAAATAAATATTGTGTTAAGCTTAATCTTTTTTAAAAATGTTTACAAGTTCATAACACAAAACAAAAATTAATAGAGGACAATTTATAATTCCACATAATTTTGTTTTTGCTTTAACATCACAATAGCCTCTCATTTTCATTTTTATATTAACTTCAAAG
Source organism: Delia radicum (assembly GCA_021234595.1). Taxonomy (NCBI): domain Eukaryota; kingdom Metazoa; phylum Arthropoda; class Insecta; order Diptera; family Anthomyiidae; genus Delia; species Delia radicum. The sequence continues at coordinate 138,866,883 of CM037853.1, forward strand.
GCTGATTTAAAAGAAACATGTAAAGGGTCCGTCATCTAACGTTTTTTTTTTTCAACTAGTGCTTATTTCGTGAATGGTAACACTTAACTCATGTCTGATTTGACAGATAATTAGTTTTATCCTTCCGCTGAACGAATATGGTTGTGTATACGCTTGAACAACGCTGGGAAATATTGCAACATTACTTTGAAAATCATGGTAATGAGCAAGGAGTGGCCGTTACAGTCAATGGCGATCGTTATCGGGCCATGTTGAACTAATTTTTGTTCACAAAAATTTAAGAGGAGGATATTGGCAACATTTGGTTTCAATAGGACGGCGCTACGTGCCACACAGCCAAAGCTACACTCGATGTTTTTGAAGATCGCATTATCAGCCGCAGAGCTGATGTCGTTTGACCACCCCTGAGCTGCGATTTGACACCGTTGGACTACTATTTGTGGGGTTCCGTCAAAGATAAGTGTTACGCCAACAAGCCAGAGACAATTGACGCTTTAAAGGACAATATTCGTGAAGCCATTGGTGAAATACAGCTGCACACAATCGATAATGTGCTTACAAATTGGACCGATCGTGTAGGCTAATACATGGCCAGCCGAGGCAGCCATTTGAATGAAATTATTTTCCATTATTAACTCGAAGGATTGTACTTTCAAATAAAAAAAGAAATTTGAGAAAATATTCCGTAGTTTTTTTATAGCATTTTCAAAAAAAAAAAAAAATAATTTAAATAAAATCTGAGCAGGTTCTGATGTTTTATTGTAATAGAAAACGCTATCTAAATATCAGATTTTTTCATTTGATCCAGAAAGTATCATAGTGTAACCAAACTGCTTGTTGGTAAAAATATAAGTTAAGTATTATTCATATAAAATATTCCAAATTCTTTTAGTTACAACCACACTGCGTATGAGGAATTACATTATACGTATTATATGATTCATCATATGCAGTGTGGTTCTAACTAGCCTTTTTGAGATAGATAATATTCAAAGGAAATTTTCTCAAAAACGCTGCCGTATTACACGATAAAATTTTCTGGACCAATAGAAAAACATTCAAGTTTTTATTTTTTTTTTTAACAAAAATTTTCAATTTGATCAATATTTAAATAAATTGATTTTTTTTTATTACACTTAAAATTAAAAACTAGTTCTGAATTAAAAAAAAAAAACTAAATTCTTTTTTATTCTCCATAAAAAAATGTATTTATATAGTACAATTTCTAGCATATTAAAAATTCATTATTATAAATAATTTACTAAAATTTAGTGCAAAATTTGTCAATATTTAACATCTATTTTTTTATTTTTGTGTCAAATAATAAGAACGCTCGAGAAAGAATTAAAATTTTGGTGGCGTTAAATTTAAATTGGTTGCTTAAAAATTGCGGCATAATATCTAACCAATATATACTTCAATATAATAAATAAAACAATGCTTATTGAATAGTGTCAAATTATAAACAACTTAATGTTAATTGGTCCATACAATTGCATCCATAATTTTTGGATTCAAATTTACTGTGATTGAATATCGGAATGTATTATTTTAGATATGGCACCATATAAACATTTTTAATCGGGTGTTTCTAATTTTCCAACTACACTCAGGGAACTTCTGCATCAAAAATATGTAGTTGTTTGGGTTGTAATACAGTTTCATTATTTTTAATGTAAATGTAAGTCATTTGTAGAACGAATAAAATTTTTAACTAACCTTGTATTTCATTTAAAAACAACTCACATCAAATGACTGTTTTATGATTTTACATTCATTTTTTACAATTGTTTCTTGTTATTTAAAAAAATAAAAAAAAAAAATTTGGTTTATTTTTTACTACCATGTGGTTCATTTTACTACAATTGTTAGTCATTTTTTGAACATTAAAAAACAAATGACATTGTTAGTTGAATTTAATGAAATGTAAGTCGTCCTTTTTTTTAATGAAATTTAATTTGTTTTTGACTGCAATTGCTGTCGTCTTTACCAACATAATTTCCTAAGTGTACCTTTACTTTACTAATAAACCAAATGGAAAGAAATGGAAATAGACTATCAGTTAATCAAAACCCCAAAGGGTTTTGAAAACTTAGATCGGATTTAATTTTTATGATCTTTTGAAGTTAGACTTTTCTTAGTTAATATTTTCGATTTTTTTTATGTATTTTAATGACCATATATGGGCTTTTATATAGTCATATATGTGTAGAAACATATTTTTGTGTTTACTTAATTTTTTCAGTAATTGTTAATTTTCCCCATGTACCACAAATCTTTTAAAAATATCCTATCTTCATTCTATAAAAATTAAATTCCAGCTAAGTGTTCAAAACCCTTTGAGTGGTTAGTTCTACTGATAGCCCACAGTTGGTTTCGTTAAGCATTCAAGTTAGTGTTGCAGTTTGCTGGCGAAAATTTTTTTTTTTTTTTTTTTTGGAAAATTACAGTTTTTTCTGTAAGTTTTTTCTGTTTTAAAGTCTTTTTTATTTAAGAACAAACTGATAAATTTATTTGCCTTAATAATGATTTAGTCCATATATAAAAATTTCTGTGGATTTATAATTCTTAGAATAAACTAACAACTTTAAAGGGCATTTGTGATATTCAATGCTATCGGATATATTTATGGTAAAAAGAGTGTTGTCAAAAAGAATATTTTTTTCTTTATAAAAGTTTTTATGAAATGTTTTCCCAGTACAGCTTATGACATGATTTCATTTAATCATGGAGATACATGTATTAAAAATTTGCACTTTAATTTTTTAAAGCTGATGCCCTGTTCCCTAAAATTTTATATGCAAATTGGGATTAAGAAAAACTGTTTTTAAATAATTATATTTTTGTGTTGTAATTGTGCAAAATGTATGCTGAGGATATATTAAACATATTATTGTTTAATATAATCTCTTTAAAAACTTTATTCAAATTGTTTACAAACATGAAAAATTATTCACTCAAAGTACTTCTCTTTTTCCATTTTTTGTTATTTTTTCTTGCAAACACTCAAAATACCAATTTTTAGGAAAGTACCGTGAATAGAGCTTGTTATATATAAAATAAATTGAAAGAAAGTTCTTTACAAAAAAAACTAAGAAAAAATGCAATAAAATTATTCATTTAAAGCAAAATAAGTAAATATGTGCAATAAAAGTATGCATTTAAACCTAAATACGTAAAAATATTCACTAACAAATTGATGCAATTTAAATGAAAATTCTTTGATTTGAAAGTATATTTTGTTCAGACTTAAGGAGAAAACTATGCATTTGCATGAACTTCCGGTTCCTGGTTATAATAAAGTAACTTGCCACATTTTTCTATAGTGCAAACTGCATTGTTGCAAGAAATAGTAAAACGTATCAACGTCAAACTTTCAATATATTTTGTCATATGTTGCTTTGCAAGCCAACTACTCTGCTTCAGGAAAGCGTATATTGCTGCAATGCTAACCTAGCAGTATTTGTTTTCCTATAACAGAAAAAGCAAAAAAATTAATAACTTTTGAAATTTCACAGTAATATAAAACTGAATTTGTTTTAATATCGGTCAAATTTTATTTGTTTTTGTTTATAGAAGTAGGTTATTGTTTTTTTTTTTAGCGATCTGAAAAGTTTTATCGTGTAACTAGTATTAGTTATGAAGAAAATATTCCTGGAATATTGTCCTTCAACATAGTCTAATATATCTGTGTATAATTTTATTATATGTATAATGCTCATATATCAATCCGTAATTTAACATTTTTACACAAGATTATTTACAAGAAAGAACCAGATTATTTATATAAAAATTTAATGTTGATCGGTCTAGTCGTACATGCGATATTAAAATACCTGATTGCAACTATTTATCGTCCTCAAGAATGTTCTTCGTTAGTACTGTGGAATTATTTACCTAACCCACTTAACTCCGATCCCCGAAAATTGGTTTTCAAAGCGGAGGTTTTAAAACTTTAGAAGTAGCAATTATTTTTTTAAATTTCACTTTTATTGTTATTGTATTTTTAAGTTTATAATATGTTATATATAATTTTATAAATTGATATTATAATGTTTGAGGTGCCCTAAGAGTTTCTAAGTCTTACTTGTAACAAAAGAAAATAATAAATAAATATACCTATGTATCTTACATACAATTAACAGATACATATAAAAATATATCGGCCATTCCACAGAGGACCGTCCAAAAAGGTAATTTTTTGTCCTAGAGACTTTTGACTTCAACTAAATTTTGCAATAAGAATCTCTATGGATCCACTTAAAGATTGGCGTTCCGGTAAAAAATTGTTATAATATAATTTTGTATAATTTTAAATAATTATATCTTATTATATTTGGTTAATGTGGCATCACATAAATAAAATTGTATATTTTCACATATAATTTCATTAACATTAATAAAATTATACAACTTAGATCTAATAACATTCCGTCATTTTCCTAATCAAATTATATAAAATTGAATATTTAATATGGTCTAAAAAAAAACTGGGTTTTGATCAAACCCAGTGTAGAAATGTTAAGGGCATGTCATTATTTTTCGGACTACCAGTAATGACACCAGCTTACTCTCTGCATTACTTTAATACAAAGTAATGTTTTGCTGAACAAGGTATAAATTACTATTGCTTAAAAATTTAAAAATCAAAATTGTGTTTTTGTCTTTTAGTTATAGCTTTTAACTATAGTTCAAGGTGAATATTTTTTCTGTGATTATTTTTCATTCAGTTAACATAATTTCAGATATCATTAATTTGCAATTTAATTTTTTATTAATTCCTAAATTCCATCGGAATGCAGGTTGCCACCTTTGAAGGCTTGCTGGTTGCCATCCCCTTTTTTTGCTGGTTTATTCATATATTAAGTATTTTTAAACAAATATTGCTAAATTACACTCAAAGGCCGTAGAAAAACGACTACATGCATAAACAGAGGAAGAATTTACCGATTTTTCGCTAAATAAATTAATTTTTACTAAGTTTTTTTTCTTTTAAATATATATTTAAGATGTTTTAAAAATGAAACTTAACTTTTATATAATGAAAACATTTTCGATTTACCTTTAGATTACACTACTCGACACATATTACCAAAAAAAAATTGTTTTTCATTGAATAAATTTCTGATTGTGTGATATTTACTTTGTCATTTTAATTTCATTTGAGTCAAAAAAGATATTTTCAGCATTTTTATTATGAAAACAGCCTATCATGAAAACAGCCGATTCAATTATATTTATTGCTGAAATTAAAAACTGATAGCCCTTTTGTTGAATTATTTTCACTTAGATTAAGATACACATTTGATTATGATTTTTATTATATTTGAATACACATGTAACTAAAAATCGACTGATTGGATTAAGAATATCGTATGCAAATGTATTTTTTTTAGCTTGAATTTTATAAAATTTAGTTTAATGCTTATTATTCTTATTTAGTTGATAGATTTGTTTAGATTTATGTGAACAAATTGCTCACAGAAATTAGTTTTTTTCTATTGAAACGTAGGGACTATGTAAACAATTTTTTTTTTATATTTTAAATCTGTTGTGGCGTGAACTAGCCTTTTTGTAGAAATCAAAGTCTTTGTTTATAATTTGCAACTTATTTTTAGCATTTTTCTGTTTAAAAAATATCTTCATTTTAGTAAACAAAATTTAACTTAAAATTACATTATCAATTTAATGATAATGTTCTATAATAAATAAATATTCAGATTTATACTACTGAAATTAAATTATTTAACTTAATAAATTAATAAAGCAAATAAGAATTTATAAAAATATTTATTGAATATTACCAAAAACAACAATATGTTGGTGTTATCTTGTTTTTTGTCAAATGTTTTCAGGCGATAAAATAAAAAATGTTAAGCAAGTTGGGAATTTAAGCGATTATATAATTGATTCCATTAATTTTTAATTGACAGCTTTTTAAATTTTCTACAAATCAATTTAATTAAAAAAATTGGGTATATTTTTTTTTAAGTTCCCCCAGAACAACTGACCGCAGTATTCAGGGTTGTGTAGTGCACAAAGCAATATTATGCCTTGAGCATCAATCAATTACAACATTTGGCAAATTTTTTAGGGGTGGCAACCTGCAAGACTTTTTTGATGGGTCGACTTTAGGTACTTTTTAAAATTTGCAATAACATTTTTATTTTTTGCAAAATTCAAATTATTTGTAGCTCTTGATTGTGAATTGATAATTTATCTTGCCAACCTATGATAATGACAACAATACGCTGATTTTAAGATTAGGTATGGGTAAAAAAACAATTTGGGCAAACTACAAGCCCGTCCCGTACATAAAATATGTATTTAAAATCGTAAAATATGCACTTAAAATTTAAAAATATGCATTTATTATTGATCTTGTTTAACGTTTTCAATATTATTTTCATAATTTTAGTAATTTTTGTTTTAAAAAGAGGTTAAAAAATTGAAAATTGCAAATAAACATTGTCAAAAAGTTAGTAATTGGAATTCTCTATTATTTTTCTTTTCGTGATAAAAAAAAACTTATATGTTTATACATATGTATGTATGTATGTATGTATGTATAAATTTGAAAAATATTTTATTTATAAAATTTATAAATTGGAAAAATATTGTTTATGGTAAATAATCAAAAAGTTTTCTTAAAAATATGGATATTAATGCAAAATATGCATTTATAGCAAAATGTGCAACCAAAAATTACATAATATGCATTTATATGAAAATATGCAAAAATGTGTATTTATAGCAAAATATGCTAAAATATGCATTACCAAATCGATGCCAGTTTGTTGCAAATTTTTTGGTTCGCAAAGATATTTGGTTAGCATTGTTCTGTAGCTAACGACATAAAACATATATTTACCTGAAGTTCTGCGCACTACTGATAAGTATAAGCGTAAGGGTATAAGGGTTACAATTGTGGTTGCAACCACATATTTTTAGTTGCTTATAATATCACGAATAACTAATTAATTTGGTAACCACTTATTTTTTAATTTTTTTTTGTCGAACAAATATAATGAGTTTGCAGTTGGCCCTAATTCTACCGCTTATTATTGAGATACTGGTAATGAGAGACGTTATTCTATCATCGCTTAGGAACCATAAAATTAAAAGTTTTTGAAATGAGTTTTGATTGTTTAAACGTCTAATCTAAAGAGCTTAAAGTACCCTAATCAGTAGATATTATCACCATCATAAGCATCATACGTTCCGTAGTCCCTACAGTGTGTTGCAGTGTTCAATATTAAATGAATATTTTCTTAAAATCATAGCCGAATTATTATTAATTATTATTAACTTAAAAAACTCTTAAGTTTCCAAAAATGCATTTACCTTTTTTGTTAAAAAATTTCTTAACACAGCAGCTAATTGATAAAGTTTTAATCACATTTAAAAATATTATTCATCACACATTCGAACTTATACTCATAGAAATTTAAACAACATGCTCACAATTTACACCCATATTGAGTGGGACAGTATACATCTAATAAATAAATGCACTAAATAATTTTAAATATCGAAATTTTTTATAAGCTTAGAACTTTGCTTGTTCAGAGTATATCCAACACCGGCATTATTTGCTGTGTATATTGTCTTCTAGGTTAGGGGGTTTCAACCCTGGGCTATTTCTAACGGAAGCTTCGCTAACAAATACTTTTCTAACCGTAGGCAGGTAGTAATTTTTGTCCAGAGTTTATGACTTTAAGTGTTTATTATTTATTTTTCAAAACTGTATGTTGCACGGCATTAACTTGCCATTGTTGTGATAAATTTTACCAAAACTTAATAATGTTCTTTAAACTTTTTCTTTTTTGGTTCTGAAAAACAAATAAAGTGACGATACAAATTTCAATATACTAGAGATGGAATACCAGAGATGGAAAAATTGATACAATCGTACTTTGATAATATTTGATTCAATAAAGTATCGTAGTACTAACGCGACACATTTACCACTCTTATCTATCTATCTTGTGCAGTTTTGAATTAAAATAAACTTATTGCTAATTTCGCTATTTATTTTTATTTTTTTGCAAGTGACATTTGCGAAATGCTTTTTTACAGAAGATTTGTAACAAAAGTAAAGGAAATAAAAACTATAAAACGCTGTAATGAGTGCGTAAAATATATATCGGCCAATCCATGATTGATCGGACGAAATCTGGCCTTGGGTCTTCCGATTTAAATTATAAATTGCACAAATAAACTCTACGGAGCCACTTAAAGACAGGCGTTTTTGTTTTCACAAAATTCGGAAAACATGGGTCAATTTGCGATTTTATTTTTTTGAAAAAGAAAAAAATTAATAAAATGTATAAGAGGCAACATTTACACTTCGTTTAATATATTTCGGATCATAATTGCATTCTTTATGCAATTTATTTTTTAAATGTAATTTGTTTTATTATTTCCACTCTCGATTTTAAAAAAATAATGCATATTTGCAAAATATGGAATTTTTATTGGTTTTTATTTTGCAAAATGTGTAATTTTTATAAATATGAAAGGGTTAAACTAAAATTTTTAATACTCTATACTTAATTAGTTTCGTTTATCTTTCAAGTGCAGAGAAAATCTCACAAATCAAATGTATTGTTTTTAAAAGAAAGACATTCAAAAGGGCGCCTTAACACTACATTTTTGAATTTAATCTTTTTAATTTTGAAAAATTAGAAAAAACAACAAATGGTTATTTTTCTATGGATAAATATACTTACAAGCTTTTTTTCAATAACTCATTAATAACAGATCAACCCAGGACCCAAAAAAAAACGAAAGTGTTGTTTTGAGAGTAGCATTTAAGAAACAAATTGCATTAAAAATGCATTTACTTTGGAAGATGAAAAAATTCATATCGCAATACAATAAAGAAACTACGAATATTCAAACTTACACAGTTTTTGCACATTTCTCATTTTTCAAAAGAAAGTAATTAGAGCACAAGTCCGTGGATTTTCGATATTTAAAAAAACTAAAATCTCTAATCTTTAAGTGGCTACATAGTGTTTCTGAATGCAAAATTGAAATTGAAATTTAATTGAAATCGCAAGACCCAAGATCAAAAATCTCCTCTTTTGCCGGTCTTCGGTGATATGCCCAATATACACAAGTTTATAAATACTGAATTTTAGCTGCATCACCTAAAACATTTAAAACTCACATTTGGATATCGTTGTGCTGACCGAATTGATTGGTTGCAGCAACTAAAACTTACTTTTCAATTCGGTTGGTATTTTATTGTTCTGTCAGCCCTAGTTATTTTTGTTTGACGAGTTTATTTTGATAAGTCAAGCTTACTAGCGACTTATTATTTAATTAAAGATATAAAGTCTTAGAGTTTCTGAATGCAAAATTTAATTGAAATCGGAAGACCCAAGATCAACAAATGGTCTTCTTGGGCCAGTATATATGGTTGTGCTTACCGAATTTATGGCTTGTGGCAATTTATTTTTCTGTGTGGAGGTAGCAACTTCACCTTGTTTTGAAGAAAAAGGTTGAAAAATAGGTGTACATTTAATTATTTTTTAATACTCAAATAAGAATATACTTTCCCATCCCTGGTGTATACGCATAAGTATTTTTATATTGGGGATTCATAATACGTTCCTATATGGTGTATAAGTACACAATGTTTATTTACAGATACGCACATTTGAAATTGTTGGCGCAATTTTAATATTATTTTTTAATTTTTTCTTAAAATCTCGATAATTGCATTTCAAAATATTCCTTTACATATTAAATATAACATTTTTTGATAAACAATTATTTATTTTCCTGTTTTTAATGTTTGATATATCGAAATAAGAAACAAAACAAATTGTAAAATAAACTTTCCAGTATTGGTATAACATTTATGACACTAATGATATAAAAATATTTATACATATACAATATTACATGAATCCGGCTATTATAAAACTCTATTTACAGTAGCACAAAAAGTTCAGAGTTTTTTTAAATGATCTTTATATATAAAGTTATATTTCTATAATCGAAATTTCAGACTCTAAATACATTGGAGTGAAATGTTTGCTAACCGTACCCGTCAAGTAAGCGAAATTATGCTCATATGAATAAAGTGTGCGTTAAATTTTTGTTTTAACTGTTTGTATTAGTATGAGTACATTCATTTTATACTTAACCTACTTGTAGTTTGTAAAAGCATCTCGTTTTTAGTTTTCCTTACTACATCTATGACATACAAATGAACGTTCTATAAACTAACAAAATTGAACATCCCAACATTGGGTAGTATAACAACATTGTTAGCTGTCATTGCATTGGTTGTATACACACAAACACACACAAACTCAATATAATAAAATAAAAATAAGGCAGAAAGGATTTTTTACCTTGCCTTGTAGTAGTGTTCAGTTTGTAGTGTTCTTATGTGTTATAAGACTTTCTACAAGTTTGCAGCTGAGACTTTAGTTCAGGGAATTATTGATTAAAACTTTTTATTTTGCCAAAGCTTTATGTTGTTGTCACCGATGTAGTAAGTCTTTTTTTCTTTTTATTTTTGTTCTAACAAAACATTTAAACTACGGTATTTATTAGTAATCTTTTACAAAACAAAGCACAAAAAAAATGGAAATAAAAGAAAACCATTTAAATGTTTTAATGGAAAAGTTTTATAATCAACAACAACAGTATTTGATCGTATGTTTAAAAGTAATTACTTTAATTGAACTAGGTAAAGTAAAATGCGTTTATTGTTGTATGAAAAACGCAAAAAAAAATGTTTAATAGAATTTCTAGCACACAAAATTTATCTGAACATTTAATTTACTTAAAAAAAGGATGAAGTACTCAATTTAAAGGAGAATATTCTTTATATTGCGGACGCATTGATTTCTTTAGTAAACTAGTTTTTTGTGTATATACCAATTTAATCTCAATCCCAAACCGTTAATTTGTATATAAAACATTGATAATCCGTTATACAAATAGTTTTCCGTGATTATTTTCATTGAATTAACTAGAATCGCCAAAAAGTTTAAATTGATCGCCATTGGCTTGGAAAAAATAATAGGGAGGATTCCAATATTATGTGATGTTTTTAAATTTTTTTTGCTATATCTTACGAAAACTTATATTATACAAATACTTGATGGACAGATTTTAATGCATTTATTGCATCAATTTTGCTTAGTTAAAATAATATAAGAACAAATTTCTGCGATATAAAATATTAAAGAATACCTATTTGTAATGCGAAATTAAGTTAAAATTTTGAACTTAGTTTCTCTAGAATATATTTTAAACCTCCCCAGAAATATATAATTAGTTTTGATATCGAACATTTAACAAATCATTTCATAACTGATATTTATTTGTGCTACAATTAAAAACAAAGTATGTCAAGTCAGCAACATTTTTGTTGGGAAAGGCCTTGCAGAAAATTTGCTAATATCAGCCAAAAATTTTGCTGACTTTTGCATTTTGCTATTCCCAGCAAAAATGTTGCCGGCTATTTCACCTATTTCAGCCAGCCAAACTGAATTATTGCAATATCGGAGTTTTATAGCCTGTGAATGATATCACTTTATTTATGGAGATTCCAACGAAATTACCAGCACATATTTTCCCTTTTATCCTAAATCCATGCAAAATACTTTTGACCAAAAAAATCAGAGTTTTTTCAAAAACTTTTAGTTTTAATTTATAGTATTTATAGAATATTCATAATGTGCTATTTTTGGTTGGTTTATTATTAGTTAGTCGTTTTCACCTCAAATCTACAGAAATATAGCATATTTTGAACTGATCGTGAAACATAATATTTTTTTTGAAATTTGTGTGATCAAGATTTTGCAGTGGAAATTATTTCTAATTTTCATGTTTCTCTAGTGTGAAAATTTTAACCTTAACTTTACTGAAAATTGTATAAATAAGAAATAAGTTTATTTAAATTTAACATCCAAACGATTTTGAACCACATTATTTCCTTCTCTGGTTTTAATTTTATTACCAAGTCATACAGCTTCATTGCAATTGCTAAACAAAACCATTGTCACTAAACCAACAAAAACAATGTCAAGTAATATAATTTTTAGTGTATTTTGCAGGAAAATTGAGATTTTTGTAAAGTGTACAAATAGTTGAAAATTCAGGTACAACTACAGAAACAAGTACTTGGATTTGCGCTAGCAGCATTTTCAATGAAGTTGAGAATCACAGTCTCTTAAATTTAGGTGACCTACATTTTAGAAGAACTAAATTTTGGTTGACAGTTGTAGTTGAATTAAATCAACCGAAAATTTCTGCTAAAAAGTTTTCTCCGGATTTAACCAGTGCACTATAGGTCAAATGGAAATTTTCTGTGCGAAATTAATAACTTCTACAAAAACATGGTATTCAAACCAAACCCTGTAACAATTCCATAAGTAAGTTTATCCCTATTTAAAAAAATGGAATTTAACCCATTAACGACCAATAATTAACCCTTTTTCGACCATTAAAACAAATATAATACATTGAATTGATTTATTTTCTTTATTATATTATAATATTTTAAATTGCTTAAATCTAATTCATTTTGTAAATTTAAATCAAAAAGGGCTTTTTCACTTTCATCAATATCATCAATTTCACCAATTTCATCAATTTCTTCGTCTTGGTTGCTAAGCTGAAATTCTTCTATGGATTCGCTGCAACATAATAGCTCAATAACTTCAGGTGGAAGTGAAGAACGTTTACGCTTTTGTAAGCGTCTGGTTAAAAATGTTGTGGAAATTAATGGATCTGAAGTATCGACAGCTCTTTTAAATACATCTAACAGGTTATTGGTGCGGCTGTTATTGCGAGAGTAATGTAACCGATCGGCTTTGTATATTTTGTGTCGCGATTCAGAAGCTTCTTCTCCAAGAAAACCTATTGGTAGTGCGCTGTTTTCTATTATTTGTTTTGAGTGTATGAGCACTTTATAGACCGTGGCAGTCATTGGCAACCAGGGATATAGCTCCTGAAAACTGATAACGAAACTTCAGCAAGGGTCATTTGCTGTTATACCCTGAGGTCGGCATTTTAATTTTACTGCTGTAATTTTATTATAGTGTGGATAAATATCGCAGTTTCTTGATTTGCTTTCGTGGCGTATTGCATTATATTGTTCTTTTCAAAAATTGTATTCAAGAAGGAAAGCTGAGGCCTCATCCGCAGAAAGTGGAATTGGTTTTTTGGTATCTTGATTACACATTTTCCGCGTTTTTGATGGCATTCATACTTTCTTTCAGGACTGCAGCCAAATTGGAATCACCTTGTTTACGAGCCGATGTTGCTGCTGCACGAACGAGAAGGTTAGTATCAGCTTTCTCAGTTCAAAGATTTGTGGCTTCTCTTTTTTTTTCCAAATTCTGCTTTTGCGCTGAATAGGACAGCTGGGCGTCCAACACCGGTAGAAGTAGGTTTTTTTGAAATATCACTTACCAAAGAATGTAATTCAGAATTCAGCCACGTATGATTTTGATCCTAAAAGACATTTATTTTCTGTGACATTTTTCCCACTTTTGAGCCAATTTTACGCAAAAGAAATCTATTGTTTGCTTTATATTTTTATATATTTCATCCGAAATAGTATTAAGTTTGATTTTGTCAACAACGTGTTTGAAAACTCTATCAAATTTGTCTTTCTTATTGCATTATTTTCGCGATATTTCAAACAGATCTTTTTTTTTTTTTTGATACAGAGATTACTTACAAGAAAAGGCATAACTCATAAAGCGCAAATAATCGCAATTTGTCACAAAACAAAATTAACTCATTACATTATATTTAATCGCCTTTTTCAATTTGAAAGAGGTCAAATGGGGTCAAAACTTTTAAACTCTTACGGAATATAAAAGTTTAAAAAAAACTGAACAGTTTTAAGGAATGCTGTCTAATGAGTTCTTTTCAAGTATATCGACATAAATATAGAGCAGTTATAATTAAAAATAGTAGTACTTACATGTCTCTTTATTTTCCATTTAAATTAATAAGTTATAATAAACAAAATCGAGTAATTCAAACTTAAAGTTGACATTACACTATTGAACACTCTAGCACGTTTGTAGCTAAAATTGCATTAATTGACTTTGACGTACAAATGCGTAACGGTTCTTTTTTAACGCAAAAAAACATCACGTCTTTATTTTGAAGCATTTACAATTAAAAACAACAACAGCAAGAGTACAACGGCACACTGATTTTTATCAATTTAGCACAGAAATGGCTCTCATTTGATCTAATGTGCAGTGTAGTGATTACTTAATAATTGCGGAGTAACGATTTTCAGTAAATTTTGGTCTTTCGCTTAGTTTCCAAGATATAGCCTATTATATGATTGAAAAAAAAGTATGATAAAAAAACACCACATGCAAGTAAAACTGATAGCAGAGAAACAAACGTTTTTTTTTTTTTGACAACAATTGTGACTTAATTTTTTACAGTTTTGTTAGTTTTTTGTTTTTATATACATCGAGATTATTTTTATGTTATTTTTAATTTTTAACGAGCTTCCAACTTCCGTATATTTACAAAAATAAAACAAATCAAACATATTAGCTAGGTTGATACTAGTATTTCGATCTGGCTAAATATCTCATCAGAACCCGAAGTTTTACAAAAGTTAAAGCCTCCATAATAGGCAGAACTTTAACAAAAAACCTATTAGTCATTAATTTTGCCCCATTCTTGTCTTCTTAGTAATCAAGCACATGGTTAGGGTCTTTTCCTAACAAGCATCATGACGTTACTAAACTTTGAAGACCAAAAATGTTATATTTACATAACAAATTTTTAGTTTTTACTCTGGCTCAAGTAATATTTTTTAATTGATTGGCAAATTTGTAAAATTGGGAATAATGAATTACTGAATTTTAGGTTGAACAATTAGTTAAAATACTGAAGAAATTTGTTCTTGTGGTGAAATAAGATAACTAATAAAGCTTGAATATATATTATTGAATGATAACTAATAACTTTTGATAAATAACTGATTTAAACGTAAGACAAAGTAAGAATTAGATCAACTGAATTAGAACCAGTTTAACAGACTTTTGAACTTACTTTTTTTATGAGTGTAGTTTATATGTTTTATGTATATTCCTATGGTCTTCCACATTCTCCAACACACATACAAAATAAATAACTAGGTATACCACTTACTTATCATCAACCATCCGCACCTCTTAACCACATACTTAATTCATGTACAAGGTATAAAATAATCACTTATAACCGCTTTCACTCTTGGCTCACACACAAAATCAGTGTCAGTCAGTTTTGTGGATTACAAGTGTGTGCAAATGTGGCTGGTTTTCAAAAACTTACTTACAAAATTGTTGTTTTTTTTTTTCAAATGTACATATCTATTCAATGTCTATTCATATATTGTGCATATATGCTGCTGCTGCTACCACACTTGAAAAGTTAACACTGGCAAGAAACATTCATATCAACATCGACATAGTTGTAACCCGATTTTAGTAGTGGCGCCTAAAGGCGAAGGCTACAACAACTTTAACAGCTGGGCCAAACAACATATACCAGTTTTAAGTATTTACAACATGGTAAATTTTATATTTTTACTGTTTTTGTATTTAACATACAAAATAGCAGACGTTTTGGCGTGTTCAACTGAAAAATAGCAATAACACATCTTTTACAATGTAAACACGAAAAAAAGACTTGTTTACTTTTACTTGACTTAAATTCTACTACGGACATGTGCGACGTTAATTTTGTGTTGTGCCTTTTCTTCATTTTTATTTATTTTTAATACAGTGCCACCGCGCTTACAGTTTCAACATTTATCCATGATGGTAACCGATTCGATGCGGTTATCGGTAACGTTACGCTATTTTTTTTTTTTTGTATTTCGGTAACGCTATTTTAGAGGTAACGTTATTTCGGTAACGGTTTTCTTTGCGTTAAAGTTATTTTACTTATTTCGGTAACATTAGATATTTCGGGAACGAATTATACTAAGGATAATGGGTTTCCAGTTATTTCGGTACCAGTATTTAACGGTAACGCTATTTTAGTTATTTTGGTAATGTCAAAGCACATTTATATTTTTAGTCACACTATGTCCGAATTACAATGACTGGCTAGTTTATGATCAAGTTTTGAGAAAATATAGTATCTATTTACAGCGATTGTTTTTCTCTGAACTTGTCAGATTATTTCAGTAACAGTATTTTATTGTTATTCGTATTTTAGTTATATCAGCCATTGTTTGCGGGTAACGGTATTTCAATTATTTCGGTAGCGGATTCTTGGGGATAACGATAGTCAGTTAACACGATTTTGAATCGATATCTGTATTTTAGCGGTATTGCCTGACATCCCTGCATTTATCTTAGCTTAATTCTTTCGTCTTCACTTTAACATCTTCTTACGCCTCGTCGGAAGAACCTCTAACCCTAAAGTGCGACCACCAAAAATGTTTTTCTTTTATTATGTATTTGGATTGTCTCTACACTGAAGGCAGTTCTGCTGTAAATATTTGTAGTTGTTTAAGTTGTAATACAGTATCTTAATTTTTGACTACATTTGCAGTTCATTTAAAAAATAAACCACATCAAATTACTGTATTATAATTTTACATTCTTTATACAATAGTTTTTTTTATTAAAAAAAAAAATAAAACAAATAAATGTTTGTTTATTTTTCACTACATATGTGGTAAGTGTTTACTGAAATTGTGGTACATTTTTTGAACAGTAAAAACAAATGACAATGTTAGTTGAAATTACTGAAATGTAAGTCGTCCTTTTTTCAAGTGAAATTTTATTTGTATTTAACTACATTTTCAATGGTCTTTACCTACATAGTATTCTACGTGTAGTGTTTGGGGTTCGAGGGAGTTCCCGGAAAAAGTTTGTGTTGTTAATCCAAATATAACCCACCTTTCTAAAACAAAAATTGAGAAAGTTTTTGGAAAATAATAGCAGTTTCAAATGAGTTAAAAATGTTAAACAGAAGCTCATATAGTTTCACTTTATTTTAGCGTTTTATGGAGATTCTTTAATTAAATTAACAAAGTTGAAAAGTACGAGGGCGGATCAATAAGTCCGTGACTTTTTGAATAAAACGCAGTTTTTTTTTTTGCAAAAAAATGTATTTTTCAACATAATCTCCTTTTAGCTCAATACACATAGTAAAACGTTTCTCCAATTGTTGTATCCCTTCCAAAAAAATAGGATTTTTCGAGGTCCATAAAATAGGCATTTGTGTGATCAATAATTTCATCGGTGTGGTGTATTGACCTCAATTGGCCGTTCAGAACGTTCAGCGTCATTTGTACTTGTGCGACCACAACGAAAGTCAGTAAACCACTTTTTTTATCATTGAAATCGATGGTGCAGAGTCGCCATAGTATTTATCAAGCTTTTCTTTGGTTTGATAGACGGTTTTTTTTTTTCGCAAAAAATAACGGTTAATGAGCACTCGAAATTCACTTTTTTCCATTTTAAAAAAAAATCCATGAGGTTGTATGTTTTAAACAGCTGTTAAACGCAAAAGTAAATGACGGAACTTGCTCAAAATTTGACAGTAGACTATTAACAGGTTTTAATCGATATGAGCAGTGTTTCATTTCATATAACTACGAGGGAAGTTCGAAAAGTCACGGACTCATTGATCCGCCCACGTATAGAATAAAAGTAAACAAATTTTATTATAGACTTTTTAAAATTTATTTATTTAATAAAAAAATCTCCATGAAACGCTATAATAAAGTGAAATTATATGAGCTTTTGTTAAACATTTCTAAATCATTGGAAACTGATATTATTATCCAACAACTTTCACAATTTTTTGTTTTAGAAAAGCCGGTTATATTTGGATTAAAAACACACTAACTCGAAGGATTGCACAATTTACGGACATAGGTCTATACAGCCAAAGCCTGGTATAACGGATTTTCGGTATAACAAAAACGCGATAATATGAACAAATTGTTTGCACTGACCACCTTACGTAACAAATTTTTCTGAAAATTTATATACGTTTGTAAAAAAATAAGAAAAATCGTAATAAAAAAAACTATTTGTTGGAGAACTCTGCCCACTATGGCAGCTATATTTTTCATTTTAAATAAACTCAACATTTTGAGAAATGTTAAATTTTGCAGTGGATTTAGTACAAAAAGTTATTGCGATATAACAAATATTTCGATATAACGAATATTTCAATATAACGAATTGGCCTGACAATATTACATTCGTTATAATGGACTTCGAGTGTATTTCTAATTATTATCGCTATGCAAAATTAAACAATTAAAAAAATCTGTTGAAACAAGCTCTCTTTTCATTATTCTATTTGTAGTTTTGTTAGCGGTTTTGATCTTTTGGATAGTCAAAAATTTAAAAAAATTATTTTTTGGAGTTTTAAAATTTTTAGAGTTTTTTGTATTTGACACTGACGCAACAAACGATCGTAGGTGTTGTAATTATGCATAGTTTAAGGTATGTTTCGTTGATATGCCCTTAATATATAACGGGCATGATCATCACAAAAGTCGAAGAACATGAGCGTGAATTTTGTTAAAAAATCAGTTTTACACTGTTTAGTTTTTATAGTACTCCAGTTTGTTGCTAGAAATGAATTTTTTGCTATTTAAAAAAAAAAATCATGTGAGAAAACTGCACTAATTTGGAATCAATTTTTAGAAAATATATTTCCTATTTAACTAATTACGTCAAATTAAAATATAATCTCCAAAACAAATCATCATTTTTAAATATCGTGTAAACTTCGATATATATATTTTTTTGAAACACCACGGAATTTGACAACAATTATTAGAAAGCGCATGAAGAGGAAAAAATATATATTTATTATTTTGAAATTAATCAGAAAATTAAATTTTAAGAAATAAAAATTTTTAAACCACCATAACTTTTGCGCCCCTTGCTGGAAGTGATTCAATCAAACGGATTTGAATATGTCTTAAAACACTTTAAGGTAAACAATACCTTGTGAGTATGAATATGAATTATTCTGCCAGAATAATTGTGCATATTTTGTTGTTGTAACAAAATACAAAGAGGTTAAAGAATGTTTCATTAACTTTTTGCTAACTTTAAGAAATTTTTCATTGAATTAATATAATGAAATATTTCATTAAAAATCGTCCTATTAAATTCTCTCTGTGTGATATTTTCTTTTTATTTTCTCAAAAGTCAAAATATTTGTCTCAATGTCAATGAAAAATTTTGGATAGGAATAATCGATCACTCTTATACTAAGACTATTATCTGCATGATATTAATGAATTTTTGCATAGAAGCAATGAAGTGGCACTGTATCATGCTCATTAAATATTTAAAATTATTGTAAGTTTTCATAAAATTTTATGAAAATATTATTTTATTTATTAAAAGTATCATTCACTCAATAAAGAAGTTATATTCAAATTCTAGTTTCATAAAAAGTATGAAGCTTTCCATTAAAATTCTCTATTTGTACACACAGAGAAATAAAGTGCCAACCGAATTGAAAAGTGTATATTAATGGTAACAACGTATAAATTCAGTTAGTACAACGATATTTACATTCGATATCTGAATAATTTTGGTATTGCAACTAGAATTAAGTTGAATTAACCGAACTTTGTTGTGAAAACTAATGTTAAGTTGTGCCAACCGTCTGAAATTACTAATAACCAAGTTTGAGTCATAATAAAAGAATTTCAGTTGGCAAATACCTAAATTTTTCTCTGTGTGTATGTTTTAAATATTGTACCATTTTATTTTTAATAATAACATGTTTGTAATTTTTTTTTGCAATGGAATTACCCTTTTCAAAGAGGACGGGTCTTTAAAGTCGTAAAGTTTTTGTGTCGAATACGGATCAAGGCGATAGCATTGTAAAGTTTATCTCAGTAGCTTTAAAATGATATATAATAGCACCTTATTTACAACTCAGCAAAACAACATTAAGGGGTGCACAATTTGCAAAAACTGCTAGAACGAAGATTTTGATTTTATAGCAAAATTGTTCTGAGACAACCAAAATGCATAATCATGAAAACATTTTTGTGTTCAAATTTTTGGGGTATAGCTCCTTCCGACGAGGCATGGTATATTTAATAAACAATTTTGTATTTTTACAAAAAATTCTAAGTTTGTATATGCTCTAAAATTTCTTAATTTGTGTAGGGCAAAGAATTCTCCTTTAAATTAATCCTTTTAAGTTTAATTTTTTTTTTCTCTCTTTAGTTTACTTTTCAAAGAATTTCAATTGAAATATCCCTTTATTTATAAAAAATTGCGAGTTTCAATTTACAAAAGAAAAAGAAAGTTGTTACCTTGATGTGTTATTACTTAAACTAAACCAGAAGGTGAAATTTACTTATTTTGCTTTTTTATGTACGCACTTTTGTTGTATGTATGTAGTATGTATTGGGTAGGTACTCAAAGAAAGTATTGAGAAATATTTTAAATTTATATGTTATTTTTATGTCAAGAAAAGTAAAAGTTTTCTGGCGAGTGTGTGCAATTTTTTTTAAGGAAACATGTTTTTAATAAAACTTTAGTAAAACTTTTATTATCATGTATTGATTGCGCTATTAGAAGATGTAATTGATTTGAAAATAATAATAATTTGTAAAACGTTTGTTGAGAGTTGTGTTTAACAAATAATTGAATCACAGATCTAGGTTAGTTCTGTCGCATGTAGTCGAACATATAATTGAACTGGTTTTATTTAAGAGAGTTCACTGTGACTTGTCATACATTTGTGATGATGTAGTTATCATTGTATGATTAAATTAAAAGGCAATGATGTGTGTCAGTTTGTACACGTTTTCCGTAAAAAAAACGATTGGTAGATCTTTGTTCATTACGCCTTACAGTTTTACTTCGGCTTCAAATGGAAGAAATCGTTTTTTTTACTGCGTTCGCCCGTTCGCAATTAAGGCTGAAAATTGAAAAAACGTGTTTTTATTAAAAATTTCCAAATTCGTGATTTTGGAAAATTTTATTTTTTTCAGTTACTCCTCAAATTTATTCAGATATACAACCCTGACCTCATATTATTAACTTAGCCTGGATTCAAAAATGACTCACAAATTATTAAAAATTCTAAAAAATGTGTTTTTTAAAATGCCTGATTTGCTTTTTTTGCAATATCCCAGTAAAAAACGCTGCTCACATGCAAGCAGTTTTGTAAGGGAGTAAGCCAAAAAGAATCCCTTACAAACCTGCTTTCATATGCTATGGTTTTTATATGGCGAACTCCCACTTGGAAGCATAACTTTTGGGCATAATAAGCTCGGATTTTAGCGCTTACAATAAGCTGTGATTTCATGGCTTTCAGTAAAATTATATTTCATGCCTACACTATCACGATTAAAAGTAATAATATGAATATACATAATTTATTTACATAAAATTCTACAGATATTAATTTTTTCTTGTTAACATTTTTGACATATGTATAACATAATCATTTTATATTTTTTTTACCACTCCACGTGCTAGCTCTTCATAAACAGTTAAATGACTAATTATTTTTTATTACATACTAGAAAACAACAAACACAATCGGAAATCACTCGGGAAAATTGGCAGAGATCGCTTATAATCAATTTAAAAGCTTTACAATCTACATAAATTAAGTTATACATATCTGAGTATGTGGAGTACACTGTTGTGGTGTGTGTGAATTCCTGGATAACTGATGGAAAGAAGTCTCTGAGCCCAAATAAAATCACCATATGATTTTATTCTCAGTCAGTTTATCCCAAATAGTACCAAAAGAAATAAAAGACAAAAAAGGTCGAAATTACTATTTGGAATATTGAAAATTTTATTGGACAAAAAATGGAAATAGATCTTACCAGTACAAATGTTAAGTTGACAAGGAAGGTTGTAATTCTTATTTTACCGGAAATAAGTATCTATGACTTTTCGGTTGATTTGACATTTAGTTTAGGCTTTAATGGGGAAAAAGAGATAGAAAGTTATCTCGGTGACTTTCTATCTTTCATAACATTCAGCCTTTGTCTATAAAATCTAGGAATTTAGGGGTAGAAGTTTTATGAGTTAATGGCCAAGTTAAATTGAAATTTTTGGCATTAACAATATCGTTTTGTCCCCAAACCCCTTTGATGAGAACATAAAATTTCGTCAACATTTTTCATAACATTTTCAATCGGTTAACTCGATTACTCGATGAATTTTAATCAAACAATTGTTTGAGTAATTAAAATTGGCCTATTTCGAGTAAATCAAAATATGTTTAATGTCAGTTCATATTTTACAAAAAAAATTAAAATTGTTTCTTAAAAAAAAATTCTTTAAGAAGTTAAACACCACAATCGAATACTATTTAGGATCTTAATAATTTTAAATATATAATGTTAGCAGACGTTTATTTTTAATTAAAAAAAAAAAAAAACATTTAAGAACTGCTGACTGATATTGTATTTATTTTGTATGTTATTTATATTGTTTACTTTAAACGAAAATATAGTGAAAAAAATGTTAAAGTTATTCAAGTTACTCGAATAATTTTAAAAATTCACTCGAATAATTGAATAAGTGCAAAATCTTAAAATCGTGTTTCTCGCTTACTGTAAAAAAGCAAACCCGTGTAATTTGAATGCCATACTAAACACAAACTATAATATTTTGAAATTATTTCCTTTATTTTATTACAACTATATATTATATTATAGATAAAAATACAATTGACATTTCCAAATTAGACATTTTAAAAAATCTTTAAAATTAATTTAGAAATAAAACAAGTTTTTGCATTTTTGTAATTTGTGGGTAATGTTTTACTCCAGGCTAAAGTGGCTAAATTGGTTAATGATATCCGTTGATGTAAGAATTCATATGAATAATTTTGAGTATAAGGTACCTGGTATTGGGCTTCATAAAAAAATCGATGATGAAAACTCTCCATTCATAACCGTCCGTCCTCACACTGCGGTGTAATACATCCCAGCAATAGTGTGAATTGCGTGTAAAAGGTTAATGTAAATTGGCTATGTGATAAAGAAAAAATTAGTGACACGTTTTTCGTTTTAGCGGCCCAATCCCATATTTAGGGGATAGAACGTGGGACAAAAGAGACCGATTTTTCTTTGTACGGCTTATTTCGAATTGTTTTAGAGATATTTTAGATTATTGGACTGCCAAATGAAAGAGCTTTTGGAGAAAAAGCATGCCCGAAAACTTTCAGGTATTTTTGTTACTCAAAAAGATATGTGTTTAAGTAATAGTTTTTAAAAAATTTTAAGAGATATTTGACTACAACATAGTCTAGACGATTGTTTTTTTTTTTTTATTACTTTACGTGTATGTTTGGTATATTTTGTATGTATGAAATGTCAGGTTCGAGATCATAATTTTTAATATTACTATTACAAATAGAGAACAATAATTTTTAATAAATGTAAGAGAAAAATTAAAAAAATTCTGAAAGGTCCACTTTAGGAAAAGTAATTGTTTAATATTTTTTTTGGTATTTATTAAATTTATTTAAGGAAGCAATTTGTTTACTTAAAATTGTGAATATCAGTTCTGCTACTGCTCTCAAAGTGCAAAGACGTGTTTATTCTCGTTATTACAAGTGTTTAAAGCAAAATTAAAAGACCTGTATATTAAAACAAAACAATAATTTTGCATTCCATTGAACAATAACAATTTGTTCATAGATCGTAAAAAACAAAAAAAAAAAAATATATATATATATATATATAAAAACAACATAAAGCGTGCATTACCTAAAGATGATGATAACGCATTATGCGTTAGCAAAATGAGTAAAAAATCAAAAACCAATAACAACTCGTCCAAAACGAATTATTTCTTACCGTTACAAGCTGTTGATGATAATGATGAAGACGAAATAATTGTACAAAAACCAATTAAAGTCTCTATACCACCAATTACCATATTAAAATGTAAAATAGAAGAACTTCATGAAATATGCAGAAAGTATGAAATTTCTGATTATTCTATAAGAAAAATTTCAATCGGCCTGAAATTATTTTGCCGTTCTAAGGAAAATTTTGATAAGTTGTGTTCTGCACTTACAGGCTCGTATGAATTTTTTACATACGCAACTAAAAGTGAGAAACCCTATAAGGCTCTAATTTTTGGTCTTGATAAGTATGACCCTGTGACAATTAAGAAAAAGCTTCTAGACATAGGTCTTAAATGCTTAGACGTAAAGCTAGTGGTTAAAAAGAATAATCACAATGTTGAATATTTTATTTATGTTGTTTATTTTGAGCGACAGTCTATAACAATGAGAGAATTAAGACAAAATTATTCTGTCATAGAATATGTAAAAATCAAATGGGAGTTCCAGCAAACAAAAAAAAAACAAAATCAACCAATGCTACAATTGCCAGATGTTTGGCCATGGTTCTAGCAGATGTAAGGTTAAAACATTCTGTGCAAACTGCGCCGGTTGGCATAAAACATCCGATTGTAAGGAGACGACTATAAAATGTGCTAATTGTCAGGGAGACCACAAATCTTTTGCTGATAAGTGCCCAAGTAGGACTACATACGTAGGAATAAGACAGCGTTCGCTACCTACACCAAGACGCTCCATTCCGCGAAACCATAGTTCTACAAACCCAGTCAACTACAATAGAAATTTTCCAAACACCTTACGCCAAAATGTTCCTGATGCTGCAAGGGTATGGCAACAAAACAACAATATTAATAGTAACAATGATTTGTTCACGTTACAAGAAATAAAAAGCTTAACTCTAGAGCTTATTACTAACCTTCGTAACTGTAGGAGTAAGGCCGATCAATTTGAGGTAATAACAAACCTTGCATGCAAATTTCTTTCATAATGGCTAATGTACTAAAAATAATTACATGGAATGCTAGAGGCATTCGCAACAAAATTCTAGAACCGTTCCAGTTCTTAAAAAATCACAACGTGGATGTATGTTTAGTGACGGAAACATGGCTGAAATCAAATATTTCAATAAGACATACAGATTTTTTTGTTTATAGAAATGATAGAGAACTCAATAGAGGAGGTGGTGGAGTTGCTATTATTATCAAAAAGAACATTCATCACAATTTGTTACCAATCATTAATACTCACCTTATTGAAAATATTGGAATCAAGGTTTTTACTAACAGTGGCAGTGTTAATATTTTTTCGTGTTATTTTCCAGTAGGTTCTGCTGATGTTGAAAATAATAAAAAACAACTCTTTGCTTCAGATAACCGTTGTACTACTTAACAAGTGAAAGATTTATTCTTGGAGGTGATTTTAATAGTAGACATCGAAATTGGGGCTGCTTAAGAGCAAACTGCTGGGGAAACATTTTAGTTGAGAAACTTATATCTTATAACAGTAATATAATTTATCCGTGTGATCATACACATGTGCCCGCTAGTTCCAATAGACAAGGTTCTACTCTTGATTTTTTCTTGTCCAATGTTCCCGATATAATTTCTCCCGCAGTCGTTTTAAATGACCTTAGTTCTGATCACCTACCAGTTCAGGTGAAACTAACTAGTGAAGTTAACAGAGCTAATTTAGTTCGCTTTGACTATAAAAATGCGAATTGGCTATCTTTTCAAAGATACCTTACGAGAAATACAGTCATAACAGATACGATGAATATTGCTTCTAATGAACAAAATGATTCAGCGATTATACAATTTAGAAACCTTATAAATGAGGCCATTAACTCGTGCGTTCCTAGGACTACTCCTTCTTTTCAACAAAGACCCCTGCCGACTTATTTGAAAATGTGCATTCAGCAAAGAAATGACTGTCGACGAAATTGGCAACGATATCGCAACTTGTCCGATTTCTATGAAATGAAAATTCTTAGTAGAAAAATAGGCGATGAATTAGAAAAACTTAAAAATAAGTATTGGACTAACTTACTTGCAACGTTAGATAAAGGTTCTGCTCCGTTTTGGAATCTGACAAAGATAACGAGGAAAAAGGGTAACTCAATACCTATATTGAAACACAATAACTCTCGATTCAATACTAATGTTGAAAAGTGTAATATTATGGCTCAGACTTTTGCATCTAACCATTCAATTTCTTCTAATTTAGGCGATACTGAAATCAACTCGCAAGTTAGTGAAACGCTTCAATCTTTTAGATCAAACGCTCCCAACGTCTCGGATGATATGCTAATAACTAGATCTCAAGTAAGCGATATTATAAAAAAAATTAAATCGAAAAAGGCACCTGGAATTGATGGAATTGGGAATAAATGCCTTAAGTATCTTCCAAAAAAATCTCTCAAATTTTTAACGGCTATTTTTAATGCATGTCTGAGACAAGGTTACTTTCCTCGTGAATTTAAGACTGCAAAAGTTATTCCGATTCGTAAGCCCAATAAACCTCCAGATAGTCCGTCTTCGTATCGTCCGATAAGTCTGCTATCCTCTACTGGTAAAATTCTTGAGAAAATTATAAATCAAAAATTGATATTTTTTATTGAATCAAGAGGCATCTTTCCTCGTCATCAATTCGACTTCCGTAAGGAACATAATACCGTTCAATCCTTGGTTCGAATTAGAAATTTGGTAACCGAGAACTTTAAACTTCAAAAATCAACTGGTATGATATTACTAGACGTAAAAGCTGCCTTCGATTCTGTGTGGCACGATGGCCTTATATATAAAATGATACGTTTTAATGTCCCCAATTTTTTAATTAAAATGATAGAAAGTTTCCTTAACATGCGCTCCTTTAAAGTTCACATTGGATCATCATATTCTGATAGTTTAGGTATACCAGCAGGGTGCCCCCAGGGGTCGTGCCTGTCTCCTACTTTGTATAACCTTTATACCTCTGATTTACCCCAACTAGAAAACTGCACCATGTCTGTTTTTGCTGACGACACAGCAATATTATGCTCAGACATATTATCCGTCAATGTTATTTCAAATTTGCAAATGGCTTTGGAAGAATTAGCTCACTATTTCAAAAAGTGGAAGATAACATTGAATGCAGATAAAACCCAGGCAATATATTTTACAAGAAAAAGAAAATCCTGTTATGTACCCCAAAGCAGCATAGTTTTTTTTAATACAGAAGTACAATGGGAACAAAAGGTAAAATATTTAGGAGTAATACTTGATCCAAAAATGAAATTTAAAGAGCACGTACAATATATAATCAACAAAGTGAATATTCTCACTCGTACGCTGTACCCTTTTATAAACCGGAACTCAGGTCTAAGTATTGAGAACAAAATACTAATATTTAAATTAATCTTTCATGCTGTAATATCTTATGCTGCTCCTATGTGGTCTAAAAGTGCAGCTTGTCCACTTAGGAAATTATGTTGGTAAAGACGACAGCAATTGTAGTCAAAAACAAATGAAATTTCATTTAATAAAAGGACGACTTACATTTCATTAAATTCAACTAACATTGTCATTTGTTTTTTAATGTTCAAAAAATGACTAACAATTGTAGTAAAAATGAACCACATGGTAGTAAAAAATAAACCAAAATTTTTTTTTTTTATTTTTTAAATAACAAAAAACAACTATAAAAAATGAATGTAAAATCATAAAACAGTCATTTGATGTGAGTTGTTTTTTTAAATGAACTACAAGGTTAGTTAAAATTTTATTTGTTCTACAAATGACTGACATTTACATTAAAAATAATGAAACTGTATTACAACCCAAACAACTACATATTTTTAATGCAGAAGTTCCCTGAGTGTCATATTAAGAAACTTCAGATTGCACAGAACAAATTACTAAAACTTATATACAATCTCCCTTGGTTCTTTTCGACATCCAGGCTTCATACTATTTCGAATATAGAGCTTGTTGCTTAAACTATCCACGAATTTTTTTAACAGATGTTCTGGATCCGAATATCCCCATATTAATGAGTTAACCTCAGCTAAGGTGGCTAGTAGGTAGTGGTTTTATTAAAATATTAAAAATATTCAAAAAGGTTTTTTTAAAATTTTGCCTCCAATAAAACTATTAATGTATATGTATAAAATTTTGTAAATAACTCTTAATTATTAAGAAGAAAAAGTACAAAAACTTGAACTATTTATAAATAATTTTAAGATGAAAATGTAAATATTATATGACTGAAATAAAAATTGAAAAAAATTGAAATTGAAAAATTGTGAATAAAATTCTTACCGTTTTCAAAAATCCGACGTAGAAAATTCTTTAATACTTGTTTGTTGTTCAGTTTTTATATTTACGAAAAATTATGCTTTATATTGCGTTTTTAAAGTAACGCAATAAAACCAAGAAAAATGTTTGCATTCAAGTCGAAACTTTTCAGAATAGTGATAGCGGAAATTAAACTCGATGACATTTATGACATATTCATGCAACAACACGAAAAAAAAAACGAATGGGAAGAAGCCATCACAGTCAACATTCCCTTAACAAATGAATAAATGAAAAATGTAATTTTCAAACAGTTCGACTTTTGGTAATTTTTAATATAAATAACTTTTTTCACAAATGTGCGATTTACGCCGAAATTCAATATGGGTTAACGCTTTAGAACAAAATCGGTTTCTCCCATTTAGAACCATTTGGCATAAAACTGTGGTGTGTAATAGCAAACGCTTTACACCCTATTATACAACTTATCCACAATATGTTTTAATTTTCAATAACATTAATTACCGTTGATGGTTCATATTTTAAAGAATATTGAATTAGTAAATTATTGACGACATAAGTACTGCGTTCTTAGACTTATTTTGTTTGTTCAATACGAACATTAAAATGACATTAGAAAAATATATTTTTTTTAAACATTAAAAAAAAAAAAACTTGTATAAGTTTTAGAATATTGTCAAAAACTAAACCAAAGTCTTGTGGAAATATTCGAATTTAATTTTTTTTTTACAATCTTTATTGCTGAACCAATGAAAACTATAACACCACGTATGAAAAACAAGAGTCTTTGCTAAAAATAATATAAAGTTATCATGAACTTAATCCAAAACTAGTACCAATATATTTATATTTTTCGTTTTTTGTTTGCAAAAGGAATACGTGGATGTATTTTTGTTTGTTTTTCTTTTTTCTTGCTATAAACCCTGCAACAATTTCACCTGTCAATACATAATGTTATCTTACATTAAAAAAATAACACAAATAAATAAGAACACAAATACTATTGTTCAAATGAAATACAGTGTCTACATCATTTTGAAATTGATGTCAAATATTTTTTTTGTGTGTTTATTATCTTTACTACGATATTGGAAAAAGTATTTTTACGTACATATAGTTAAAATGGAAAAGTATTTACAGTGTTATTTTTTTATACTGTTATTGTTCCTACAACAGCGAGGTTAACAGCTTCCATTTAAATATTTTAAAGGGTATTTTCATGCTGGTATTTTTAAGCGCCGCACAGTGGCAAACATGTGAATTTAGCACAAAAAAATTAATTTCGTTGATCTTAATAAAATTTATCAGAGATTATTCAGAACGATCGCGGCTTCCACAAAAATGTCCTCAGAGGACGTATTTCTAGGCCTGTATCTTTTATCTTTTAAATGCAAAAACAAAATAAATAAAAAAAATGTGTGAAGATGTGTGAGGTTTCATTTTTTAAGCAAATCTAGTAATATTATTACATTTTTACTGAAAATATCGATTTTATACTTAAAATAACAAAAATATATTAATATTTTAATTTTTTAATATTAAAAATAATTTAAAAAAAAAACACTGTTTTACTAAAAATGCTATTAAATCGTGTGCCGCAGTCCGATTTTAATATTTGTTTAGAGTGTTACCCAGCAAAACTTTGGTAATGGGTAGGACTTATTTCAGACCTTCCAAAGTAATGACTATCCATTCCAGTTTTTGTTATTTTGAAGGTCCGAAATAATACCTTACTAATGTGAATATATGTAACTGCTTATTTGTAAGATAAAAAACAACGCCTTACTAATATTGTGTTAAATATCTGCTTATTTGGAATATCAAAAATAATAAGTTACTTATTATCACTTATTTCAGACCTTTCGTAGTAATGACTTTCCATTACATTTGTTGTTATTTTGAAGGTCTGAAATAATACCTTACTGATATGAACATACATCACTACTTATTTTGGAAGCTAAACAATTATGTCTTACTAATATTGTGTTATATACCTGCTTATTAGGAAGGGCCAAAGAAATAAGGTACTTGTAAGGTAATAAGTAACTACTTTTTTGTAAGGTATATTTATAAAGATTCATAATATATCATAATTAATAATTTAAATGCAATTTATTTAAGCAAACAAATATATAGTTATACATAAACGACTCTCACAAAACAAAAGCTTATTTAGTAAATAACAAAATTAAGATAATTGATATTAAGTAGAAATTATTAAATTTTATTTATTAATACATTAAGAGTTTTTGGTAATAATTTTCTTATTTTCGAAGAATAACCGAGTATTTTCCTTTGAAGATTTAAAAATTTGTTGTCTAAAATATGAAAAAAAATTTTATTAAAAAAGAAATTGGCTTTTGAAAATATGTATTATATATTACGTACGTTTAATTTTTCATGAATGGAATGAATTTCCGGAATCAATATATATTCATTATTGTACGACATTTTAAGCACTTTAGCCAGAATGTTTTCTATTTTAAATAATTGTTCTTCTGAGCCATCATGTTCGTCAACCAAAGCAATATTTAAATCCAATGAATCCATGGGGTCGTTGAAAAACTTCGTAAGTTTGAAAATCTTTTTGCTAGAAATTCTTCCTCACTTAGGATTTTAGTGATTTGTAAAAAAGTTTTATCCTTCATAAGACAAATGTTGTCTGGAATATTTGTACTAAAATAGCCTTTTGGTAACAAAATTGACTTTGGAACTCCTTTCTATACCGCAGTCCGTAAACTGGATTTTTAAGTAAAACTTTATCATTTGAAAATTTATTAAAAATTTGTTTGCAAAGGTGTTTGGGGCATTTTTAGATTTTATTTAATTTTTTGCATATAGTTTTCAAATTTATACGCAGATATGCTATTTAGATCTTTAAATTCTTCGACACATTCATATATGTGTAGAAGATTGTGCACATTATATGTTACACTATTTCGACCATATAGCGCTGGAAACATTTCAACAAAAATTTGAATCATTGCATGTGCCTTAATAATATCTTGTTTGGTTGGAGAAGACAAAAGAATTCGGTATGAACAATATTACTTCTTCTGGTAAGCAGTTATTATAGTCCTTCCTTGTAATGACTAAAATCAGTAGTTATTTTAGGAAATATTAATAACTAGTTATAATTGTCCTTATTAATAACTAGTTATTTTATTGAATATTAATACCTTCTTATTTAGGTACATGTTAATACGTACTTATTTTTGCACCTATAAATAACTACTTATTAACATCCTTACAAGTATTACGTCATATAATGGCTTTAAGCATTACTTTTGATGCTACAAATAAGAAATGAAATAAGTACTTATGTGTAACTTTTGATTTCACTACATATTTTGTAACGTCTTATTTTTGTCCCTATATGTAAGCACAAGGCAAGGCCTTGCCTCGTATGACACCCCCATGTTAAAATCAGGTGTTCTTGGCCTCAACTATAAGTACTTCTGATTCTTGTTTTCTTCTTCCATTTCCCATTCTATGGTAATAGCAAGTTTTCCTGGGTAATGGAATAAATATAGTCTCAGATGCACACATTGTCACTCAACTTTTTTTTAATATATTTGTGCATTTTGAAAATTGCACCAAAGTGCAAAACAATGAACAAACAACTGTGAAAACAACTAATTTAAACCGCACCACATAACCTATGCCAACTTAGTAAATGGACAAAATTCAAATATAAATTACTGCTAAGAAGGACGTATTTTTTTAAATGCATGTCATTAAAATCTTATATTATAAGAATTATTTGAGATATTCAAAAGTAAAAAAATCAAAATGAAAGTGGTTGAAAAAAACAGTTTAAGAAAAAATTTTTAATACATGCTTAGACGGTATCCTAAAAACAAAGTGTTACGTCATTTCCTTAAAGAACAAGTACCATGTAGCACAATATATACCATATTTAAACCATTTTAAAAGTCGCCAGGATCAAAAGAAATGAAGTCAAAAAGAAAAATTACCGCAGCTGAGCTTATTAAATTAAAACAAAACCGGCGCGGCGGTTAATCAAATTGGGGCATCAAATTGTAAGTTGGCCAGAAAATTTCGCGTTTCCCAGGAAACAATTTGCAAACACTCCAAATGAAATTAAAACACTTCCAGAGGCAGACAGTACCCAAATATAGTAAAAAAAAACAATTGGAAGAAATACCAATAAAATGCAGATAACTGAGAAAAACTTCATGAAAAAAATGTTCAAATAATTTTGGATGATGAAAAATACTTTTTTTTTGCTTGCAACAACTGAAGTCTTCATTCTGGATTTTACTTGACTTGAAAAAAAAAACTCCCAACAAGTTACGGTATTCTGATAAAGCGAACTTTAAACCAAAAGTACTAGTATGCATAAAGTACTACGACATAAAGTGACTATGCCATCATTTTGTGGGCTATCTTACCTTCCAGAAACCGTATCCCATGAAATCGTAGCAGATCCTTAACCAAAAATATTATCGTTTTTATTTCGAGATCCAGAATCTTCGAATTTTCAAATTTGAGTCTTACTTTAAAGTCCATAACTTTAAAACGGCTTAAAATAATTTCAATCTGTAAAATTTAGTTGATTGAAAATTCTTCAAGCTTTCTTATGATGTATAATATTGTATGGGTTACTTCTCGAACAAAATTCATAATTCTTGTTCAAGATGAAAAAAGTTTAACTCGAAGTTTAACTAAAAGATTTGATATAATTTCCACACCATCCTTGGCGCTTTTTTTTTAAATTTCATCTCTAATAGACCTAATGCACTAATAAACAATGTTTTTTATAAATGCTGAGAAGAAAAAGTAACTACCTTAACTACTGAGAAGAAACAGTAGTTGTATCATCGAATATATATCTTTAATCAATCCCAAAATTACAACTCTTTGAAAAACCATTAACCATTAAAAGCATTACCAGGATACTTAATTTCCCCATTGTTTTTGTTCGCGATGAGTCAAAAAGTAATGGGTGCTCGTTACAATATCGCTTACAAGCCCATTACTTTTTACACACCCATTACTGTTTAGCTCAGCGCGGACAAAAATAATGGGAAAGTAAGTCGACTGGTAATGGTTTTAAGCCCTGTTTTTGCTGGAAGTGCTCGATTTTTTGTACCACTGGCACTTATAGTACCAAATATAAAGGAAACTTACAAAAATTAAAAAAAAATAGTGGATTTAACACAGCTCAATGACGTACCATTAAAGTTTGTTTAGGATTTCAAACTTAATTAAAAATTAAGTGCTGATGGCCAACAGACTGCAACTGCAACATACCGATGTCCTTATTGTTTGTAAAGTTAAATTAATTACAGAACCACGATGTCCAAAGTATAGATCTCGAGACCATTAAACACTTAAAATAGGGTTATACAAAATTGAGGTCTTCTGGTTAGAATAAAAATAATGCTCCACAATGCCACAGTGTAGTAATCCGCCCTATTTATAAAAGAAGATGAGGACGAAGATAATAACATCCATGTAATTGAAAAATGTATTTTACCTGAACTCCATTTTTTACAAGGATTTGTCAATCATATTTTTTGTAATTTCATAGTTCCCCTTGTAGGACGGGAAAAAGCTCTGTTATGGCCAAAGAAGTTGAAGCAAATTCCGAAAAACTATCACGGGGATATTTTTGAAGGGAACGCTTGTAGAAAAATTTTAAGAGAAACAGATAAATTGGAGGATCCAGAAATCTTTGATGAAGTTGGAATATTTAAAATTGAGCCATTCATTGCATCATTTAAAGTTATGATTATAATTGTTGACAATTACTTTACAACGAACATAGTCAATATTGGCAACAAAAATAAGCACTTGACTGAACTCCGTAGATCTTTTCAGAGTACGAATGTCAAACTCTTAAAATTCATGTAATTCTTCATCATTTAGAGCAGGGTCTTATACATTTGGGGTTATGGTACGAACAATCTGGCGAATCTATTCCCAGAGAATTTCTCAAACTTTGGGATAGATACAAGATAAATCATTGATCCAACTTTTTCGGAACGATTAAAAAAAGCGGTAGTTACTTTCCCTTCTCAGCATTTTTGATTTGGTCTATTGGAGATACCACTTAAAAAAAAAAGCGCCGATGTGTCTGTCCCAAGGATGATGTGGATATGATATCAGCTCTGTTAAATAAACTTGGAATACAATATTATATAGCATAAGAAAGCTAGAAGAATTTTCTATCAATGGAAAATATTAAAGATCTTCAACTGGTTTCTTTGAAAGCATAAGAATATAACAAGAGTGGTACAATTTTGTTACACCATCCACTATGTTATTTAAATTGATATGTGCTTCTATCAATAAAAAAACTCATAGCCAGTGCATACGTCATGCACTTAATATAAGTATCCAGTCAAAAAGTGCCAGTGGTACAAAAAATCAAGCATTGGCGTACAACTGGTTAACCAAAGAATTGTAATTTTAAAATAGATTCAAGAAAATATTATCGATAATTTAACTTTTTTGGCACGATAAAAAAGCGGTAGTTACATTTTCTTCTCAGCATTTATAAAAAAACATTGTTTATTAGTGCATAAGGTCTATTAAAAACGCCATTAAAAAAAAAGCGCCAAGAATGCTGTGGAAATGATATCCCTTGTTAATTGAGCTTGGAGTTAAACTTTTTTCATCTTGAACAGGAATTATACATTTTTTCGATAAGTAATCCATACAATATTATATATCATAAGAAAGCTTGAAGAATTTTCTATTAACAGAATTTTACAGAATCATATTATTTTAAGCCGTTTTAAAGTTATGGGCTTTTAAGTAAGACTCAAATTTGAAAACTCGAAGATCCTGGATCTTGAAATTGAAACGATGATATTTTTGGTTAAGGATCAGCTACGATTTCATGGGATACGGTTTTTGAAAGGGTAGATAGACCAGAAAAAGATGGCATAGTCACTTTTTGTCGTCATTTTTTCCAACTTAATTTTGCTTCTGGCCGGGTGTGTATGGGCAATCATTTCGACGAAGGGTATATCACAACTTTACATCCAGGATTCATTAATACATTAATAAATGTTTAGTAAAACTTGAAAATTTGTCTGAAATAGAGACTACCAAGACGTCATATTATTTTGGCCAAATTTAGCAAGATGTCATTATTCCAAAGAGACATTCAAATGGATCAATGCAAAAAACATACTTCTTGCACTGATATACGCAAATCCTCCAAACATCACAAAACCACATCCAATTGAGGGTTTTTGGAGTCTTTTGTGCCAAAAAGTGTATGAAAATGATTGGGAAGCCAAACGTGCAGAAGAATTGAAGAAACAAATTAAAAGCAGTGAATGCAAATTTACATGAATGTCGTCCAAAGCATGGTTTGAAATACGCCAATTTAGAAGATCGCGGTTTGTTAGCTCTCTACAAAAAGTGAATTAAAAATGTATAGTCTATACTGTGCTCATAGCAAAAGAGATAATTAGTTTTTTAATTAAAAGCGTTTTAAAATTGTGCATTTAATAAATTGGGATAGGTTTAACTTGTTCATGCAGGGAATAATACTTTTACACTCCAAAAAAGTGGTTTTAGAGTAGTTAAACTACTGACAACATATGAGATCCAGTGCAAAATAAATTAGTGTTTGAGCTAACTTGTAACTAGGATGATGTGTGGAGTTGTTTTTAAACTACTTTATCGTAAGGGTTTTTTGCGAGAAAATATAAAAATTGTTTTTCGGGCTTTCATTATTTTCATATATTTAGTTAGAATATTGTTCTACCTCAAGTCCAAAATGTAATATGATAATTTTCTTGATAGAGAATACAATTGTTTCATATGCATCACCCTCATCTTCAGTTGTCCGCAAGAGAAAACGACAATTGGCTTAACTGAAACCGAGGCATTACATACAAATGACAAAATGAACTTTATGAGCATTTTCCTGCCTTAGTGTATTAACTGTCTGATTTCAATAGATAAACTGTTCTTCAGAATAATGTATAAAAAACTATAAGAAAGTAATCAATAAAATTACTCCACCAAATTACAATAAACTTATTAGAATCACTGTGACCTGCAGTGCCGCACCGACCATATAAAATAATATATGAACATATATGACCATATTTGTTCATACATGTAAATGTATTTATATTTTTCTTGTATGTACGAATATGGATGACCTCATATGAATGATCATATAAAAGATATGCATATATAAAATTATATAAACATTTCGCACACCTAGTACAAAAGTGACTCAACTCAAATTTTTTATTTTTAAGAAATCGAAAAAAAATATTTGCAAATATTAACAACAACAAAATACACTGATATTTTTTTAATAGATAAACAAGTATATTAAGCATATTTTAAGCATATAAAACCGAAAAATTAAAATTTTGAGTTAAGTCACTTTTGAACTGGGTGTGCGATATGTGGAATTTCATATTAAGACAATTTTTTATTAAATTTAAATATAAAAAAATAAGAGGTCTTTAATAACTGCACTTAGAATACTATGTAGGTACAGACCACTACAAATGTAATTAAAAATAAATTAAATTTAAGCTGATGAAAGGACTACTTACATTTCAGTAAATTTAATTAACATTGTCATTTGTTTTTTACTTTTCAAAAAATTAACCACAATTGTAGAAAAAATTAACCACATATGAATTCAAAAATAAACAAAAATTTATTTGTTTTATTTTTAAAATAAAAAAAACTGCTATATAACATGAATGTGAAATCATAATGCAGTAATTTGCTGTGGGTTTTTTTTTTAAATGAACTGTAATTGTAGTCAAAACTGAAATTTCTTCTACAAATTACTGTTTTTCACTTAAAAATAAAGATACTGCAGTACAACTGAAACAACTACAAATATATACAGCAGAAGTTCCCAGAATGTGTCTTATTACGATGCTACATATACGTATCAACTTCAAAAGATGTATTCTTAAAGATTCATTATTAAAATTTGTATTTGATTTTCCGGATAAAAATAATTATATCTAGTCATATATAATATGATTAAGTCATATCTGACTTTGAATGGAGTCACATTACGGCTTATGTCACTATATACATATACATCTGCTAATTTTTTATTGAAATAAGTCTTTATATGTCTAATTTGATATTTTAATAGTACATTTTTCGGATCAATATGTACATTTTTATATGTGGGAACTTATCGAATGAGATATAATTAAATTATACTCAATATTAAAAATAAATTAAAACCCGAGCTTTCAATACGTTAATTGCACATTTATCACTAAACTTTCGCAAACATTTTCAAAAACTTTTCGTACGCAGCTTGAACCATTAGTATCAATAAGTAGTAATGTGGGCTTCTACATTGATCCTTCATATTCTCAATTGCTTTTAGTGCATTAAATAAATTTTCTTGAGTTGAATGAATGGCATACCCACTCAAGTTTGGTACCATAAAATACAGATTACATATGTATCTAGCTCTTTGACATTTTCTGCCAGAGGATTTAACTCTTGATAATGTGTTCGACATTATTTCTATACATATGCAAAAAATATTTGAATGTATATGAAAAATGTATTGGTTGTTGAAAGAAGAAGAAGAGTTTGATATCTATGAAATCTGATATTAAATTAAAAATGTTTAGGTAATGTTTACCAGCAACGTATTGAAAATTTTCCTTCTCCATCTCATACTATTCACGACAAATAATACACAAATACCGTTTAAAAACAGTTTTATTGTATTGTGTTTTTGAGAGTTGACTAATTTAAACAATTGTCATATTTCGAAAAAAAAAATTTAGGCAATATGACTTTGCATCTGGTGAATATTACATTTTTCTATATCCACTTTTTGGCAGTCTGTTAGTCTTTTGTGTTATAAAGGGTGTCCCAAGAAGAGCGCAATTTTTAAATTTTAAATAAAACACAGATATTTAAAAAAAAATCGTGAAACTTTATTATATCGTAAAGTAGACAGAATGAGGTTATGTATGGAACAATATATCGTGCAGATGGCCGCCGCGGCTTTGCTGGCATGCACGCGATCTTTTAATGAAATTTTCAATGACCGTTTTGCATGAATGCTGCGGTATTTCATTAATGCAGCGTCCAATTTCCTCTTTTAAGGCTTGAGTCGTCGTCGGCTTATTCGCGTAAACCATCGACTTCAAAAAACCCCAAAGAAAAAAATCTAATGGTGTTAAATCGCACGATCTAGGCGGCCAATTCTGATCTCCAAAACGCGAAATAACAAGACCGGGAAATGACTGACGCAGCAATTGAATTGTTTCTCTGGCTGTATGACATGTGGCGCCGTCTTGTTGGAACCACATGCCCTCCACATTCATTTCTTCAATTCTAGGCAAGAAAAAACTGGTTATCATTTCACGATACCGAACACCATTGACTGTTTGCGCTTGACCTGCCTCATTTTCATAAAAAAAAGGTCCAATGATTCCTCCAGCCCAAAAACCACACCACACAGTGACACGTTGAGGATGCATTTGCTTCTCGTGCATCACTTGAGGATTTTCCTCACCCCAAATGCGACAATTCTGCCTATTGACGAAGCCATCAAGATGAAAATGGGCCTCGTCACTGAAGACGATTTTATCGGCAAAATCAGCATTTTCATGTTGTCATGTTGGTAAAACAATTTCACAATGAGAATGCGTTGTTCATTCGTGTAGCGCTCCATTTTTACTAACCTCGTACCTTCTACTAGCAAACAATAACAATTGTTCAAATGTCAAACAATGACACTTCGAATGTTGCCAGATTTAAAAAATTGCGTTCTTCTTGGGACACCCTTTATGATTTTTCCGTTTTTGGGCTTTATGTATTTGGGCGCAATTGCCTAACGCCACAGAAACAGCATTAAGCAAAATTAGAAAAACCGACTTATTATTGACTTCGACTGCTTTAATTACGTCGAGCACTGCATCAAAATCCTTAATATCGCGGTCGGTTATTCTTGAGTTGCACTGAGACAACAAAAATGTATAGAAAATGCTAAAACTCACTGAAAATATCCATTTTGACTCGAAGGCAATTAAAATGATAAATTAAATATCACACAATCAGAAATTAATTCAATTAAAATCTATATTTTTTTTTAAGCTAGCGAAAAAATCGGTAAAATTTTCCACTGTTTATAAATGTAGTCGTTTTTCAGCGCTCTTTGTTGGATCTAATCTTGCAATGTTTGTTGAAAAAAAATTGATATCAGTATAAAGATGGCAAGCTGCATTCTGATGGAGTTTAGGAATTATTAAACAATAAAATTGCAAATTAATGATACGTTTAGAATTCCGCATTTATTTGTATACATAAATAAACACAGAAAAAATATTCACCTTAAACTATCGCTAAAACCTATAAGTTTATTAATACAGGACAAAGAACACAATTTTGACTTTTTAATTTTTAAGTAATAGTAATTTACACTTGTTCAGCAGAAACTGCGTTATTGCATTTATCGGCTCCAAAAGTATATTAAAAGTGTTAACTATTACACCAGTCATAGGTTAGGTTATTACATCGATGGAATGGAGAAATACATGGGGTGGCAACCTGCAAGCACTGGCAACCAGTTAGAACTGGCAAACCTGCAAGTCTTTACCCTACCATATACTCTTTAATTCATATTTTGTCTGTAGCATCATGCAAGTAATTTTGCCCTCATACAATTTTTTTTTAATATAATCTTGTGTAATTTATTGCTCACATATTATTGTAAACTGTAAATATCATAAAATTTATTAAACAAATTGTTTCTCTGTGTATTGTGATAAATTTTTAAATTTAATTTGTATTTAAAAGTAAAATTAACTAACAGTTTAATAATGCCCACACATGTTTTTCTTGCAATTTTAGATCACAATGAAATTTGTCATTATACTGTGTGTACTTAGTGTACTGTTACTGCAACAAACCCAAGCCTCCCCCGTTAAACAAGTTGAACGTCAAGAACGAGCATTAGCGCGTCAACAAGCCAGTGGTGTTAATGAGGTTGCTCCCGCAGTCCAAGCAGCCGACGAAGATGATGACGATGATGAAGATGATGACGATGAACCAGATCTAGGTGATCTGATAGAAGATGATGATGGTAAGAGCTTTTGTTTTAAAACAATAAATTTAAGGTTTCTGGTAAAAATAAAAGGAGATTATCTATCTTTTTAATTTTTATATTATATCTATAGATACTTGTATAAAGAAATTGTATTATTTTGAAGTTTTTTTTTACCATTCCCTTTTTTCTTTAGCATATTTTTCTACTAGAGATATGTAGCAACAGATAACCCAATAACGACTCACTTTTCTCTACTTCTTTGCAATGGCGGTTTAACACTATTTAATATATTCTTACTATGCTCGTTACTTTTTTGTTTTATTGAACTTTTTTGTACATAAGTGTGTGCGTGTGATAATCTACGGATAATGACAACATATTAGAGTTTATTTCTTCTTTGTACTCATTGCTTATGTATAGTATGTGTGAGTGTGCTTCTGAAAAAGTCGTACATATATGAGGCTTTCCAAATTAACCAACTTACAGTATTTGTTGTTATAATTGATACGAATAAAAAATGGAAAAACTTTTACTATTTTTTCAAAAAGTGAGCGATATGGGCTCGGTTAACAAATTAAGTTATTTAAATTTACTAGTTTAGGCATTTCATTTAAGGCCTCATCAGTTTGCTTAGCTGGGAAATTTTAACTTATAATTATTCGTCTTGCAATTATATATAAAAACAATTAAACAAATAATACCTATGGTAATGGTAATTCATATTATACTTAACGAAGTCGCTAAAAATTATGCTGAGTTACAAGAGAAGCTAAATAAATCAATAAACATAATTTTATCACCTTTTATTACATGTTATGGGGAGATTTTTTGCGAAAAAGTTACATTAGGAGATGAAGTCCGAAATATGGACCAAATTAAATGCAAATTTATGTTTACAACAAGTTGTAAATATATGCTCTTAATACAATTAAAATAATAAAATATATTTTATCATCGTAATATACGACCTTTTTTTTTTGTTAAGAAACCAAGTAACATGTAAAATATTGGTTTTTAAAATATTAAAATAAACTCTTTTATTTAACCTTTTTTCCTAAAAAATTTCGCTAATTACGATACAAAATGCTATTTATATTTCTTTATTCACAACTTTGAAGTTTGCTCTCATTTGAATGGTGTTAACGTCTACATTGTCTGAGGTGTTTTGAATTGTAAATGGTGAATTTACATATAGGAGTCTCTTTTTGCATACCCATTTTGCTTTTTGAAGATAGGATCCACACTCCGTACGATAGACTCAAAATAACTTCGTTTTACAGAATTCACGAAAAATTTCGCCATAATTTGTAAGAAAACGTGTTAAAATTATGTCTATTTTCTTCTCACGTTTCTCTTGAATACGTTTCTTTATATTTATTTCGCATGAACGATAATTATAAGTTAAAAATTCCCAGCTATGCAAAATGATACGACCTTTAATGTAATGCGTAATATACCAATAAACAATTTTTTGCAAAAAAAATCTAGCTTTCAGAAGATATCCTAATATCATAAATTTGATAAACATTATTTTATTTATAAGAAAAAGGTTAGATTTTTTCTATGCAGCCAGAAAGTTCCACAATTTAACACGGATTAAATTTGCTAAAAATGTATTTATTAGTCTAACATTTGTATTGTAAGCCCGTGACTTATCGAACTTCCCTCGTAGTTATATAAAATCCAACACAGCTCGCATCAAGTACCACCTGTTAGTAGACTACTGTCAAATTTTGAGCAAGTTCCGTCATTTACTTTGCGTTTAACAGCTGTTTAAAACATACAACCTCGTGGATTTTTTTAAAAATTGAAAAAAGTGAATTTCGAGTGCTCATTAAACATTTTTTTTTTTGGGGAAAAAAACCGTCAATTAATCCAAGAGAAAGCTTGATAAACAGTATGGGGACTCTGCACAATCGATTTTAATGGTAAAAAAGTGGTTTACTGACTTTCGTTGTGGTTGCTCAAGTAAAAATGACGCTGAATGTTCTGGACGGCCAATTGAGGTCAATACACCTGAAAATGTCGAGAAAATCCACGATATGGTGTAGGCCGATCGAAGAGTAAAAGTGCGTGAGATTGTTGATGCCATAGGCATTTCATATGGTAGTGTGGTTTCGATTTTAAATGATTAGTTGGGTTTAAGAAAGCTCTCAGCAAGATCGGTGCCGCATTTGCTCTCAATTGATCATAAACGTAATCGTGGCCAATAATGTGATGGCAGCAGTTTTTTGGGATACACGCGGGATAATCCACATCGATTACCTTCAAAAGGCTAAAATAATAAACGGCGAATATTATGCTAACTTATTGAACCGATTTAACGAGGATTAAAAAAAAAAACGACCCCATATTGCCAAGAAATGCTTATTTTATGGACCTCGAAAAATACTTTTTTTGGAAGGGATACAAAAATTGGAGAAACGTTGGACTAAGTGTATTGTGCTAAAAGGAGATTATGTTGGAAAATAATTTTTTTTTTGCAAAAAAAACTGTGTTTCATTCAAAAACTCACGGACTTATTGATCCGCCCTCGTATATATAGTCATTAATTTTTTTTATAAAATTAAATTATTTAACACATAGTAAAAAATGGTTTAGTTAATTTAAGCAGACAATTTCAAAATGTGTTTCTAAAGTTTCATTTGGGTATTTGCTTTGTTAACTCTAATCTGCACTCCACAGGTTTTAAGTTATGTCTTTGACGTGTATTTATATTAGAAGAATCAAAGTATCGACTAAACTCTATTCGATTATTTTCAATTCTAATACAATTCTTTTTTATAAATTCCTTTAAAACGAAGAACAGTAAATTATAAACTAAATTATAAACTAGCTTCAAAGCTTTATTTTAAGCCGACTCCAGCGATTTTAAAACAATATACTTAGAAGCATATGTAATTGGACTGTGAATTAGTGCATAGTAAAGCTGTAACTTTGTATTAGTTCTTAATTTGAGAGAGTTGATTTTAACAAGCTGCCGGTTTTGAATTTAAAATTCAGGTCAAAATATTTCCGATATTGGGTTCTGCAAAGCCATTACATTAACACAAAATATTTCTTTACCATTAATCAATGTGTCCACAGAGTTTGATCGTTAAATTCGCAGTCATTAAAAGTTGACGCTGGATAGGATTTATGATATTTCAAACATTGTATATTTATTACACGTTTGTTAAAAACATCATACTTTGAGCAGCTATTAAACGCGAACTATAACGAATTGTGAAAAAGAAATAAAAACTTAAAAACTATAAAAACTACGAGGATATTTATACCAAGTTTTACTTACATCAAAAGATCTTAAGTTGAAAATGTAGTTTTTTGCTTATAATTTTTCAAATGTCCCAAATTAAATAAAAATAAAAAAAAAATTAAATATTTACCAATTTTAAGATGAATTAAGTTTTCTATTACGATACAAATTCATAACTTATTCTGATTTTTTCAATTAAATTATTTATTAATTCTCTTTAACATTGCTAAGGTATACTTTGTTTTTTTTTTGCTGGGCAGTTGACTTGGAAAGCAACATGTATAATATTTTATAGCACAGTCTGGTCTTAAAGTATCTATAGTATCTTCGCCGATAGTCAAGCGGCTTTAATGTCCCTGAGCTCGTACGTCACATCCTCTGCTCTCGTTGGTCAGTGCAGGGAGGAACTGTCCAGGCTAAGCTGTCTATCCCAAGTTACTCTAGTTTGGGTCCCCGGCCACAGAGACCTCTACGGTAATGAAAGGGCAGACGAATTGGCAAGGGCAGGATCTGCCTTAAACGTCTCCACATCGGTGTCAGTCGCTGCACCGCTGGGGACTGTTAAGGGGGAAATTTTCCGGCACTACTTTCGCAGGGCGGGGGACAGGTGGCATAATTTGGATACCTGTA
The DNA here is from genome assembly GCA_021234595.1 of Delia radicum. NCBI lineage: Eukaryota > Metazoa > Arthropoda > Insecta > Diptera > Anthomyiidae > Delia > Delia radicum. The sequence goes on from CM037853.1 coordinate 138,910,957, forward strand.
GGACCGCGAGACTTACGTGGCCCAACTACGACCTAGTGCGTACAAACTCTCTCCTGAGCAGGAGCAGGAGGGATGTCTCGAGGTTGACGGCTGTTCTGACCGGTCACTGGCTGATTGGTAGGCATGGCATTAGACTTGGGATTGTACGCGGTTCGCATTGTCGCAGCTGCGGCATACCGGGCGAGGAGGAGACTGTGGAGCATCTTCTCTGCGATTGTCCGGCGCTGCAGAATATTCGACTCCGGATCTTGGGTGACCATATACTGGACGACCTCTCGGTAATATCACGTGTGGGATTCGGTGATCTCATACGTTATCTTAACCGAACGGGGTGGGTCTAGTACTCCGGATACCAGTTCCTTACGGGTAGTGTGGTCTCTTCAAAACGGAGTCGCTTTTTGACTCTACTTGATGCTCACGAGTAGCGTGAGCTGCCACTTAAACCAACCAACCAACCAACCATCTATATATGTGGCACCTAGCAATATATTTTCAGTTGCCGATTAAAGAATTTTTATAAACTAATACGTACATTTTTTCAAATGAAGGAAACTTATTTTTAAACGCTTTTTATTAGTTGTTCCAAAAAGAGGCTTTTAAAAGTACGTAATTTAAGTGGTAGTTGACATTTTCAGTACAATTTTTCTTAACCCTTTTTTATAAAAAAAATATTCTTTATATATAACAAATTTTGTAACTTAAATAACAATAAATTGTTCACATATACATACAAAGATTAAAAATTAAACGTCATGTAGTGTGTGTAAAATTGAGGAATTCGAAATAAAAAAATTAGGGCTTATGTAAAAAGATAAAAAATTACCATTACTTTCGTCCAAAATACAGGGGAAACAAAAACAAATTTTTGTAATTTTTATAATTGTTCGTTATAGATAAACAGACAGTTAAACTTTAAATGCAACGACTTTCGTATGATTCACTTTGATTACCAATCAATAATTTTCATCTTTTTGCAGAACCTGTGTTTGGAATTAATAGACTGTAGTTTGCTAAATGAAAATTTATAAATAATTTTTTTTTTGGTTTTATATGTACATAATTTTCTCCATTCTTTTTCGCATATTTTGCTAAATTCCTTGAAACTATATAACAAGATCATGAATTTTTTTTAAATAAAAATCTACACAAAATAATCTTTAATTATTTTATTTCACGATATCTTACCTTTGTTTCAATTGTAAATGTTTAGTTTTATTTTTATAAATAGAGTATGTAACATAAAAAAACTCTGATATTTCAAAAACTACAAATGCATTTTTTTGTTTGGATATTTTAAGCATGTGAAAAATTTATTAAAATGTTAAGTCTCTTCCAAATATTTTTCAATGGATTTTCAATTTTAGTACAAACATTTGTTAATGGTAATCTCTAGTCCATGCATAATGATAAAATTTGATTTTTAAGCATGCATAAAAATTATAAGGATTAAACTAAAGTAGTAATATTTTGGTCTGGTGTATCCCTTGTGTCCGTAAAATTTTTCAATAAAAATGTTTTCTTCTTCTTCCTGTAAAGAGACTAACTAAAGTAATATTCTACAGTAGTTAATATAAAAATTAATTACGATTGTAATTATCTGACGGTTGCAAAACACTTTCTAACATGAAATTTAAAGAAACTTGCTTAACGGCGACTCAATCTCTAACCTACACTTGGTATCCAACAATTGTATGTGAATAAAGCGCATCATAAAATGTGATAATTACTTGTGAAAAAGAGATAGGATTAAGAAGAAAAAGCATTCTAGTTGAGAAATGTATTGTGCATTGGTATTAGTTAATTCTGTCTCTTCTGATCAAAACAATACTTGTGTGTACGTAGTGTAACCAAACTCCACTTTAGCCACAGTCATCGCTGTGTCGACCGTGGCTCAACTCGTTAAGAGGTGAGATTACGATGCATAGCTTGATGCTAAGGCAGTGAGTTCAAATCTCAGTACGACACCAAAAAATAAAAAGTTTTTCATATAGAGCAAATTAGCAATATAAAATACTTTGTTCAATTGACACATAAATTAACCACTGACGAGTCCCAGGAAGGAGACGAAACTGCGGCAGTCTGGTGTATCCCTTGTGTCCGTAAAATTTTTCAATAAAAATGTTTTCTTCTTCTTCTTCCTGTAAAGAGACTAACTAAAGTAATATTTTTAACTTCCTTGCAATACCACTCCGTCATCCGCACACAAACATGATTATACTCAAATTAGAGTTAATTTTGTGTAATATTTAATATTTTAAAAAAATTATGATTTTGCTATAAAATTTTGATGAATAAGTCAAAATATACGAGAAAATGTGTTGAATGATGTAAATATAAAAACCGGAACATTTAAAAAACTGCAAATGAGAAAAACAAACTTCCCAGATATGGATCTGATAAAAAGTTTTTTTGGTAGTTGATTGCTGATATTTAAATAACAAATTTGTTGAATAAAATTAATACGGATTAGTTCATATTAAAATTGTTTTTAGATTAGTTTGGATATTTTTCTCCAAAAGAAAATATTGTCAAATAAAATTCGGTTCAAACTACTGAAATTGGTTGGTACAACAGAATATTGGGTTTCACAACAAAATTCGGTTAATACAACTAAATATTAGTTTTAATTCCCAAAATATTAATAGATCAAATTCGAATATGATTTGGTTGGCACTTTATTTTTCTGTTTGTACTCATAATATTTAAGACATTTGGCAGACTTTAAATGAGATCATTACACAATGCTAACTATGTAAAGTTTATAGGATCCTTTATGTAGCCCAGTTTAATACATTTTTGTTTCTTTTAAAACTTTGTTAAAAACATATTTTCAGCAATACTTTTAAAGCATAGTTTAAAAATATTTTTTTAACACTTAAAAGCACTGGCTTTTATACACATTTGAAAAAGAAGAAGAAAAAAAAATGATTTCAGCTGTGTGAAAACAATAGAAAATGGATACAACAAATGTACTGCAATGTTGTATATCAAATATATCGCAGACCATTTACGCATTTTTTGTATGTCTTTATCTTCAGTAGTATTGGATTTCATATAAAAGAAACCACAACTCTACATACTTCCAACAAAAAAAATCTACATATCACCATCACATCTAGCACATTTATATGTAACTATGTAATATGATTGTATGTAATCACAATTTAAAGTTAGAAACTTTTCCAAAAACACTCAGTAGTTTCTTGTTTGGTCTGTATGTCTGTCTATACTGTCAGAATGACAGTCTTTTTTTTTGTCCATAATATTTTTTCGTTCTTTTTCTTTTTCATGTTTTCTCTATGCATGAATAACACAGTTCTCTTGTTTTCGGGGCTTTCAGATGATGAGGAGGAGGATGATGATGATGAAGATGATGATGATGAAGAAGATGACACACCACAAGGTCAAGCTGCCCCCGCCTCAGGAGCTGATGATGATGAGGAAGATGATGACGATGATGATTACTTGGATAGATTATTCGATGACATCTTGAGTGGTAAGTAGATGTAAAATTGTCTATATTAATGTTTGAATATTTAATGATTACAAAGAAGTTGCTAGTGCAAAATTTGGTTCTTAATAAAATGGTTTAGTTTGAAACAAAATTTGTTTTTTGTTTTTAATATTTATTTATCAACTAGCTGAAGTGCCCGATGTTTCCCGGGTAAATTGTGATTTTTGAATGCAGAAAAAATGTTAAGCTAGGAAATAGACGACTTAATTCTGTAGTGTTTTGCAGAATCAGTTGGAACTTTAACGTTAAACTTGAAATTAAATATTCAATTTGAAATTTATGAAATAAGGTTACAAAACTAAAAATTAGTTTATCTTTAAAGATGTTTAATATAAAATTATACTTTCAGTGGCAATTCACGACTATAAATCAATGTGCGTTATCAATCAAGATGTCTCATATTGATTTTAGTGCATGGTTTCAAAAAAGTTTATCCTTAAAGAATTTTCGGTTTTTTGGTTTTTTTTAATAGACTTGTTATTGCCAAAAACGATAAGGAAAAATAAAATTAAAAAGAAATTTGACGGGGCAAAAAATTTCTTAAAAACGAAATGGTTTTTGCTAAAATCTTTAGATATCATTTATGCTTTCAAATAAAAAAAATAAGCTTTCAACCTCCGTATATTTACAAAAATAAAGCAAATCAAACATATTAGCTAGGTTGATACTAGTATTTCGATCTGGCTAAAGATCTCATCAGAACCCGAAGTTTTAGAAAAGCTAGAGCCTATATAATAGGCAGAACTTTAACAAAAAACCTATTAATAATCAATGTTGCTCCATTCTTGTCTTCTTATTAATAGGTTTTTTGTTAAAGTTCTGCCTATTATATAGGCTCTAGCTTTTCTAAAACTTCGGGTTCTGATGAGATCTTTAGCCAGATCGAAATACTAGTATCAACCTAGCTAATATGTTTGATTTGCTTTATTTTTGTAAATATACGGAGGTTGAAAGCTCGTTATAAATTGAAAATAACATAAAAATAATCTCGATGTATATAAAAACAAAAAACTAATATAACTGTAAAAAAATAAGCTTTATGAAAAATAGTGGAATTTTTTGATTTTTACGTTTTTGATCAAAAGTCGGTATTGAAGTCGGCTATGGTAATGAAACTTATACCGAGACCTTCCTCGGGAAACGTAGAATATATGTGAGTAATTTCAAAGAAATCCGTTAAAACTTTATTAGAAGTTTGTATTCGAAAAAAAGAAAAAGTTAAAAAAGGTGAAAAAATTTTAATTTTTGATTTTTTGTCAAAAGTAATCGTAGTAGTGGGCGTGTTCGATGAAAACGATACTACGATCTAAGTTGAGGTCCGAGCATTAATCGTGCCAAATTTGAGGGAAATCCGTTGAGAATTGGAAATTTGTATAGAGAACAAACAAACAGAAAATTAGTTATATATATAGAGAAGAGAAGGCAGTGGAATTTTTTAATTTTGACATTTTTGATTTGTTTGCGTTAGGATATTTAGATCTAGTCTGTTATTTCGGTCATGTACCGACGCGGTGGAGGGTGGTAAGAGGGGTCTTTTTACCGAAGGCGGGGAAGAAGTCTGCACAACTGCCCAAATCCTTTAGACCAATTAGCCTGAGTTCGTTTCTCCTTAAAACAATGGAGAAAATCTTGGACCAGTATATTAGGGATACTTACCTAAGGCGAAAGCCGATACACAAATTACAGTTTGCGTATCAACGAGGGTAAATCTACCGAGACTGCAGTCCATCATGTTGTCACTACAATAGAACGGGCACTAGAGGCAAATAATATTGCCCTTTGTGCCTTATTGATATACAGGGCCTTTGACAACACGTCCTACGAGGCAATTAGGGTGTCCATGGTTAGAAAGGACATCTCTCCAATTATCATCAATTGGACTTTGGAGATGCTACGGTCTAGAATAATCACATTCGGCATAGGGACTACTAGTAGGACCGTAAATGCGACTAGGGGCTGTCCACAGGGGGGTGTTTTGTCGCCGTTACTCTGGACGCTAGTCATTGATGAACTACTCGAAGGTTCGAACGACCTGGGTTTCAGGACTTATGGATACGCGGATGATCTTGTCATTTCTGTAGTGGGATTTGATGATAGGACCATATCCGAACGTATGCAGCAGGCTCTGAACTATACTCTTTCTTGGTGCCGGGAAAAGGGCTTGTCTTTCAACCCGTCGAAGACAATCCTGGTACCATTTACGAATAGGAGGAAACTTAACCTGACAATGCCTGTCCTTGATGGGGCCACGGTGGTCTTTTCCAGTAGTGTTAAGTACCTCGGCGTGACTCTTGACAGATCCCTTACCTGGAATGAACATCTTGACTATGTCTCCAAGAAGGCCACAAGGGCATATTATGCCTGCCAAAGGCTTTTTAGAAAGACATGGGGTCTAAGGCCGCAGATGGTCTACTGGTCGTTTAACACCATTGTTAAAACTATGATCACCTATGCTGCCCTGGCATGGTCTGAGGATCGCTAGAATCCTAATTGACTACAAAGGTTACGGATAGGAGGTCACCGGAGTACATTTTTGATAGGAACTTTAAAGTGATGCTGTTCGACAGGGCCATGTGGACCAACATATCCTGGGAGCCAGAGCGGGATTCTCATGTATGGTTCACAGATGGCTCAAACAATGGGGACACTGGTGCGGGTGTCTGTGGACCAGGTTTCCAACGGGCCTTACCCATGGGTAGATACACCTCCATTTTTCAGGCAGAGATTTTTTCTATCTGTGTCTGCGCGGAGGAGTGTCTACGAAGGAGCACTATTAGATCTCGCATCTACATTCTTTCTGACAGTCAGGCGGCATTAAGGGCTTTATTGTCCTATGAGGTGTCATCTGGTCTGATCATGGAATGCATTCTGGCTCTTAACCGTGGGTTCCTGGTCACGAGGGGCATGAGGGCAACGAGAGGGCAGATTGTCTTGCTAATTGCGGGGCCCGAAGGCCCTTTATTGGCCCTGAACCATTCTGTGGTATACCTTTGGGGTATGCTAGGGAGAAGCTCGGGTCGTGGAGGGAATCAGAATTCTCTCTCTATTGGGAAAACTCTCTTGGCCAACGACAGGCTAAGAGATTAATCTCTTTTTCCAGTGCAGGATCGAGGAGACTCTTTTCCCTCGGGAGGGGTAACTTGAGTACCCTGGAGTCTTACCTGACTGGACACTGCAATCTCAGATACCACCTGCGCAAAAGGGGTCTTTCGGACACGGATGAGTGTAGGTTTTACGAACTGGTAGCTGAGACATCGGAGCATGTTCTTTGCGAATGTCCGAGGCTTTGTGAAAGGCGTGCCAAGTTTCTTGGCGATCGCTTTGTCTCCCCTTCGGACATTATGAAGGTTTTGCCTAATAGGATTGTTCAAACTCTGTTCGGTGTGAAAGTCGCAAATAAAATCGCTCTTAAAATTTTAATTAATATTTTGAAAAGTAAATCATCAATAATTCTGATATTAACATCTTAATGTAGAACAATAAAAACTCTAACAAATCATCTGAAATATAACCAGATAGTGTAATTTTTAAAGCTAAAATTTACAAAACAAAAATTGCTTGATTATAGCTATCAAAGCAAAATATTAAAATAAAAAATTGCATTAAAACAAAACAAAGACAAAACAAAGAGTTTAATGATCATTTAAAAATCAAATTATTCTCACAAGTGCATTCTCTATTTTAACAGCAACAACAATAGTTAAACATAATTAGCATCAATAGCCCAAGCAAAGAACAGTGTTAAAATAAATAAAACATTTTTAAATATAAGGTTACTCAAAAATAAAACAGCAAGTGATTACTCAATTTTACAAAAACAATAATTTCATACACACATTCTTCAATAACAAACATAGTGCTGCCAGAAACATATAAAACACTATACCCACATTTTTATTCTAAAATTCCCTTACAGACAATAATAAACTATGAGTGATTCAAATAAATGTTTAAATAAAAGCTGCACTTTGGCTAGCGATGACGAGCGAATGGTGACTTGTTGGTTGTGTCATGGTCTATGCCACTTTAAGTGCAGTGGATTGAAAGTTTTAATTGCTGAAGCCCTTTGTAATACAAAGGGGTTACATTGGTGCTGTAATGCCTGTCAAAAAAATTGGTGTTGAATTTTACCGTTTTTTCCAAAGCACAAAAAATTCATTTATTAATATTCAAAGTAGAGTGTCCGCATTAGCCAATGAAATATCCGCGTATGGTAACTTATTTGAAGATTTTAAGCAATTAAATAATCTTGAGTCTCCACAATCATCTCCGAAACGTCGCAAATCATCAAGAAATAAAAATAAAGCTAATAATGAACCTGTTAATACTGCTAATACAGTCAATCAACCTGTTAATACTCCCAATACAGTCAATCATCCATCTGAAAATCCAAAACCGTATACTATAAATTTAATTCCTGATGACAATTTAATTAATAATGGTGCCCCACTACCTTCAATTGAATCAACTGCTTCCAGTCAATATAACCCTGCAGTACCACCGCCTATGCCTGTACATAATTTTCCTGATCCGTCTATTAATGTTCCGGGTATCAGAAATGTCAATAATTTCATCACGAGACAATCAGATGTTTTAACTCCAACCAGATCTACCGGCAATTCGTTAAGAGTTATCCCTCTTCCGAAAGCCATTTTCGTATCCCGTTTTGCTTTTGAAACCACTGCTGAAGATATAGAGTTTTACATTAAATCGAAGTTCAATTCTAATATTAATATAACAACGCATAAATTTAATTATACTCAAGCTAGAACTGTAACCTCCTTTAAAATTACGGTACCTGATGAATTATTTGAACAAATTCTTGATCCCAGTTTTTGGCCTGCTAGCACATATGTTCGGGAGTATAAACCACGTGAAAACCAAAGAAGGCCTATTTATCTTCCTTCACGTACACCAAATCCTCAAAAAAACTAAATAACAACACCGAATCTTTCAAAAAGAAGTTAAAAAACATAGATAAAGAAAAAACAAATTCTAATAACCAATTTATCGTCGTATATCAGAATGTTCGTGGACTTAAATCTAAATTATCAAACCTGTTTTTGGAAAGCTTTGACTTTAGCCAACAGGTGATAGTATTTACAGAAACCTGGCTGAACAATAACATTTTTAATGCAGAAATATTATGTAATAAATATCAGATATATAGACTTGATAGAGAAACTAAGACTACTGGTGGCGGTGTTCTGATTGCTGTATCCTGTCTTCTTCCATCTGAAAAACTTTTATTCAATTTCCCCCGTAAAATCGAATTTCTTGGAGTTCTGATAAAACTTAATCATAAACAAATTTTTATAACCTGCTCATATATTCCCCCAAACTCTGATCACATTGAGTCTATTAAATCCGTCGTATCAAAGGCTAACCTGGAAGATTCTGTTCTTGTATTTGGCGATTTTAATATGCCATCAATTTCTTGGACTTTCTTACCAGATTCTTTTTATTACACTCCAATAAAATCAAAGAATTGGAACGATGAAGTAACCAATAGCTTGTCTGATTTATGTCTCTATCAAATAAATGGAATACACAACGATCTCGGAAGGTTTCTAGATTTAGTGTATGTCAATGAGCCAACTGAATATAATTGTAAGCGTGTTGATTCTATCACGAACCCTGAAGACCGTTACCACCCTACTATTGAAATAAGCTTTAACTTCCCGCTTTTTACAAAATGTAATTCAGGCAAAGAGAAAGTAAAGGAACCCAATTTTAAAAAGGCAAATTACAGTGACTTAAACAATTATATTGCTAACACAAATTGGCTTCAATTGTTATCAATAGCTGACGGCACTCCAATAAATATTGATGCAATGATTGACACATTTTACAAAACTATCTTTAACTATATGGATGAATGTATCCCTAAATACACTGTGCACAAACACTCTGGTCCTCCTTGGAGTACAAGACAATTGTCCAGATTAAAAAATTTAAAAAATAAGCAATACAAAAAGTATAAAAAATATGGATTACTCACCGATTTTGGCAAATATTCGGTAACACGTGCAGAATATAACTTACTCAACACTAATCTTTACAACAATTACCTAAAAAATATAAAGCTAAATTTTAAAAAAAATCCAAAGTCCTTTTACAGCTTCGTGAACACAAAAAGAAAATCTACTGGCTATCCAACTGTTATGAAATATAATAATAACGACTCATCCGACAATTTGGCCATAAGTAATATGTTTGCTGACTTTTTTGGTACCACATATTCTGATGCACAATACGATATTTCAAATAGCTATCCTTTTTCACTTCTAGAACATCAACCAATATCATTTTCTTTAATTACCACGCAAGACATAGTAAACTGTTTAAAAAATTTTAAATCTTCAATACACAGTGGACCAGATGGTGTTCCCAGCTGTGTTCTCATTAATTGTGCCGACAACTTAGCAGTTCCATTGAGTATCATGTTTAACATTTCCATCAAATTCGGATATTTTCCCAAATTCTGGAAGGACTCATATATTATTCCCCTATATAAATCTGGAAACAAGTCAGACGTTACAAACTATAGAGGCATTGCAAAACTAAGTGCCATCCCTAAACTATTCGAAAAATGTATAACAGAATCTCTATGTCATCAAGTTTCATCTTTATTGTCACCTGCCCAGCATGGGTTCCGTAAAGGATGCTCAACCACTACAAACCTTCTGCAACTTACAACATTAGTAAATCGTGGTTTTACTATTGGCCAACATACTGATGTTATCTATACGGATTTCAGCAAAGCTTTTGACAAAGTTAATCACAACCTTTTGCTTAAAAAATTGTATTTGATGGGTTTTACAAACAACTGTATAAGCTGGATAAATTCATATTTAGCAAATAGAAACCAAAGAGTTCGTTTCAATACTTCTACGTCTTTAAATATTCTGGTCAAATCTGGGGTGCCACAAGGAAGCCATCTTGGGCCAATTTTGTTTTCGCTTTTTATTAATGATTTGCCAAATAATATACAATTTTCTAATGTTCTAATGTATGCTGATGACGTTAAAATTTTTCTGTCTTTTAAAAATGATTCTGATCAAATCTATCTTCAACATGATTTAGATAACTTCTTTAAATGGTGTAGCTCAAATTTAATGGACCTTAATTTGAAAAAGTGTAAACATATGCATTTCTCTAGAAACATTAGCGCCCATGGTCTCTATTCCTTAGGTGGTTTTCAGCTAGAGTTAGTAGATGTTTTCCTGGATCTTGGTGTTTTGTTAGACCCGAAGCTTGATTTTATTCAACATATTGCAATGACAACTAATAAAGCTCGCGGTTCCCTCGCTTTTATAAAGCGATGGGCAAAAGAGTTCACCGACCATAACATCACTAAGCAATTGTATGTGTCTCTGGTTAGACCAATTTTAGAATATGGCTCTGTTATTTGGGATCCTCAATACCAGATATACATCGATCAAATTGAGTCGGTCCAGAAACAGTTTCTTTTATTCTGCTTACGAGATTTTTACCGTGATACTGTTACAAATCTTCCATCATATACAACTAGACTAACACGTATTAAACTGCCTACCCTGAAAAGTCGTAGAACAATGCTAAATGTAACGTTCTTAACTAACTTAATTAATGGCGATGTTTCCTCCGAGCTTATAAATGATATAACATTCAACGTTCCTCAACGTACAACCCGAAATTTTAACCCACTATATCTTAAAGTATTTCGTCAAAACTATGCCAATGCTGATCCTGTTAGAAGAATATGTGCTGATTTTAATAATCTCTACAATTTATTTGATTTTTCAATTAATGTTAACATTATTAAACGTAATATAATTCTTTTCTTAAATAGCTAAATTGTTTTTATTGCAATATTTAAACTTTTATTGTAATTTTTATATTTTAAATTGTTTAATCACAGTCTGTAAGGATTTATTCCATAGACTGAATAAATAAATAAATAAATAAATAAATAAAAAATTGGCTTTATAGGTAGCTTGAATCTTTAGGGTAACTTTTGGCAGCACAAAAGACGTAAGTTGGTCGCTGTGCATAGTGCCATATAATCTAATCTAATCTTGTTTGCGATCGTTTTGAAAATTTGTGAAAAGCTTCTGGAAATGTAATCAAATTAAAAATTTGAGAGAAAAATAAAGTGAGAATTTCGTATCAAAAATACTTATTTATTTTTTAATTAACTTTGGAATCACAATGAATCTCAAAGCGTCACAACTCACCGTATTTTAAGGTAGATCTGTAATTTTGTTGAAGATAAAGCAAATGCTGTGAGCTTAAAACACAATAACAATTTGACTGAAAATAAAAAAACATAATTAATTTTTTGTTAGAAACAGATTTTCTGTTATTTGGGAGTGTTAAAATTTTCTAACCGCCTTTCAATAAAATTATTTTCTTCATATACACCAAAAGTACCAAATTCGATTAAAATACATTTATGACACGTTCAAGTTTCGACGAAATGGGCATTATTCTCACAAAATGTATGAAAAATAATATTTATTTGGTTAATTAAACCAGGAAGTACAAAGGAAGTGTTGCATGACAACTTGTTCTTAAGTGTATTCGCTAACCATTGCAATCGGACTACTAAGAAAAAAATTACCGAAATATTTCCAAAATTTCCAAATGGATTTTAAATTTTCAATTTTGAAAATTAAATAGTTGCTTATGTCCCTTATATGCAATATATTTTTCCACTGATCGTATATTGTGGCTAACAAAATAGTTGTTTTGAACAATCTGAAATTGCTGAAGAACTAAATAGGGAATTTATCCTTCATAAACATAACATCGCATGTATTCATAATGATGGCCGTTTAGTTTAGTTTTGTTATTTTTATTTATTTTGTATAACAAGGACGAGAAAAGTTTGTTGTTTACATCTGCTCTTCAAAAATCTTTGAAAATATTGCAAATAAAAAGTTTGATTTTCTTCCTCATAAATGTTTTTTTTTTTACATAGTATTTTAAAGTTATTTTATGTTCCAACCACTGGTTCATAAAAAGCATACATTTTTATTTTTAGCATTATTTTTTAAATTAATATTAATATATTTTATAAATGAATTATAAGTAGTACCCAATTGGATTAAAATAAAATGTACTGATCTCTAAAAATTTTAGTTTAGTTATATGAGATACTATATATAGTCATACATGATAATATCGAAACTTTTTTCGTCGGGTTACTATCAGCTTTACTAAGTTTTCTGCTAACTTTTTTCTATGATTGTAATGATTTATTACCTTTAAAATTTTACTGAATTAAGAACTGAACTTATTTTTATTTGGTTAATTGGAACAAAATTTAGTTATAACCGTCAATTTTACTTTGTGTATCAAATTTGACCTCCGGTTAACAAGGTTCAAACCTTCGGAACTATGTAATCCCGGTCTAAGTTACCAATTTACAGTCTAAAACCAGTTTTTTCGCCTAAAAATAGGTTTTTTTTAATTTTTTTTTTTATCAAAAATTCAGATTTTACTTCGACAAAATTAAATCACTTTACACGCTAACAAGTTAGGTATCCCGACCCGGACCGGAAGATCATAAAGAACTTCGAATATGTTTAAGAGAATAAAATCTTAATTCACCCGTGTTTTGTTTTAGGTACCCAATCTCATGTTTAGGCATTTTACATTTTTTTCGGTTTATTTCGTTTATTAGAGGGAACTATATACAAATTTGGTATCAAATGAAAGGTTTTTTAAAGACACATTCACTGGTGTACAAATTATGCGCATTAAATCTGGCATCGCGTTAAGGAATTTTAGTAGTATTAACCCAAATTAACCAGGAATGCTTCGGATTGTATAATTTTTTATAATACTGGAATAGCCAAATTTGTTATACACTGCATTACTAATCGGGTATCTCCGGTATTTCCTAATAAACAACATGATAATCCATGCTAAAAATACGAAAATAATGTCAAAACAACAAAAACATTCGTAAAATTAACAAATATTGCTTTATTTTACAAAAGTTTTTGTTATTTTCACATTTATTGGTATTTTTATGCATGCATTGTTTTCAGTACAGGTTCTTGGCATTTATAAAAATGCCCATATCATTATAAAATAAAATATCTTGATAAAAAATCACTCTAAGTACTTTTTTGCAAAGAAAGTTTTTTTAATACAAAATTTACATAGTATAATAGTTAGTTTTTATTAAAGAATTTTTTATTTTTTTTTTTATTTTTAAAAATACGTTTTAAAAGTATAATATAGAGCTAAATTGTCATTAAAGCTAGCAATTTACTTTTTAAAAAAAAATTCTAAAAAAGTAATAAATAATTTGATGTAGAAATTTTGACCAAAAATAGAAGCTTATAAAAACTACAAATATTTCGTTGTAGTGCAAATTGTGCTCTAGTTTTGAAAAAAAATAAAAATTTTAATATGTTCATTATGGTGGCAAATTTGACCACTTTGTGAAATTTGCTGCGTGCTCAAAACTTATGATAAAGGGCGTCATTTTACATATATTGGCCAAATTTCAATAGCCAATGACGATGGGAAGAACTTGCTATCACACCATAAAATATGTTGACGAAATGGTTCAAAATTAGGTATAATTTGTTTTGAAAAAAATTATATATAATTTTTGCATAAAAAGGACTACAAATACCGGCAAAGTTTAAATGCAAGAGTTGCAAAATACATAATTACTACCTCTTTTAAACTTTGCCGGTATTTGTAGTAGTTATGCAAACTAAGGACATTTTGACCCCTCATTATCTTTTGCAACTTTTGCATTACATGTAGTTTTTTAAACTAAAGATTATAATTATAGGCCATTTTGACTCATTTCATAAACTTATTTGATCACGGAGCAATTGTCGTAGAGTATTGAAATTAAGAAAATGCATGTAAAATTACGCCGTTTATCATAATTTTTGAGAGCACTCGGAAAATTCTATCAGTTCTCAAAATGGGCTACCCATTCGCTATGTATTGGATCTGAAAAGTAAAAACAAAATTAAAATAGTTTTCAACGCTGGAACTAATAAATTATTGTATATATTAAACCAGAAAAAATGGCATAAAATTAATTTAAAAAAATAAAAATTTCCGAATATATTGCGAAAAAAATAACGAAATTTTTTTTCGTAAAATGTTGCATGGATTTTTTTAATGTAGACCTCTTGTAAAAATAAAACTGTGGAAATAATAGAAAAATCTATTAAAATTTAGCTAAAAGTTACGTTGCTGGAAAAACTGATCAAATTAACAAATTTTTTTTTTTTTTTGGTTTGCTTAATATTAATAAAATAAGAACAGCAAAAATAAAACTGCTAACTTTAACAAATTTATATCTAAGTTATATTCGAGATGAATTTTAGTAAATTGAAAATACAAATTTAATTTGCTAAAATTTGCAGAAATATTTACTAAAAATTTGCAGACTAAAAAAAAGCAAACAAAAACTGTAATACAAACAATAGTATTGCAATATTTGCATTAAATTTTTTAGAATGCGAATAACAGTATATTTTGCTATTTTTTTTTTTTTTTTTATTTTTAAATTCATCTTTATTAAATTATATATTATATACATATTTGCATTTTCCGAGATTTTATCCATAGATATTACAGCGAGTTATATTTTTAATCACAGATATTGACTAATTTTATATTCTAACATTTTTAAAGGAAAAATAGGAAAACCTTTATATGAAAAAGAAAGTTATTCAAATATAATTAGAAAATATATATGTATACAATTGCATTATCTAAAGTAACAATGCATTACATACATATCATTTTCAATTTGGTGATTTCCGTTTAAAGCTACCCTATTGCCGATTCTCTACATTCTCTTATCAGTTGATAAGATGAATTTTCCACTTTTTCGTAATATTTATCGTTGAGTCTCTTTATGAAGTCATCAATTCGTTCATATCCAGTTTCGTAGTGAAGAAGCTGCGTAGAGTGTCTCCAGTGTTTGTTGTGTATGATCTTAAGACATTTATTTTGAATAATCTGAAGTTTCTTCAGATGAGTTTTTGCTGCTTTATACCAAATGGGACTTGCATATGTCAAAGTTGGTCTTATCACACTTTTGAATATTAAATTTTTGTTCTGTAGGCTGAGCGAAGAGCGTTTGTTCAGTATAGGCCACAGGGCTCTGATAGTTTTTAGAGTTTTCTTGCAAGTTTCGTCAATGTGCCTTGAAAAATTAAGTTTCTTGTCCAGACACATACCTAAATATTTGACATCATTTTGAATTGTAAGGCAATCGTTATCAAAACTTAGCTGACGACTTGGTAACAGCTTGGGAGAGTTGTTGTATGGAAATATGATAGACTGAGTTTTGTTAGGGTTGATTTTAATTTTCCACTTGTAAAAATATTTTCTGCAAGCAGCAAACCCCTTTTCCATTTTTTTTAACAATGCCTTAGTGAGTTTGCTTGACGTAATTAAAGCGGTATCGTCTGCGTAGTATGCCACCTTCATGTACGAGGGGAGAGAAAAGTCGGAGGTATAAATAGAGTACAATAAAGGCGATAAAATTGAACCTTGTGGTAACCAGTTAAGATTGTTTTAGGGGAAGATAATGTACCATTAACTGCAACAGCAAATGATCTTTTGTCTAGAAAATCTGCAACAAGCTTGCACAGATATCTTGGTATATTAGTCTGGAGCAATTTGTATACTAAGCCATTGTGCCAAACGGTGTCAAATGCCTTTTCTATGTCAAGAACTATTAGGCCTGTTGATTGTTTTATTCGTTTATTAGCTTTGATAATATTTGTAATACGATTTATTTGGTGTACTGCGCTATGTTGTTTTCTGAAACCAAATTGCTCGTTAGCTATTATAGAAGTATTTTCAACGACATCACAGATTCGACTATGAATGAATTTTTCATACAATTTTCCCAAATTGCTCAATAAGCTAATGGGCCTGAAACTGTTGGGATTATGCTTAGGCTTGTTTGGTTTAAGAATCGCAATAACTTTTGCTCTTTTGAAATGAGTAGGAAAATAGTTGATTTTTATACAGCTATTAAAAATTATCATTAGTAACTGTACAGCTTTTGGGGGTAAATTTTTAATAAGTAAGTTTGATACATCATCAAGACCAGGAGATTTTGAAGCTTTAAGCGACGCAATTAATGAATTTATTTCATTAAGCGATATGAGAGTCAGGTTTTCAGAATCTATGTCAGCTGACTTGAACCGATTTACTTTGGAGTTAACGATTTTATCAACTGAATGTTTATATGTAGAAGTAAGATCGTTCGAAGCGGAAAATGCATTAGACAGAAGTTGTGCTTTTTCCTCATCAGTTATGATTTTTTTGTTACCTTGGTTGAAAAAAGGAACTCTGTTGTTAAGTTTTCCCCTTAAACGTCTGGTGATTTTCCAGAACGATTTGTCGCCAGGCCTTAATTTTGACAGTGTTTTGTTCCATTTATCATTTCGGTGGGTATTAATTTTGTTGTTGATCATTATAGTTAGAAGTTTTACACTCTGTTCATAAAAATTAGATTCTGATATGTTTGTTGTGCGTTGACTTTTTCTTTTGAAAGTTCTTCGTGTCCTTATTAGACTTACGATGTCTAAAGGTAAATTTGATTTGCCAGAGAGACGAAATTTTGGAGTGCAATCATTTCGTGTTTCCAAAATCATGCTAACGAACTTCTCGATTTCCAGATCAATTTCAGTTTTTGAGCCGTAAGTTTCAGTACAATTGATGATTTTATTGCTAATTATATTCCTAAACGCTACCCAGTTAGTTAGTTTGTAATCATAATAACTAGTATCCGAATCAATAGCTGTTGCATTTTCGATTTTACAGACAACAGGTCTATGGTCTGAAGGGATGTCAGAATCGAGTACCTCTAAAGTGATGTTAAGTGTTATATTGCTTAATGCTAAGTCAATAACAGATGAGTTACGGTTTCTTTGGTATGGATAAAACGTCGGTGTAGTGGGATAATAAATAAAAAAGTTTTTAGTCTGTTGAAGATTGTAAAGTACATTTCCCGCAGTGTTGTTGTTAACACAGTGCCACGAAGAATGCTTAGCATTAAAATCACCTAGAATAATATAATCTTTATGTAAAGAAGTTAATTTTGTAACATCATTGGCAAAACTAATTGCATATTTTGGAGAGTACGCAGTGGAAACGATAAAAGTTCTATTGTTAATAAAAATTTCAATTGAAAGGTTTTCTATTATCAGCGTATTTATAATAGGCAGTAGTCTATGTTTGACAGACCTGTGGACAACCAGAGCTACTCCACCCCCTCTTGCATCTTGTCTATCATTACGGTATATTTGGTAGTTTTTGAAAAATGTTCTATGGTTTTCATTTAGATGAGTTTCGTTTAAAGAGGCAATATGAATATTTTCTCTTTCAAGTAAGATTTCGAATTGAATTAAATGAGAAAAGGTAGTAATGCCATTAGCATTCCAGTGAAGAATTTTGAAGCCATTGGAATTATCGAAGATCATATGCATATTTAACCATTGACATTACAACTTGAATTTGTTGTATTTTTGTTGTGCATTGTTGGAGATCACCCAACGCTGTTGAAAAAATATTAAATAATTCATCTATGCTAAAGAGATTGTTACTACCTTTTATACAATCAGCATATGATTGGGGCCTGCGATAATTATTTATATTGTTTTGGGTATTTAAGGGGAGGGCAGTATTAGTATACTGTGGTGAATTTTGTTGATTTTTGTTGTAAATACGTGAGTTTTTATTAGTTGCTTTGGCTCTGGTTTCTAAATAAAGAGAGCGCAAAGGGCAGTTAATGTCATTTGCAGAGTGATCAGTACGTTCTTTTCCATGCTTTTTGCAGTTAAAGCAGGAAAATACAGCTGGTATTTTGTCTTTGTTCCTGAGTGGGCAATCATTAGTGTGATGTGCATTGGCGCATATCATGCAAGCTGGAAGACGATTACAGTGATCACCTCCATGGCCATACATTAGACAGTTCCAACATTGGGTTGGATTGTCATTTTTCCTTGGTTTGTACTTCTTCCATGAAACAATTACATTGCATATAGCAGTTACATTATTTAGTGATTTTGGGTTGAAAATTTTCCTTGAAAATTGTACTTTATATACTGCATTGTCGACAGAACTGAATTTTGTATGGATTTCAGGAATACTTGAAGGTGTTAAGTTATAACCGATGATATCCTGCTTTATATCCTCAGTACTGATTTTTGGCAGTCCATATAGAAATACTGTGTATAGACGGTTCTCTTTGGAATTGAAAGAATGAAATTCTATTTTCTGTTTTATTAGAGCATTTTTGCACTTTTCATAGGTCTCAGTGTTAGGCGGAAAAACTTTTGTTCCGATGGATGTTCGTTTGTAAAATGAATCTTTACCTAATAGTTCTTGAAGATCTTTTAGGGGAGTTTTTGATCGACAACAAGTGGTGGCGGTTTAACTATTTTTACATCGGCTATATTGGATACTGGGTCCAGATCCATATCGTTGAGATCGGCTAGGGCACTAAACCGATTTCTTGAAGTTGACGGTAAGTCAGATAACATACCTATAGGCACGGTTCGAGAACATTTTTTTCTCTTCATGTTAGTCTTTTTTAAATTTAAAGTGTTTGATCTGGCCCCCGGGGCCATATTAGTATTGCTATACCAGCTGTTGAAATGTAACTTGTCACACGAGTGAGTTCAATAAGAACAACAAACGACAATTACAAAAAATAAACAGATTGTTTGCACTTCTTTTAAACTTTAATTAGATTTGATAACAACTATCCGCTACTTATTAAGAGACGACCTTTCTCCACGAAATTAAGTATCGAACTCAGTATATTTTGCTAAAATCATCATGTTTGCTAAAAAAATGTAAGTTGATGATTTCATAAGGCCAGATTTTAATTCGCAATACAAAAAAATTAAAAAAAAAAAAATTTCATATATTTTATGATTTTTTTATCTTCTAATATTTGGCAAATTTTTTTTGCAGATTGATTTGTTCTTTGAGTTAACTAAAATTTAGCTCAAACAAACTAAAATATTTGTAGATTCAACAGATTTATGTTTGCTATTTTTATCTTACTAATATATAGCAAAAAAAACTGACAATTTTAGCAGTTTTTTCTACAACGTAATTTTTAGTAGTTTTAGAAAAAAATTTACAATGCTTTTAACATTTTCTTTTATTTTTTCCTCAGATGATGACGACGATGAAGATGATGATGAAGACACTGCTGCCAGTGTGCAAAATACAGTAGCAGCTGCACCAGCAGCCCCAGCCGCCCCAGCCGCTCCTATTGAAGATCTTGCACCTATTGGTCAAGCAGCTGCCTCAGGAATATCCGACGGTGTGGATTTACCCGAAAGTGGAAATTCTAATGAACCATTAGCTTCGGGCAATGCTGCCGACAATGAAGTAGCACCAGCTGTTAGCAGTAACAACGAAGGTGAACAAAATGTTTTTTATGATGAAGATGCTAGTAATAGTATTTTAGATGGTATTAGTAGTAGTAGTAGTATTGGAAATAATCTCATTAGCAGTAGTAGTGGTAGTAGTTTAATCAAAAAAGTTAGTAGTCAAAATCAAATTCATACACAACAACAACAAGTACAGCAACAAACAAACAGTCAATCTCACACGTTGAAACTTACACCAAATGTCATAAAAACATCCAATAATAATACTAATAAAAATAATTTAACTCAACTTCCCAGTCTAAATCAAAGTCCAA
Source organism: Delia radicum (assembly GCA_021234595.1). NCBI lineage: Eukaryota > Metazoa > Arthropoda > Insecta > Diptera > Anthomyiidae > Delia > Delia radicum. The sequence continues at coordinate 138,931,182 of CM037853.1, forward strand.
CAATATTAACGGCTGCCAAGCCAGCCGGTACAGCAATCATAGGTACGCAGGCTACAGCAGCAGCTGTTAATAATGTCAAAAAAGACGATGATAATGACGAGGATGATGATGATGAAGATGATGATGATATTGATGATGGAGTCGATGATATTACAGGTGCCCTAACAGGCGAAGATGATGATACCGATGATGACGATGAAGATGATGACGATGATGATATTATTGGTGATGATGTTATCGAAGCCAGACATGAAGCACGTGAGTCCAAAACATCTAAGAAACATACAATTGCTGCAAAACCCAGCAAAAAATCAACAAGTGCTTTGAAGAGTAAAAAATCCTTGAAACAATAATATTGCAGAATAATGACTTAAAAAACCACACAAAAGACCTCAACAAAAATATAAAAGGACCTTTCATCTCTCAAACTTTCTCTATTAGATAATTAATACCATTTATTTTACTTACCATTGAAGCCAAGGACCTAATTAGAAAAACTTTAAGCAGACTTTTGATTTTGACAAGTTAGATTTTGTTTTATAAAGTAAATATTTTTTGTTATAGTAAAATTTAGTTATTTTTTCTTAAAGTCTAAACAAAATCTTTACTTTCTTCCTTAAAGTAAAGAATTCTGACGAACAAATTTTTACATTTTGTCTTCAACAAAACTTTGTGAAATGAAAGATTAAAAACACGATTTATACACAATAAATTAAGCACAGAAATCTACAAATTTGAGGCGTCGAAAAAAATTTTAATTTGAAGCAAACTAAAGTAATTTTTAGCTTTTAAGCCTAAAGGGCACCCAATCGGTTTTGAACTATTTATTAAAAATCAATCGTTGTAATTAGCCGTATGAAAAAATAAACTACATGTTGTGTTATAGACCTGTTAGAACAGTTTATTCAAATCTCTAAAACCTCAAAAGTTTGTCTTTAATGTTCCTTTTAGACTGCAAACCTGCGAGGAAAGTAAAAATAGTTACAAAATCAAAACTTTCCACCTTTGCATTGACATCTTCAATAAAAGTTATTACATTGATTAAAAAAATGGAAAAATTAAATTTTAGTAAAAATCTGGATCACTTTAGTTTTCAAAACGAAGCGGAGATTGAGCATAAATGGTAATCAGCACGCGTGGAATTAGCTTATTATAACCAGTTTTAAAGGTGCGATTTTGATACTCGTGAAATATTTGTAAAATAAGATTTCCACTAAGTTTATGGAGTACTTAATAACTAATTGGCATTCCGAATTGTAAATTTAAAGACAAAAATGTTGAGAAATAAAAAAAAAATTATACTGCTAGTTCTTGTTTTGAAATGTCGCCTTATATGCCGCCTGCGTAGAACAGACAATAATTTAAACTAAGAACACATTCTTTCTTCCTATATAAGAAATACTTTATAACACTATTATTATGGCTCAGTTTTGCCTTAATTGATTGATTGTAACAAAAAAATGTATAGATTTTTTAAAAATAGTATGAACTAGGTGCAAGCAGAGTTGTCAACAAAAAACCTCCTAGAACTACAACGAACTTAAAATATGGAGTTCAAATAATTGAAATTCATAAAAAAGTTTAAAAAGTAACAAAATATGACAAATTAAATATTAGTTTTCAGATTTTTATTGAAAAAACTAGTGTGTGCAAAGCGAAAATTACCTAAGTCTCTCAACGAATTGCTAATATTTTTATTTTTTTAAATCTTTAAAGATTTCGTGTTTAATTTGATGTAAAAATTTGTGTTGTACCTTTTTTTTATAAAGTTATGATGAATACAAAATGTAAACATTTTTTCGTTATCATTCTTTGATAAACATGATTATGATAACGAGTTTGGTGCTAGTCAAACTAATTTCTTTCTATAAAAAAGTGCACTTTCTGCAAAATTTTTCTTTTACTTTTTTTGTAAAAACACGGACGACTGTTGTCATTTGCACAAATTTGTTGAAGAAAATTTAACGATACAATTTCTCTCAATACTCTCTAAAGAAAAACTTATTGTAAAAACGAAAATTCACACTTTTTTTTACTTTTAAAAGCACAAATTGTTGATATTTATAAACATCAATTTATTAACGGGCTAAGAACATTGTTAAATCATAAATTTATCTTATGGTTAAACGATGTTAGTTAGTTTCGTTTCTTAAGAAAAAAAAAAAAAATATTTTAAAATTTAAATTGCAATACAAACAATTTCAAGTTCTTAATTAGTTTTAGTTTAATTTATATTTATTTATTTATTTATTTAATTTATTTATTTTATTTTTAATTTATTTTATTTATATTTCACCAAAACACAAAACACACATTTCAAAATCACCACCACCATTATATGTAAAATTTGTAGTTTCTAAATACATTCAAAAACTAAAATAACTGTCTATCTCTCTTTCAATCTATCTCCCAATCTATCTGTCACTTTATATATCTGTAAAAAAAAAAAACTTTAACATTTGTATAAGAGATAAATTACAAATGGAAAGATTGGCTAAAAATCAACAAAAACTATTAACATACACTCAAGATATATTGATAGTAATTAATTGTCGGTTGTATAATAACTGCTTTTCACTAACTCTTGATATTGAGAAATAGAAAAACTTTTTGAAACGTGAAAAGTAATTGTATGTCACATAATTTTGCGTTACTTTCATTATATCAATTATCATAATAACTTAAACAAACCGCCATATTTACAGGTTTGGTAGTTATTTTTAAGAATGCCTAATTATTTTGTATATACCGTATCTTTTGCTGTTTCACTTCGTTTTTTGGGGTTTGCTGTCGAAACGACCCAATTGTAATGTTATCTCTAATTCTGTTGGGTGAAGGGGATGCCATATCAACGCTTGAAAAATTCTTTAAAAAATAAAAAAAAAAATTAAATGGTATCCTTGTATATTTGTTTGAAAAAAAAACTAAACATATTTGCAAATACCCGCCGGAATTTGTTAGTTTTTTGTTTAAAAAAAAAAAAACTTTTTACACATTTGTTTTTTATATTTTTTCTCCTACAATCTACACAAAACTACAACAAAACTAAGCACCTTAAAAACAAACAAAATAGAAATGTTTTTTCTGTTAAGCACCTTAAAAACAAACAAAAAATTGTAATTGTCCTTTTAAGTTTATTTTGTTGTAAAAAAATACAGTTGAAAATATTAAAACAAAAATTTAAATAATACAAAACAAACATTTGAAGAATTAAAAAATTTTATAATAATAGTAAATTATGTGTTTTATTTATTTCCTTTAGTTTACAAAAGTTGGTATGTTTGTTAAAAAAAGGCGTGGGTTAGTTCAAAATTTATCAATATTGAATTCGTAAATTTTTCAAGCGTTTGTTTGTAAAAAACTGTAAAATTTTCTTTTTCAATTTTCTTTCTGTCATTATTGTTTCTAATTCTATGTAGTCATTTGTTTTCATTTCTCTAAACTACGCCTATTTTTTCAAATCTTTCTATAAAAAGTAAGTACATTTATGTTTGGGTAATGGTGAAAACTCAATTTTAATAATCATTTTTTAATCACCCCTAACCAATAAGCAATGTCAACTATTTCTATTCTATAACTTATGAAAGTTACAGAATAATTGTTACGATATTGTTAACTAACAAGAAGAGTCACCATTTTATTGTCTCCGATACTAATAAAATTTAGATATATGATAGAGGTGAAACCATAAAGGACAAGAGTTTTTTTTTTTGTTACCCATTCTCGCTTTTAAAGTTGAAAAGGTGAGGTCAAAATTATTAGTCTTTTCGATTTATTAGTACGCAGCTTTGAAGTACCCGAAAACCAACAATATTGATACCCATATTACGTATGCAGTAATTTATGGTTGCCTTTTATTTTAAGTATCTATAATGCATGGTGTTTCATAGCTATAACGGCAATTTTGTTTTCTAATTATTTCTTAAATTTCTGAACCGATCGCTTAGATGTCTTACTCAGCATTTTTCGATTATTTTTTTTACCAACACTCAGGGGATGCCCCCTAATAATGCATTGCATTGTGTTGATATCTTCAATAACGATACCATCCATATACACAGCTGACATTTTTGAGTCCACTGACCTATGGGTCAACATACATCATTATGTGTTACGGGCGCTAAATCGACCCTGTTCGCACTACCCCATTATATTATATTTTCTTTACATTTCTTAGATCAAAATATCTTTTGTTTGTAATGTGCAGTTAGATGCGCTTAATTGGGAATTGTTTTTTTTTTATTTACTAGGGTATTTAATCGGTTAACCGTTACTCGATTTGTCAGTGTTTCATAATCTGTAAGTTATATATATATATAAGTTTGGGGTAAAAAAACATGGGTTTCCGGCCATTTTATTCCAAAATCTCTATTTAAAGGAAAATGTTCATAAATTCAAAGTCGAGACTTAATTATTTTTTTTTTTTTTTTTTTTAAAGGAAACAAAATGACATATTTGGGGTTTTCTGCCAAATCCGATTCGGTTCTTTCGGCTAAAATGGTCAAAATCGTTAGTTAATCAGGTCAGTTTGGAAAGTGTTCATGTAACGTTATTAAAAACTGTCTATATTTTTTTGTTATCGCCGCAAAGGGGCTTTGACTGTAGAAGTTTACAGCTAAAATACGTTTTCCAGAGTTATTGGTTTTTTAAATCAGAAATTGTATTTTCTGGACCTTCAACAACCTTAAAATTTAAATGCCCTCCACACTAAAACTATTCCTACGTCTTTATTATAAGCTTAATTCAAATTAAAACATCACTAGTTAAGAAAACGCTCTTTAATAAAATACAGTTTTAAATAAATATTTACAATTGAGCTTTTTCTTAATTATGAAATTTGAAAAAATTTAAATGTGCCAAATGAATTAAAATCTCAAAAATGCGTTTTTTATGATATCGAAAAAAAAAAAAATAATTTTAGAAATTTGAAACAAAATACATAAGTATTTTAAGGCAAATGCAAGCTTTCAAATGGTATATTTTTGTTGTCCGCAAGTTACTTAGTTTTTGTGTAACTAGTAATTCAAAATTTTTAAATTTTTCGTTTTTTCGTTTTTTGGTTGTATCAAGAGTAAACAAAGTATTTTAAAAATCGTGGTACGCAGTTTTTGTTTATTTAGCATTTCACATCATAAAAATAAAATTCTACGCTGTCGGGGATTTAAGGGTTAATATTTTTCAATATTGTCTATATTCTATTTAATGTCGACAAAAAATATAGTCTTTGTTGTAATTCATCGATGTTAATACACCATAGCAATAATACCAATTATAATTTTGGCCGTAAATCTTCCAGTACGTTTTGAAATTTTTATCTATGAAAGGGAAGCTCGACCAAAAAATTTTACTGCGATAACTCAGAAGATTAAGTTTTTTTTAACTGATTGGTACGATATTTTTCTAACAATAAATATTACAGATACGTTTTTGTAGCAGTTTCTTTTAAGGCCTTTTTAGCTCAAAGCGCCGAATCGGAAATGGACGAAAACAGCATAATGTGCAATATTAGTCGCTGCGAACTAGTTTTTTAATATCAAAATTGTTTGTCTGCCATCTGGCAAGGAGTTTCATTAAGAAAAAATCTGGTCTCAACTTGAATTTGGTTGAATTTTTAACATGTTTCTATAAATACATATTTTGGAACAAAATCTCCAAAAATCCATTTTTCCACGAACTGAACCAATCAAATCAAAAACACAAAAGTTTATTTTAATGGAGATTAATTTTTACCCAATGTTTTTATCACTTATCGCCATGGTTGGAAAACACTAACCCTAAAATACCGATTACGGTTCAATACCGTTTTCAGGAACTATTTGTAACCTTAAAATAACACTAACGAAATAAGTGTAAATACCTATAACCTTAAAATATCATAACTCAATAACTTATAATACCGTTACCCCTAAAATACCCTAAGGAAATAATTCTAAAATATGGATAACTTTAAAGTATCCCAACGAATGACATTTTTTTCTTAACAAAAACATCATTACTTTAAAATTATTATTAAAAAGTTCATAAATATAAATTTTGTTAATCATAAACACATATAAAAATAAACATTAGGGTTATAACTTTTTTAACTTTAATTATAAAACAGTAGACTATGTATTGTCTTTTCAACGACATTTAACAACAACATGTTGCATAAATCAAAAAATAAGACAAAGGTGAGTAAATCTTCTGAAGACTCCTCAGCGATCGGTTCAGTAGTTATTTTCAATCCTATTTACTTCTTTGCAAATGACAGCAAAATTTGTCATTATTTTTCCTTCGATCGTAGGCCAAGCCTTGTGGAGGTTTGGGGCAAAAGACAGATTATGAATGACACACTCAATCATGACCTTTCGACCATCTCAGAGTGAGGTTGTGTGAGCAGGGTCGATTTTAATGTTCGTAAGACCCAATGTTGACCCGTAGGTCTGTGGACTTAACTATGTCATCTCTGTATATGGATGGGATCGTTATTGAGGACTCAGATACTCTTGATGTTCTGGACATCAGTCCGTTGGACAGATCATATCATTCAAGCATCGAAAGAAGCTTTCAAGTGTCTCGGTTTTCTAAACCGGTGTAAGAAATACTCCACCCCATCTGATCTCCTTACTATATATACCACCTACATCCGGCCAAAGATGGGATATAACTCCCATATATGGGCAGGTACTTCAAAGTTTATTTTGTGGCTTCTGGATCGTGTGCAACGGAGAGCGTTGATGCTTGGGTTGGGTTTCCAACTCTATTGACTCGTTGGAGCATCGTCGGAATGTGGGTTGTATGACTTTGTTCTATAGATATTAAAATGGGAAGTGTTCTGCTGAGATAAGCCGATCTCATCCGAGAAAATTCGTTTTTCAGTCGCACTAGCCGTATGTAGAATTGTCTCCCTGCGGAAGTCTTCCCTGCAAATTACAACTTAGAAAATTTCAAGTCAAATGTCCACAAACACTACTTCCTCTTTCCTCCTCCCCATAACCTATTTTCCTGATATCAACACAATGCAATGCATTAGTAGGGGGCATCCCCTGAGTGTTGGTTCAAAGTCAAAAAAAAAAAAAACTATAATTTCTTAATAAAACACCAATTTTAATGTCAGTTAATATCATTAAATTATAATTTGGCACAAAACTGGCATTCCGATTCCAAATATTTCTGAGAATAACAATTGATTTGAGGTTTTTTGTATAATATTTTTAATAAAAAGCAGTGCACAGAAACAATTTGTTGGACGAAAAATATAGATAATAATAATTAATGAATATTTTCTTCACAAAATAAAGGCAAATTTCTTGCTCTAAACGAAAGTCTTCCGAAATTTAATTTCTACAAATATTTAATATTTTTAGCTCTTGCACTTTGATTTTACAAAACTTTATTAATCACTACTCAAAAGTTTCAGCATACAAAAAAATTATATGGCATACAAATTATTACACAGAGAGAATTTTTTGGAATAGTTTCAATAGAATTTTTTCACTAAACTAAAGAAGTTTTCTTCACAATTTGAACAAAAAAACTTATTAAACTTTATGAAAAGCTTCATAGTTTTAATGAAACTATTTTTAATGAAACTTTTTCTTTAGTGGTATGAAATTATTAATAAATAAAATGAAATTTTTGACTAAATTTTTTGAAAAACTGAAATAATTAAATGAAAAGTTTCAATGAACGACTTCCGGTGACATTTCATAGACCTAATTAAAAAACCATTGATATTATACAGATAATTTTCTTAGTAGTTTAAGGGTCACTTTTATAACCTAAAAAGCAAAAATCCAGAATTTTACAAATCAACACATCAGAAATAGGCAACGAAATAAATGATATTAAAATTGTCACTAAAATACACTTCATTCACTTTAGAATAAATATGAAAAAACTGCAACAAATAATAATACAGAGAATTTTTTGGACAAGTTTCAATAAAAAATTTTCATTAAACTGATGAAGTTTTTTTCACAATGTGAAAGTAAATTTTCATAAATTTTCGTCACAGCTTGACAGTTTTAATAAATATAATGAAATTTTATATTCAATTTTATAAACAACTGCATTAAAAATGAGCAAGATTATTTAAGTTCAAGATCATTTTGTTAAACAAAAAACCATTTAATGTTTATTGATTACTAAAAAATGGATTCATCCGCTAATTTAATGCAGACTTTAGCTACTGACAGATCCTTATATGTTTCATTTCGCGTCACCGAAAATCTTCAGACGACTATGTATAAGGGGTAGAAGATTTATCTAAATTATAATGTTATTTTATTTACTAAATGAGAGTTCATAAACAAAATTGGACGAATTGAACTTATTCAAATCAAAACAAAAACATTTTTAACTAATAAGCATTGTTCTTTAAAAATCCAGAATCTCTAGAAATACTTTCTAACTACAGCATTAGGGTCATATGTCAGTTTAACCGTACTCTAAAATTTTCAAACATTTTACTTTTAAATTTATAAAAATTATTTTTTTTCATTTGTAGTTGGTATAGGTGCAGTTTTTCCCAACACATTTCGCTTTGTGATAACTAAAGCGCTGTATCCTTCCGCCAAAAAGTACAGTAAATAAAAAATTTTAATGACATTAAGAGGTATTTTTATATATATATTTTTTATATATATATCAATAATGTTGGAAAAAAAATTGCAGAAAAAAAGCTACATCATGTCAAACAAACCCCTTGCCCTATATTTTGCATGAGCACTATTTACTTGATATGCTTTTTTCTCAAAACAAGATTTTGAAAATCGGGTGAAACAGTGCAGCGTTTACGGGTGAAATAATTTCAATCGCTGTTTTTTGTTTTTTTTTTAGATGACTAGCAAATGAAGTCCCAAACGTAGATGCATTTTGTAATTTTTGCCTAGTACTTTTAAACAAATATAAAAAACAACGATTTTTTTGGGCGTTTTTCTAATTTTTGAGTTTACCGTCGTATCATTTTAATGCAAATCAAAATTTTCAAAGTCCGGCTACGTTAGGGACTAAAGAATTTATTCGTGTGTGAAACAAGATAATTTTTTTTTTCTTAGATGAGTACCCAAGGCTAAACGATTTCACCGTCTATAATGAAATGATTACCATGGTAGTCCGAATTCTAAATTGTAATTTTTAAAATAATACATAGTATTGTGTTTTTCTATCGCAAAAATATTTTTTGAATAAACCATCTATTTACTTTTTTATAATAGCTTAAATATGTTCGTTTTTATTGATTTATAAAGCTAGTAAAAACTTAATACTAAAATCGAAAAGGCATCACAAAATTCTAAGGACTTTACTTTTATGGAGCAACCAAAATTAGCATAACCTCAAAATGTTTAATTTTGTGAATTAAAAAGTATTTAAAACAGTGCGCCCCGGTAGGCTAGTTGGTAGAGTGCTGGCTTATCAGAGCGGGGGTTGTGGGTTCGATTCCCACCAGTGGCACTGGTCTGTTTTCGATACAACGCGCAGAAAGCCATAGTAGCTAGTGCTCGGTTATTGTATAGTATATAATTTGAAATTATAGGATTATTAATTAATAAAATAAATAAAAGTATTTAAAACAATGCACGTTTTACAAAATACTCGCGGTTTGTTTCTAAAAACAAAAAATTGTGTGTATTTATTAGGGTATTCAATCGGTTAACCGTTACTCGATTATTCGATAAATTTTAATTAAACAATTTCTCGAGTTACTTTATATTGCCAATTTCGAGTAACGAATAACTCGAACGATTTTGGTCAATTAATCGAGTTAATCGAGTAAATCAAAAATATGTTTTATTTCACTTTATATTTAATAAAAAAAAAGAATTTGCTTTCATAAAACTACATTCATACTGAATGCCAAAATACGTGTTTATTTCAAGATTTTGACTTTCGAATTATATACAAATTTTAATTCGAAAACTTGAAAAAACGAAAATACGTGTTTTGGGGTTTCAGTATGAAAAACGTTCGGACCGAGACCAATGCATAAAATATAAAATTTTTTAGAAATTTTAAAAGCCATTTTAAAAATATCCTTTAACAATTACTGACATTATTATACACAAATGAAGGTTAGAAACTATAAAAAAAATCATGACCACAAATTAAGCGAAATCTTTAAGTATCTAAATACTCAACAAAAAAGAAAAATTCGCAACAATCGCAAAACTATTAAATTGTGTTGGTTAGTTCGAATAATTTCAGTAGTTTTATTTCATTAGTTTTGCCTTAATAATTCATAACAAAACACAAAATCAGGAGTTCCGAAATGTATATTATCAAAATTAAAAAAAAAAATAAGTTGTTTTATTAATATAAAATTTAAAAGATCTCCTAAAGATATATACATATATATTCAACTTATATGTATATTCAACTTAATCACATATATTACAAATTTATGTGTCCAAGGCATAAACTGCTATGCCATAATATTTTTGATATTTGCAAAAAATTATAAAAGTTTTTTCCTTAATGTTTTCTTGAATTATAACTTAATACAAACGAAAGAAAATAATGTGAAACATCTCAATTCTATATTACTTTAGGAGATCTTTTTAATTTTATGCTAATTAAACATTTCGCAACTCCTGATTTTGTGTTTTATTATGAATTATTAAGGCAAAATTAACGAAATAAAACTGCTGAAATTATTCGAGTTACTCGGGTAGTTTCAAAATCTTACTTGATTAATCGAGTAAGTTAAAAACCTCAAAACCGAGTTACTCGATTAGTCGCACAAAACCAAACCCAAGTAATTTGAATACCCTAGTATTTATATAGCTTTTATTTAATCTGAGCAAATACTGTAATTTTTTTATTTGTTTGAAATTTACAGCCGCCGATATAGATAAATGATTAATACGAATGGACTTAGAATCCTTAAACATCGGCTAACATATACACAAACGATTATTAATGTCGTACGAAAAAAAATTTCAAAATATTTTACCTTAAAGTGTCAACAATTTTTTAAGTTCCCCATCTACAAGTTTAAAGAATATTGTAAGCTTTTTATGCAGTCATGCATATTGTTATCAAAATTATTTTATTTATTAACACTAGAATGGCCGGACCAGTAATTTTTACTGGTTTGGCATCAGTAGCTTATGACCTAGTGTGGCATAACAACTAATCCCTCTTTTCTGTGACGATAACACAGATAAACAAGTGAAGCGACATTCAGGAAATTCTTTCTATTTATGAAGAGATGAAAGGTGGGGACAGATGAAGGGCTTTAAACATGGCAACACTGTAATTGCGCAAGATGATAAGTCTTAGCACAGTTCTTGCTTGCCACCTAATGATGAGTTGGCGAACTTATTGAAGCTTTTTTGGTCAGTGCTATGATTCATTATTTTACCTCGGGTAGGCTAAGTGCTATGGAAACACCGACTCAAAAGTTTAAATTTTTAAACACTACAGTGGAGCATGAATATCTCGCAAGACATTTTTTATACAAAAGTAATATTTTCTATGCTCTAAAAATATTAAGCCTTGAAAATTATAAAAGCATCGAAAAAACTAAAGTCACCCATGAATAAAATAACAATTTTCTTAATCTTAATTATCTGCTTTTTTCTATTTCAAGTAAAAAATCGTTAAAGCTGGCATCAGAGAATGCAAGAGAATATTTTGCTAAGCATTCATGCACCTTATAAGTTTACACTGTCAAAATTCATGATAATTTAAACATTGTATATTTCTTATATTTGCTAGAAATCACCAATTTTGAGCAGGGACTAAGCGAAATATAACGATTTTTAAGAAAGTAAAAATACGTAAACTGCAGATTAACTAGGAGAATATAAATAGTTCAATGAAATTTCAAAGACCACAATCTGAAAGGTGTGTCGAAAGCTTTTAAAAGCTTTTTAAGTCAGCTAAAAATTATATTTTTGAATTAAAAATTATCCCCTTAAACGACAGCTTCAGATCTGTTTTGTACATTAATTTGCTAGAGAATATTCCTACGAAGACATTGGTACTATACTCTTGGATAAAATCCTCCTACTTTTTGAGATATGTCCATCCAAAGGTAGGTTAATTTTTCAAAATCGGCTAAAATGCTTTTTTTTTAATTAAAACTTAAACCCTTAAACGGCAGCTAAAAATATGTTTTATGCATTAATCTGCTAGAGCGTCTTCCGGTCAAATTATCATGCAAAATAACAAACCTTCCCTAAAGGAGAGGTTACTTATTTTAACAAAAATTCCAAAATATCTTACAATATTTATAGTATTTTTTAATATTTTGTTGAAGTGTACTATAATTGTGATCAATTACTTTTATAGATAGCAGTTTCTTACAGAAACTCTTTTTTTAGGGAAATATGTAAGTATTTGCATTTTCCAATTACCAATAAAATTATGTTGTAAAATTCCCAATATTATAATTTTCCAATTCTCATAAATAGAACCGTTTTAAATTTTAAAGAAAAATAAAGTTTGTGGTAAAAATGATTATTCTTTTAACCGAATAAAAGAGATATAATTCGGTATTCGGGCCGAATACAAACCAAGCCAAATAATGAAAAACTACCGCATATTCGTTACATATTTACTGTTTAGTGACTTTTTTTGAAGTTTTGAATAAACAATTAAAAAATTTCTTTTTATTGCGTATGAGTGATATTTTATAAAAATCGATTTATTATAACACTCATACGCCACCAGCTACATTTTTTAAACCAGCTAATATTTTCGACACCTGCTGAATTTGACTTTAAATGTCTCTTATTTCTCAAGGTTTTATAAATTGAGATTAACGATGGACAGGCTTAGGTTGACTAAAATTAAAAGATATGATGCGCAAAGCTTCAAGTTGAAACGTCTTCACCAAAAGAATTTATGTTTATTTAAATGTCGAAAAATTAAAAAAAATACTTGAAATGCACAAGAGTTTTTTTATACATTTTATTTTTTTGCTCATAGTTTTTAACTCTCAGATCCAAACCAATACAAAACGCACTCACTATAATTGGTAGATAGATTCACTACAAAAATAATTTCCATATCACTGCTTTTTGAAAAGTTGTAATGTATGGTGGTTTACAAGTGATACCAAAATTTTCCGATTTTTAAATTTTACAGTTTTTTTTATAGGGGTTTTGCGTCGTTTAATGGAATTAAGTTTTGAGAACAGTATTTAAAAGATATGGCATTATAAAAGGTGTTTTTTATAGAGGTATACAACTTTGAATTGGAATAAAACAAAGATGAGGACGTAGTCTAATTTGGAGGTAAAATTTTTGATGACTTTTTCCAACCTTTGTGGCCGTATATTAGCAATAACGTCGAGAATGTTGTCCTCCAAGTGGTCAATCGTCAATTCTGACCAGCATACGTATTTCGAACAGAACCATGATTTTCAAAATAAATTAGCATAAACTTTATGAACTTTTGAAAAATTTTGCAAAATTTTATTATTATGTTTCGCATTTTTTTAAAAATATGGTTTGAGAACATAGTTAAGTACCCAGAATGAAGCCAAATGACGGACTAAATTTATACAGTGCAACAAAGTTTAATTTTTTTTATTACAGCAGTACAGCAGCAGTTTCTTCCCCACACATTTCGCTTTGTGACAGCTTAACCTCTGTATCAATTTCGCAACAATGTACATCAAATATGAGATTTAAATAAGCTTTAGTTAATAGCGAAAATGTTTTAATATTTTTCTCAGCTTGAAATTGTATTTGATTCTGTGGAATAAAAAAGTACCACTCTATTTCCTAAGTGGTGCATTATAAAATTAATTTTTGCTGTAGAATAGAAATGTGATTTCAAATTTTATATCAATAGCGGTCGTTTTGCGCTGCAGGAAAAGGTCCTCTAAATCAACTTATTTCGCCGCAGTGCGCCAGTGGAAGGAGTTAGAATTAAAAAAAATAATAACGTCATTATTTTTATTGACCACAAAACATTTCCAAAAGTAATGATATCCCAAAAACAAAAAAACTTTACACTTTTATGACGAACTCTAATATCAATATTTTATTTTCAAATTCCCCACTATCTGTATCTATACTGGGTTGCTACTTTTAGCCCGACTCACTTGCATATGCTCTTGTTTAAAGCAGAATATTTATTTTATATTCCAAGCAAAAATTTGGACAATATAAGCAAGCAGTGTGTATTACTAAGATATTGTTGTTAACCTATTAACCTTTTTTCTGTTATATTTTGTATTTACACAAATTATATACGTTAGAACGACTCACATTGCATGGAGGAAAAAGATAATTTTTGTCCACCCTTAAAAATGTACCTTGGTATGTTTAATGGTGATTCCAAAAATATTTCTGGTCTAACAGTGAGATCCCGTAAGTTAAAAAAAAAAAAAAATTTAGTTTTTCAAAGAATTTTGTACTTTAATTAAGACAACATTTTGGCGGAATATTAGTATCATATGAAAGGTTTTTAAGGTGCATCCAACGTTATATAAAGCATGTCACCGCATTTACAGACATATGCTTTTTACAGAGATATTCTATAAAAAAAAAAAACAATTTTTCAGTTCTTGGTGCACTGAAAGAATTATCCATCATGATATTAATGAAAAACTTTCTTAGAATTTGTTCTTAGATTCTACGGATATTTAAACCAAATCTGAACAAAATATTATAATTTATCCAATCTGTGAGTCGACTCAGTTTCAAGCTGTTGTAAGAATTAAAATTTGTCTTAAAAGAAAAAAATTCAACTTGTGCTTTTTTGGGGGCATTATTTTGTTTCTCGAATTAAAAATGTTATGAGGTTTTTTGTTTTAAAAATGCAAAAATTTTAGCTCTATATAAATAAAAGCAAAAAACTGGATAGATTGTTTTAAATCGCAAAAAAAGTTATACCAAATACATTTGCAGATCGGATTGTTTACAAATTGTTCTCAAAATCTGGTCCAGAGCACCGTGGTAAATGCACTAAATTTGTAAAATTCAAAATTATTTCTACAAAAAAAAAAATTTTGATACCGATTATAATTATGATTAAAAGGTAGCTTTTCCACCATAATGCATTTTAGAGCAAAACGCTGAAACGCATATTTAATTAAATCTACTAGGTTTTAAAATATGCCAATTTGACATTTAAATAATAAAAATCTCTGTACCGAAAGCTTAAAAAATCATATTGTTATAGAATATCCCTAAAAAATGTTATTTCTGGACTTGCATTTATATGATTCATTTAACATTGGACGCGCCTTAACAAAACCTTTCATATGATACTAAATAATAAAACTGACTAGGAAATAAAAAACAACCTCCACAATGGTCTTATCAGTAAATATTTAATTTTTACTAAGTGCATATCAACAACAAAAAAGGGCTGCTACCTTTTTTTAACATTAAATGCATTTGTAAACCACATGCATTGATAAGTAATAAAAATGTGTCACAGTAAAATACTCAGTTTATTATATAAATTTTATTATGTTATGTAAACATAAATTAATATTCTTATCATAGAATATTATATAAATTCTATTGTTCATGATTGAACACTAATATTGTATGGGTTGTCATTAGATAAAGTATAAAATTCTTGGAAAATCCGAAAAATACCATTTTTGAAAATGGATCTCAATACTGGACACAAAATATTTTTGGAAGCATCATGAAATAAACCAAGGTAATTTTCGAAGGGTCAAAAGATTTTTTTTTTTTTCGTGTGTCGGTCTAATATACATTCGAGTGCCTCATTTAGAGCATATTTAAAACTGATGACTCTTAAAATATTTTTACTCTACAGATAACATCGCGTGAGTTAAAATACGTTTAAAGTCCCAAAAATAATACTTTCTGTGAATTAAAAACTAGTTACAGCATCTCTTGTAAAAAATTTGTTCAAATATAAAAAAATATTCCAAAACTCTACGATTCTTCATTTTTACCTTAAATTTGATTTAAAGCACGACAGCAGTGGCTTTCAAATGAGGTACCAATGAATCACGTAGCTTTAACGGTTAAAAATATATGGGTGATTAAGTACGACTACTTTTGTTATATTTTCGATTTTTTCATATTTTAAAAACGCAATATTTCTACAACCGTTACAGCTAACAACCCAAAACTTTGACGATGACATATTTATAAGACATTTACTTTCCATACTAAGTTTAGTTAATTAGTTATGGTACAATAGACAATATATATTGTGAGAGCCATAAAATATCGATAACAATTCAATACCGTTTCAAGAAACTATTTTTAGCCCTAAAATAACACTAACGAAATAACTTAAAATACCGATAACCTTAAAATATCTTAACGAAATACATCATTAATTCTCTCAAAAACATCATTAGTTTAAAATTATAAAAAAACTTCATAAGTTCAATTTTGTAAATTAAAAATACATATAAGTATACATATTGTTCATTCATGACCTCATGTCATCCGACTTACCTCATATCTTACTGCTCTGTGGAGCAATATAGACAATTCCGGGTTTAGATTTTTAAATCTTGAAAACTCTCAAATTTCAATCACATTTTTATTTTTCAAAACTTGAAACAAAATGTTAAAACTAGTTAACTTTAAAGACTTACAGTTTCTAAACTGAATACTTTAAAAATTAAAAAAGGTTCTGAAGGCTGCGAGTGTCTTATTTAACGATAAGTTATTGCAATTTTGAAGATCTTTTCACACTTTTACCCCACTACGATTTTAAAAACGTTTTTTGCAAAATGCACAATTTTTTTACAAAAAATATAACTTCAATTTTTCTGGGACAAGAACATATTTTTCATTGTATCAACACAATTCACTGTATTACCCAGGAAATCTTTGGTACGTGTATCATTATTTCCAACAAAAAGTAACGAGTTAGCTATAATGGTTTGCATAAGGCATTACGTTGTAATAAATTCGCATTACCTTCAGGATTATTTCAAACTCAGTACTCTGAGTTATCAATAGTTTGTTACATAATTCATTATATTGTAATGAATACTCCCTACATTAAATATTATTTTGAAACATGAAGCAATGAGTTACCAATAATTGAACACTCATCGGTTATCTTGTAATGACACAGCATTACCTTTTACTTTATTCAAAAAAATAAAATAACGATCATCAGTTACATAACTCATAAAATAAAAACGTAAAGTAATATGTAAAATATTTTTTTGGAAATCTTTACTTAGACACATTACTTTGTGATTTCTTGTAATAATGAAAGTAAGGTATACATTATTAGCATCACAAACGAAAACCCGAAGCACAGCCATTCATTTACAATATAAGTAACCCATTATAATACGCGATGTTAGCTCATTTGTTAGAATTCCCGCCTAACAACCAGAGACTCCAGGTTAGAATCTCACCGCGACCACGCTATTTATTTAATTAAATTAAATACTGGTAATATTTTTTTTTTATGAAAATCTATATATAGACACATTACTTTTTCCAACCCGGTAACCATAAAAGTAACCAGTTACCTTACCTCCTACTAGGTCCACCCAATTGGATCTCACCTGTACAATTTTTGATTTGTATAGTTTTTTGTTTTTTTTTTTTCATTTTTCCAGTTTTAATTCTTTTTACAATGTGTAAATCTGTATTTTATTTAAATTTATTTAATCTGTTTTTAATTTATTATTAAAAATTAAATTGTACTCGTAAATTGGTTTAGTCATTACTAGTTACAATTATTCCTCATATACTCTAATCATAAGATTATAAGACTTGTGTATAGGATCAACTCAAATAAATAAAAATAAATAAATAAATTAATAAGTAAAGTGAGGTGTATTGTAATGCGTAGAGTCCTATGAAGAAACATTACTTTACACATTATTTGGTAATGTGTAGTTTTTCTGGGTAGTTGGGGCATCCCCTGAGTGTTGGTCTGACGTAAAAAGGAAGAAAATGAGCATATGGCTTCATAGATTCTTCCTGTTTTAAATATTTAGAAAATGGGAACACCCTTGGTCAGATTTGTGGCGATTTCTCATGAAATGAAAGATACATATGTAGGAAATTTGATTTAAATAAAAAAACATTTTTTAAATGTGTTGGTGTTTTTAGTTATTTAAATTAATTCATTAATTTAGGTGTAATAAATAGTTATTGCTATCATCTGTGAAATATGCTAAAACATTACGTAATATAACATTAATCCTGAAATAATTTAAAATAACTTTAACCTTAAAATACCCTAACGAAATATTCACAAAGTAACGTTACCGAAAACATGGACATTGACTAGATTACGAAAGAATTAAATTTAAAATCATTTAGCTAATTCTTAAAAGTTAACTTTTTATGTGAGCTCTAAATGTTAACGAATTTAGCTGATACTTGGCACATGTAGTGTCTATATATTAAAGAATAGAGACAACATTGTGGTAACCGCATAATTGACCTTTCATCTTTTTTTGGACGACTCTAATATATATATTGCGTTAATGTAAATAAACATAATAATAGAAAATACATATTTTTTTTTCTGACAAAGGCTATTTGTAATCAAAGAGTAACGGCTTATACTATGCCTGTATTTATTTAAGTAATCGTATGTAAATATATATACATTTTTTTTTACATAATTATAAACAAAAATACTTATACGGAATATATTTTTTTAATTAGTTTTTATATTAGCTAATTGGAACATATACTTATTTGAAAATATGTCATTTAAATATAGATAAAGAGGAGGCTCGACACACTGAAATTATGGCACACTAAAATATTTAAAATTAAATATTTTTCAAAGTATCCAGCAAAAGCACACCTTACCAAATAATGAGTCTAGTAATCCAAAGTCGAAGGTTTGGACGTATTACCCTTTAAATATATTATAATATTATCTTTTTTATACGAAATGTCTCAAAAGTACACTGTGTTTTAAAACAATAATTACTCATTAACTGCACTAGATTTCGTATGTTAAAAATAGTACAAGGGTTTTAACCGGCATAAAAGTGAAACCAATGAAAAATTAATAAAATTAAAAAAAAAAATGTAATTCGTTTTTGTTTTACTACTTAAAAAGCAATAACAAAATCAATTAGTGTTTCATAACTACACTGATAATAATCCGTGCATAAAAATACAAAAAAATCTCAAAATCACCAAAAATTTTGTAAAATAAATGAAATTTTTTTCATTTTACAAAAGATTTCGTTGTTTTGACATTTTTTTCGTATTTTTAGCATGGATTATTATTAGTTTATAAACGCACTTAACTTAATATATCAAAAGTTACAAAAGTTTAAGAAAAATATTTTAAATTATCGGTTTTAATAATGAGTGAGGAATCCTTTTCTTGAATCAACTCGAAAATTCGATCAGACATACTGTGTACCAGAATTATTCGAAGTTCTTCCGTTATAGATCTGAACGCAAAAATAACTACTTTTTTAGATGAAAATGGCTTTCATATTGGCGTTTTTCTGGGTAAACTTGACTGATTAGCACTCTCTATACATTCTTAATGAGGTTTTGATCCAGAGGAGAGCCAGTCCAATACTCTTATATTTTCTGAGTATAGCCATTCCATCGCCTGACGACTTACATGTACTAAGGCTATTTTCAATAAATGGCGCAAATTTATCTTCTAATACAGTAATGTACTCAGATGAATGTAGTGTTTGGAAATGACTAATCGAAACAAAAAGCGCCCAAAGCATTAGGGATCCGTCTATTGCCTTACCTTCCTGCAGTTGGTTTGTAAATTCCTATTAGCGAATTCAAGTCGAGCAGATTTGTCGCTGGGTAATAACTTTGGAGCAGACACCAGCTTTTGGCGAGTAATTCTCTGGGAATCCGTTAAGAGCTTACTTAGGGTTGATTTGGACACATTTACCTTACATGCACTCGGATTATTTGTCAAAAGTTGTGACAACTACATATGGTTTTTCTAGCAATTGCCCGAAAACTTAAGCCAATTTTTAAATGCGCTGAAATATTCTCCTTTTCAAAAGCACTTAGATATGAACCAATCGGAATTTTATTGCAAATTGATTAAAATTGCATAAAAACAAAAGTAATTCTTTAATTTTTCCTTTATTTTCTATATTTTTTTGTTTCCCGTTATATGTAATTATATAAGGTGGCGCAAAAATAACCTTCCGATGTTTTTTTTTTATTATGTATTTATTATGTATAGCATTTTCTGATAGTTATAAAACACTAACAACAAATTATTACACAGTTTTTCTCCTAATTAAATTAAGTAATCTCTTAAATTTTACACAATAAGAGATCAGTTATCACACTCTTAAAACAGCTAAAGGATTCAAAAAAATGTTTGTGATATAAAAATATAGCAAAAGTTTTTTGTAATTATAGTGTATTGAGTTATGCATTACTGGCAGCCTTACATAAAAATTAATTATAATGTGTTACATTTATGTATACAATAGTATGAAGGAAAAAAATAATGGATTTTACAATAGATTTTGAAAAAAAATTACGAATTTAAAAAATATATTACACAGGAGTACAAAACCATAACTTTTAAAAATAAATAAGGTCATGACCACCAATTCAATATATTTCACACACTCTGATTTCAATGGCGTACTTAATTTTCCTATCTATGGTACAGTTTTGTCACAAAATGACTTTAAATGACTATTTTACATATAACGTTTTTAAAATGCAATCAATCTGACTCCTTTCTGTTAAAATATAAAGACAACCCCTGTATTCTTATCTGTGGTACATATTTGATTCACAAAACTGTAGAATAAACCCAATATTTATAGGTTCTACTTATTTTTCCTAGTTTTTACAGTTTAAGTAAATTTTATCGCTAAACTAGCAGTAGAAATAGCATATTATGAAGAGCCTATCAAGAGAATCACGCTTTTGTGACTAATATGTACCAAAATGGAGGTTTTTGTTAGGAAAACTTTTGCAAATATAAATATTTTTATTTTCAATTTATAACGAGCTTTCAACCTCCGTATATTTACAAAAATAAAGCAAATCAAACATATTAGCTAGGTTGATACTAGTATTTCGATCTGGCTAAAGATCTCATCAGAACCCGAAGTTTTAGAAAAGCTAGAGCCTATATAATAGGCAGAACTTTAACAAAAAACCTATTAATAATAAATTTTGCTCCATTCTTGTCTTCTTAGCTGAAAATTTTAAATACTTTTGAAATGAATTTACATATCATATTAAAAGATGGATCTTTTGATCATGCTTTAAAAGCTATGGTGCCATGTAAAATTTTCTACTAATCTCGATTTTTGCTTACAAACGCACTGATAAAACTAGATTTTTCTTACTAATATACCTCCTATTAAATGGCTCTTTACACTGCGTGAAAATTTGATTAGCTCAATTAATTATTTAGCGATAGAATTCGCTAAACCGAAAAATTAAATTAAAAAATGAATTAAGAAATGCTTAATAGCGAGTTTAATTTTATGTTTTGGGTATCAAATATGTACCATGAATATTATTACTGGTATTGTCCTTAGATTTCAACAGAGAGAAATAAAATTTTTTGCATATGCAAACTTTTTTATATAAAAAATATCATAAAGATGCGTCAAATTTAAAAGTAATTTTACGGAAAAACTTTACCATAGAACGACAAATAAAGTACGCCACTAAAATCAGCTTGCCCGAGGTATATATAATTGGTCGAGCCAGGAATCGATCCCGGGTCGATTGCTCTATACCTTAAGCTATATATATATATTCCTATGGTATATTCCTCGTATAATAGTTGATAGTTTAAATCATAAATGAATTTTTCTTTATGCAAATTCATTCAAGATACACCAAAACCAACATCTTACTCTTTATCTTACAAAAATACAAATTATAGTGAGTCTAAAAATAGATTTCCACAAAAATATGGTATCATTATATTTCGTCTGGAAGTAATAAGATGAATAACCTGTAATTGTTCACCATTTATTTTTTGTATGAAAGTAATGCATTATAGGTTTTTTCGTGGTAACCCATTATTTTGTTACTTTAAGAAACGCAGAAGGTACTAAGTACTAGGCTTACTAGTTCATTTCCTTTTACTGGACTAAAGGTTGTAAGCAAAATTTTTTTTATAAATTTAAATGCTAATTTTAAAAAATCTAACAGCAGTATAATTAATGTTAATACCTCAAATTAAAGAAAATTTTATGAAGTTTCAAATTAAAAAAAAAAAAAAAATACCACACTTTGCTACCTTGAGTGAATTTTTGCATTCTTGGTATAGGTTTTGGACAATACATATTTAACCTATATTATACCATTATACATAAGATTGAAAACACCTAAACTCAATTTTACTAAACTATGCTTACAAAATTAACTACAACTTTTAAACTATACAAGATACACAATTAGCGTTAGCCTTATTTTTTAGGCTAAATATATACTATTTAAAATTATATGCATATTGATTTATTTCATGGAAGGGTCAAAGGACTTTTTTCATTATCTTGGGTTCAAATTCAAATATCTCAAATGAGAATTTTTTTAATTTTTAAAGAAGTATACGCTTATAATGCGAAAAATTTAGGGTGGTCTCTCGATTGGTCTCTGAGTTATAGCCAAAAAACGACATAAACTCATGAGAATCGCGTTAGTTTATATGAGTTGAGTTAACGATGTGGTTATGTTACGGTACACATAAATGTAAAAATGTACGCATGCATAGGAAAATGCGAGTATTAAATAGGAAAAAATATAACAAAATTTTTGGCTTTAACTCAAAGAAAAAGTGTTCAATAATAAGCATACATATACATATGTTTTTAAAAATTAAAATTAAATGCGCATTTGAACTCAATACCCCACAAAATTACCTTTGACCCTTCCATGAAAAAAATCATTATGCATATCGATTTAGATGAGAAGTGTAGTTTTTCTTAAAACCCACGCACCGCTCTGTAACATAGATTAAATTCTGAATTTTTTTTTATGCAGTATTTTACTATGAGGTCGTGAATCATTAATGCATATTATGACAATAAAATATCTTAAAAGGATAATATGAACCAATTTTTTGGATCTCCTGAAAACCTGTTAAAAACAAATAGCACTACTTGCAGGCAAGCCGACGTATTTTATGTCTGATATTTTTCAGACAACATACCTATGTAGATGGTAATTGGTATGGAAAACATTTTTATATATTCAATTTCCTGAAAATTTAATATCAGTTTGTATTGCAATTTTAACTACATGCATCCATTAAAATTGTTTTTAAAATTTGCATATATAATTTTCTAATTACAAATTTTATATTTTCTCTCTCGATAATGTGTGTTGTGCAGGTGCATTGAAAAACAATATAATTGAAATGCCGGCAGATGCCTTCCAGGAACGCAACAATCATTTCGTCGATGCTATATTTGCACGTATTAATCGTATTGTATCAGATAGCTATGATCCGTTTGTGGTACAACTAAATGGCCGTTCAACAGTTAAACATGAAATAAAATCATCTGTTACACCCACTCATGCAACTGCAACAAAGAGTCAACAACAACAGAATAACAAAATAAAAACCACAAAGCCGCAAACCACTAACACATCAATTAAGAAATTGTAAGTTTTTGAATGATATAAATGGAGTATATGTTTTTTAAATAAAAAAGCTACAACTTTTTGGTTAAACAATACCGACAACATATTAGGGGATTATGCCATACTTGGGAATTTTTCATTGGAGTTGAAATTTAATTGGCAAGACTTGTTGTCAATTCCTATGCCATTACCATTCCAATGCCAATGATTTTTTTTTTTAATTGACTTTCATTAGAACAAGGGTAATGAAATGGCTCCAATGCCAAAAACAAACAAAAAATTGTAATTGACGAAAAAAACAATTGTTTATAAAATGTGCTTTTTATTGGAAAAAACGATAAAAATTTAAAATTTAAGTCATAACTTGAAAAGTATTTGCTATTTTAAGCAAGTTTTTCAAGTATACACTATTTATTCTTGTTTGGTAATGGAATAGCAATAATAATATATACTGGATAAAATACTGAATTTTTATAAAATTAGTACGTAAAAAAAAGATTTTTTTTAAATTTGAAAATACATTTTTTTGTAGACAATTGTAACAAACAATTGTAACAAAATATAATAATCAATTATATATGTATGTCAAAGGCATTGGCATTGATCAATGCCAATTAATACAAAATTTAATTTTCATTGTTTTAAGCAATTTTAATGACAACAAACTTAATTACCATTGATATCAAGCAATGTCAATTAAATCGTCAATTTATTGGTCCATTTAATTAACTAGTCGCAAGTATGGATTATACATATGTTAAAAGCTATACACACACATATGAGGCTTTCCGAGCAATGTCAATTAAATCGTCAATTCATTGGTCCATTTAATTAACTAGTCGCAAGTATGGATTATACATATGTTAAAAGCTATAAACACCCATATGAGGCTTTCCGAGCCTCATACTTAGTGCCTCTATTCTTCTATATATGACGTATAAAAAATGAAAAAAAATGTTCTAATATTTCCAAAACGGCGCCGAAATATCAGAAATTGACTAGCTTTGAGCACACAAGTGGTCTTGAATTAGGTATTTACTTAAATAATACTCCACAAAAAGTGAGTATAGGGTTTGAAAACATTGTATTTCCGATTTCAGAAAAAATTATTTAAAAAAAATCTGTAGACAACTTTAAAAAGTTTTGACTACACAGGCTTACAAAATCTTAGATGGTTTAAGACCCTAGGACAATAACATAATTTTCTAAAGGCTTGAGGTTTGCTTAATGGGAATCTGACCTCAAAATTTTTAAATCACTTCAGGTTTTCGAGATATGTTAACATAAATTAAAAAAAGGGGTTTTGGCTATATTTTGGAAGTTATAAATACGCGTTTTATAACTTTTTCACAAAATTTGTTATATTATCTGAAATTTATCACTATTGTTTCCAGAACTCGGGTTTAACAGTTCCAATATCTTACATCATCTGAAATTTCTGACTATTGTTTGCAAAATGAGGTCTAACATTTCTAATATGGTATTCTATTCCGAAAAATTGTCATTTGAAATTTTTTAATATAGTATTTTCGCAACAAATACAGCTGACGATTTCTAAAAAAGAAACAAGATTTTAGAAAGGTTAAGAAGTAAGAAATCAGGTTTGAAAACCTGATTCCGATATCAAATTCGAATTCAGCGGACCTCAAGAATAGTATGTTTTAGTCCTGCGGTCTTGACATCTCTAAAATTTTGTTGGCATGTATAGTCTTAACTTTTAAACTTGTCAACAGATTCTTTTTAAATAGGTTTATGTGAAATCGGAATTATAGTCAACCGCTATACACACTTTGTGTGGAGTATTTTTTTTGTGTCAATACCTAATTCTAGACCACATCTAAGCATAAAGTTGTATGACTTAGTAAGAGAATGTTCGTAGCCCTACATCAGATTTACGTGCTACCATGGAAGGACCGCTGATGGGTTCCCTTCTAGTGTGTAAAAAATTTGATATATAATAAAGACGACAAAAAAACAAGAATATCTTTTTAGCTGCACAATTTCAATTTTGGGGTAAACAAAACCATTTTCAGTTAATTGCGTCTTTTCAAACTTTATCATACAAAGAAAAAAGTTTTAAAACAAAATGTTTCGAACAACTTTGACTGCAATAAATATGCGTTTCGGAAATTATGTTATTATCAATTTTAATTACTTTCGGATTCCCTATCTTGTATCCGAATTTCATCGATATCTGGAGGAACCTCTTAACAGAAATTTCTTGAAAGTGGAATATTCGAAATCCAAATACATCGGCTTATAGGCAAACTAGTTATTTGTAGATTTTGTATAATCCCGAATCTTGTTTCTGAATGTAGGCTTCGTTTTGGAGAATATTGTTGCTTTGAGAATATTGATTCGTTAAGTATTGTCATATAATTTTTTTAGTTTAAACTACATTGTCTATGATTAATTATATAATATATTTAATAAAATTCATCATACGCGCTATAGCTCTAACAAACAAATCTATTGCGTATTTAAATATATAACTAAACTTAGCAAATTACTGAAAATATGTCAACTCAGTGACCTTTCGGATACAATTTTATTGAAATATCCCCTACATTTGTATGGAAAATTCAGGGTGGTGTCTCGATAAAAGTATGAGAATTGATCTAGTTTGAATGAGGTTGAGATAACGACATGGTAGGATAAAACATACATAGAACCATGTTTGTTGCTATAGAGAAAAATCGAACTTTCCCAATAAATGTATATGAGGGTTCAACAGCACTCATATATTTTATGCGTCTCGTTCTTTCCCATAATTTTTTTGTTGCAGATTGATCAATATGTCATACAAAAAATTCAGATTGGAGTCACAATATGTTCCTCAGAAACTCGATTTTTTCAATATTACTACTATTTTATTCAATAAAAAATAAAAATATTTTAGATTATTTTTAATGGGTTTATTAATTACTGTATTTTTAAATTTCCAATCCAGCAAATGGGCTCAGAAAATGGACTCAAAAAATGTATCTATTAGAAATTTAATTTCTAGTATCCTTCCTTCTTTTTGGAATCATCAATTACTAAGAAAAATTAGTGTGTCAAGAAAAAATGGAGTATTTTTTGAGACATATTTGAATCCATTGAGTTATTTCTGAGTCCGAAAAAAATCATTTTGGAGTTCTGTTTGAGGGCTTTTGGTTTTTAGACTATGTATTTTTATGTCTTTTAAATAAATTCCAATATTAAAATTCACAAATAATATTAACATAACTTAAAACAAGTACATTAAACTATGACAAATAAAACGACTTTTTTCGGTCCCATATGAAAATTATATGACCAACCCCAAATTGCCCTCTACCTTAATTTTTCTGTTAGCGCCAGCAAAAATAAGAACTTTCGATGGAAAACGAGTTTTTCCTCTAGTGTCAAACTTGGTATGTTTTTGTAGGGCATTAACTTTTCTGCAAAGGTGTCCTTACCCCAAATTTAAAAAATCAACTAAATTTCTTCTAGAGCTAATATAAGTTTAATTTTTTTTTTAATTAGATTCATTTTTACATTTTAACCTCTATAAAACAACTTTTTGAAAAGTAAAACTTAACAATTTAATTTTTTTTTTGGAAACTCTATGATCTAAAGAAATAGTTTTCATGCTTCCATTGATCTCTGTGTCGTAGCTTGAAAGATAAAATAGCAGTGTTAGCAAATTTTATAAAAATTAAATTTAGTATGGAAGCCACCTTACCGATAGGTATGTTTTGTGAAAATGTTATGGTTAAAAAAATATTTAGGGTCGGTCATACATTTGACTTGTCTAATGTTACCATTGAGGCACTTAGAGCAGTGGGATTTGTCATTTTGTATGAGAACCCGCTTAGGGAGTGACGGTATGTTCAGAAAAAATGTTTGTGACTGAAATGCTATTTGGGGTCTGTCATACAGTTGACTCCGCCAGGGATACCTTGGGGACTACAATTTTCTAGCTCATGCATTTTTTCGAACCTCACAAAATAACGTTATTAATTCTTTGAAATCGAAAAATCCATTATCACACACAAATGAATACTTCCCCTGTTTTGTTTACAAACTAAACAAAATATAAAAAGGAGAGAAAAGCAAAAAACGTGTATTGAATATCCACAAGAGGTGGACCTTGCACATCAAACAAGTTTTCAATTTATTTTTGATCAATGGTTATAATCTTTAACTTCAAACTCATATGTATATTAGTTCTCATGTAGTGAGTAAACTAGTTCATATGTATGTTTGATGTTTGGCATGGGATTGTTACCGCTTTCAAAACGTGTTCCGATGATGGGAACCTAGAAATTCCCGAAATAGATATATCAACACATTCCTGAAAGGGTCAAATATTAAATTTGAAAACAAAAAACTCTATAGATTATTTGTTAGGACAATATTCTAATGAAGAAATATAGAGTATAGCCTCGAACTTGGATCATTTTCTGTTAGAAAGTGTTTTGCAACCGTCAGATAATGACAATCGTAATTAATTTTTTATATTAATTACTGTAGAATATTTCTTTAGTTAGTCTCTTTACAGGAAGAAGAAGAAGAAAACATTTTTATTGAAAAATTTTACGGACACAAGGGATACACCAGACTGCCGCAGTTTCGTCCCCTCCTGGGACTCGTCAGTGGTTAATTTATGTGTCAATTGAACAAAGTATTTTTATTGTTAATTTTGCTCTATATGAAAAACTTTTTATTTTTTGGTGTCGTACTGTGATTTGAACTCACGGTCTTAGCATCAAGCTATGCATCGTAATCTCACCTCTTAACGAGTTGAGCCACGATCGACACAGCGTTGACTGCGACTAAATTGGAGTTTGGTCACACTACGTACACACAAGTATTGTTTTGATCAGAAGAGACAGAATTAGCTAATACCAATGCACAATTCATTTCTCAACTAGAATGCTTTTTCTTCTTAATCCTATCTCTTTTTCACAAGAATTATCACGTTTTATGATGCGCTTTATTCACATACAATAGTTGGATACCAAGTGTAGGTTAGAGATTGAGTCGCCGTTAAGCAAGTTTATTCAAATTTTATGTTAGAAAGTGTTTTGCATTTTCATTGTTAAGTTTTTCTTTTAAAAATGTTGTTTTATGCGGGTTAAAAAATAAATAAAACTTTTTAAAAAAGTTTAACTTTTATTAGCCTTTAAAAAACGGTGTTTAGTTTTCATCGAAAATTCTTACTTTTGCGAGCGCTGGCTGAAAAATGAAGATAGAGGGCTGAAATTTTGACAACATAGTTTTGACATGGGACTGAAAAAAATAGTCGCTTTATTTGGCACAGTCAAAAGTATATATATTTAATTGGTTTTACCAGATTTTTTCATATACCCTCCTTAATTTTTATGGTGAAAAACTATCCTGGATGTGAAAAAAGATGTGTTTCTTTAAATTGGAGCTGAATTTAAAATATTATTCACCTCTTAGCGACTTGTGAAAAAATATGACGTTATATTTTATACACCAGACGATACTTTGAAATTGTACTAATATGCATAAAATTGTATGGAAAATTTAGGGTACCTTCACTTTTTAACCGCTGGAGAGATTTTGCCATGCTGCGTTTTCGCAGGCTGACAGACAGATAGACATCGCTAAATCGTCATGAAACTGAAAAGGATCAAGAATATATACTTTGTGGGGTATTAGATATTTATTTCGATGTGTTACAAACGGAAGGACAAACTTATATAATCCGAGTAAAAAAATTAAAAGAAATTGATATGGAGCTTTATGTAGTCATATTAATTTCTATGTGACGCTATATGTAACCTCATTAAATTTCATCCGAAATACGTGTCCATATAATTGTGTATGTTTGTATGGGTTTAGATCTAATTTGATGCCATTAGGCCAGAAAAATTTTATCCAAATTACTGCCCGATAGATTGTATTAGATTTTATCAGTTTTGTATCTTATTGTATCAGATTATATCTACGCTAATACAAATACGTATAATTTTATAAAAACCAGATATTATTGTATCCGGATTTTGACCTGATATAATTGCATATGATTGTATGTAAACTGATACATCTAAATATAATTAGATCTGGTTTTAGCCTGTCAAAATTGAACTAAATGTCAAATTTTTATATATGAAAGTAAAAACAAATGTAAATATCGTTGTACTAACTGAATTTATAAGTTGCTACCATTAAAATACACTTTCAATTCGGTTGGCACTTTATTTCTCTGTGTGTATATTGCTTTTAAGGTCAGATCTTTTCAAGCGACCCAGAAAGTTTTATAATGTAATTTGGATGGTTTTGGATGAAATACTCTTTGAATATTGTCATTCATAAATATTTCTATGTTAAAGCTTCCTACACCATGGGGAATAAATAATACATATATTAAAATTCCCTACACGTCATGTAGTTTTAAAATATAAATATTGAAATACCTATAAAGTAGAATATTCAACTAATATTTTTGCCAAAACTAATCCCAGAGACACAATATAAAAACGTCCGACATTTTTTTGTATATAAACCAAAAAACACGCCGACTTTTAAATAAATTAAGTTTTCTATTTTAATATAAATTCAGAACGAGTTCTTAACTTTTTTTTAAATTCTCTATAAATATTGTAAAATTTATAGTATATTCCGAATTCAGTTAAATTATTATAAATAATTTTTCCAATAAGTTAACCCCGCCTACTTTTTCGAAAAATTTAAAAGTTGTTCAGTTTTTTATTCGCATCATAGGGAACAACAAATACAGAAAGCTTGTTGCAGCAAGGAAGTTGGCTTGAAAAGCCTCATATGTATATATTGTAAATTGGATCAATTGATTTTTTATGTAATACGTTGTTTTTTTTGTATTTCCTCTATAGAAAAAATACAAAATCGGAACCACGTAGCACTACAAATAATGATAGCATAAGTAACAATAACAACGACGAGTCTATGCCAAAGGATAATAAAAACCAAAATGAACCAAAACAACAAAACAAGTTGCAACAACAATTGGAACAATTGCAGGGACAACAGAAAAAACTTAAAGCCACTGAACAAATTGAAAATGATGTTGTAACCAATGAACAGCAAAAACAACAGCAACAACAAATTACTGAAATACACACGGACGAAATGAACGCGGAAACCCGCACTGTATTTGTCAATGAAGTTGTCAAATCAGGAAATCAAAAGAAAAGTTCTGCAAAAGCACATAAGCAAAATGTTAAAAAACTTCACAGTACAAGTGGTGCGAGCAACACAAATAACCACAGTAGCAACACTAAACAAAAACTGAAATCGACTGCTACCAATAATAAAAATGTCAACTCTGCCCATCATGGCAATGGTGGTGGTAAGGATGCTATGGAATTTCTAAAGGCTGAAGGCAGTCTATCGGGTTTAGCTTCATTGAAGCGTGTTGGCAATGTAAAATTGGTCACCGATCCGGAAGGTCGCAATTCGACAATTAAAGCTAAATTCACTTTGGGTCCCTTAATATTACGCGTTGAAAAATCATTCAAACGTGCTGGTGTAGAAAATGTTAAAAGTGCTACAGCACGTACCAATGAAATGATCGGACGTATTAAGTTTAGTGTTGTTAATGATCGAGCAACATTAATGTCAATTAAGGTGCAACAACCAAAGCAGGTAAATATGAGTTTCAAAGGCTTTTTTAAATGAAAATTGTTACATATATGAAATGGTTTTAGAGGCAATTGTTTTTGGAAATTTCATGTAATAAGTTGTTTATTTAAGTGAATGAAAATCTTTTATATGAGCTAAAGCTAGATTTTTAGTAACACTATAAATGTTAATTAGTGGGTTTTGTACCAATTTACCAAAAATGGGTGTTTTCTGTGCCCGTCTACAAATGTTAAACTCACCTTTTTTTATTTTTTGGCTTTTAAAGGGCCATAAATTCCACACTTAAAATAATATGATAGTAAAGTAAAGATTTTAATAATTTTTTACCAACTTTTTATTGAAATACAGATTTTACCAAAGATTTTAGTTCCGTTGATTGAACAGAAATTCTAAAATCATTAGTCTTTTGACTTATTTTAAGTGATGTTATTTTAAAATAATTTGTAGCTACCTAGCTTAAAACCCCGATACTTCGTTTGCGGTGCTTTTAAATACCGGAATATATTTAGATACAAATAAATTCTCTCTCATAGAAATTTCTGTTTTAAAAGATTTGTTTAATCTCTTAAAGTGTATCATTTTCAACTTTATACATTTCTAGCTTTACGAAAATCTTTACTAGTGATAATCAGGGTAGCGAATTTCATTTTAGCATTTTTATTGCATATTTTGAATATTTACAATTAATGACATATTTTGTAAAAATTAAAATTAAGATTTGATTAAAAATAAAAAGCGTTTGTGACCCTTAACATACGCAGTGTAGAAACGGTAATAGCATGTCATTATTTTTCGTACTACCATTAATGACACCACCTTACTCTCTGCATTACTTCAATGACTGACTAATAACTAGTTAATTTTCCCATTATTTCAGACAAAAAATAATGCGTTACCCAAAGTACTTATTTTTACCATTATTTCAAGAAGAAAGTAATGATCTAAAATTTTTTTGAAAATTTATTTTAAGACTCGTTATTTTTGACACTCTACAGTACATATATAACTACTTTTTTAATTTTTTTGTAAGCTGGAAAGTAATAATATTTTGTGCAAGCAAGACATTTATGTTTTTATCTATGAAGTATAACATGCCGTCAAAAACTTTCATTACAACGTAAGTGTATATATAATGAAAATAAATACTGAAAAAATAATAATGCACTATAATTTGGCGTCAGCACTAGAAATTTTTGTTGGACAAAGTCACTTTTAAAAGCAGTCAAGCTTGCGCGCTACTAATTATTTTATTACAAATATAATGTCTTTTTCTCAACTACTTATTTTTTAATTGCTGATAAGTATAAGGGTAAGCTTTATTTTTTAAAAACTTGTAACTACAAATATAAAAGAAATTCGATTTTTAATGACAACTGTATGTACTCGACATTACTAAATATATGACATACTTCAAAAACTATCGGCACTTGTTGAAAACCGACATTAGACATCTCTTATTTCGCAAGATTTTATGAATTCAAAGGAACGATGGACAGGGCTAGGTTGTATATTCAACACAGAAAGATAAAGTGCCAACCGAATTGAAAAGTGTATTTTGGTAGCTACAAACAAAAAATTCGGTTAGTACAATCATATTTAAATGCAAGTTTTGGGTGTTGCAACTAAAATTTATTTGCATTAACCGAATTTTATTATGAAAACCAATATTCAGTTGTGCCAACAAATTTTAGTAGTAGTAACTGAATTTTAGTTAGCAAGTGCCAAAATATTTTTCGGTGTGTACATAAAAGCTATGACGTGCAAAGTTTCATATTGAAACGTCTTCACCAAAAGAATTGATGTCGAAAAATTAAAAAATTAGTTTAAACTTACTTAACTTTCATATTTAAACCAATACAAAATGGACTTTTTTCCAATTTTACAACCACGTCACTCACTTACCTACACTTGCCGACCTAAAGGGTCACCTGATAAAGCTATTCCATATCGCTGCTTGGTCAAAAAAGTTGTATGGTGGTTTACAAGTTAAATAAAAATGTTCCATATTTTTAAACTTTTACA
This sequence comes from Delia radicum, assembly GCA_021234595.1. Taxonomy (NCBI): domain Eukaryota; kingdom Metazoa; phylum Arthropoda; class Insecta; order Diptera; family Anthomyiidae; genus Delia; species Delia radicum. The sequence continues at coordinate 138,964,310 of CM037853.1, forward strand.
TTGCGTTTAATGAAATTGAATTTTGAAAACAGTTCTTATAAAAAATTCTGTAATTTTATGTAGCCCAAGTACACCAAGTTGTTTTCAGGGAACCAATAACAGTATACGAGCATCACAAATAGGATTGTCAGTCGTATAAAACTTGTTCGATTAATGCCCTCAATTTCAAGCAAAAGATAAATACATGTACTTATGGCCGTAATTTCAAGCAATATATATCGTGCTTAGATACTGGTGATTAGATACCTACCGTGTACAGGAACAAAATCGGGTAGGTACCTAAGCACCGGTAGGTATCTATTGCTTGAAATTACGGACATTAGATATCTACCATGTATACGAACAAAATCGGGTAGATATCTTAAGCATCGGTAAGTATCTATTGTTTGAAATTACGGTCATAATTCAACAAAAAAAAAAAAAACATGGCTTTCGAATAACAAATAATTCAAATAAATTTTGACGAATATAATTCAAAATACTCCTTATAACAAAAAATACACTTTTATTACTCGTTTTCCAAGATATGGACTCTTTAATAATGGTCAAAGATATGCGATTTGACTGTCAAGCACACAATATGAAGGAATTTAAAAATAAGGTGCAATCGTATGTTAGTAAATTAAATAATTTTGATATACAAAACTATCAAAAATATAGCTATTTTACGACGATACCGCGTTAGTACTTAAACTATGAAATCCATTTATGTAATTTCTACGGTAACTAAAATAATATCTCAACAGCACGATATACTACAATCATAGAAATAAAGCAGAAAAGGTTACTAAAAATAAGTTAAAAATTAGCTTGCAGAAAAAAGTGTTAAATTTAGCAAATTGTTTTTGGTAAATATTAATAGAATAAGAACAGCAAAAATAAATCTGTTAACTTTACAAAATTTTAGTTATTTTCGATGTGAACTTTATTTTATTAAAAATCACATTTTACTCTGTAAAATTTGCAAAAAATTAACTAAATATTTGTTAACTTAAAATAGCAGCTAAAGACTCTAATATTAATAAAATGTTTGCTATATTACCTAAAATTTAGTAGAATGCAAATAAGAATTTCTTTTGCTAAAACCAACAGAAATTTTTGATAAAAATTGTAGCCTGCCGATTTCATATGGACAGACTTTAAAACTTTAAAAATTTCGCATTTGTCAAAAAAAATTTTTGTCTACTAATATTTAGTGAATGGTTTCCTGTTTTTATCAGATTGTGTTACTTTCAGTCAACTAAAATTAAATTCAAATATAACGAAGTATTTGTCAATTCAACAGCTTTAGTTTTGCTATGCTTGTATTACTAATATTTAGTTAAAAAAAAAATCTGCTAATTTTAGCACTTTTTTCTGCAATATAATTTTTTACTAATTTTTAGCAGCCTTTATTGCTACAGGTTTATTTATATGAGTGTATATCTATGGCCGATATATATTTTTAACTTTTTAACGATTTTCAAAACTGTTTTTTTTTTTCCTCACGAGATAACGGCGCACATTGGTTCAAGAGTGGCCGAAATTCATTTTTTTCATGTTCGCCGATTTGGATAATTTTTTGGTATTTTGTTGTCAGATAGTTGAATATTATGATTCCGTAATATTAGGCTGATATATTTAGTATTTCTTTGGACAGACACGCTCCAAGTTCATATATGTTCGCTTGTTTAAAATGGCATGCAAATTTACTGTATATTCAATCTTTTGGTACAATCACAGTAAACTTATCATTTGACTTTGTTGTATATTTTCGTAAATGGCAATTGTCATAGATGAGATTTGCATTAAAAAAAGTTGGAAAAAGTGCCACATAAAAAATTTCGTAGAACAAAATATAAACAACATCAAAATTTCAATGTTCATCAACTTCAGTGGACTGCATCTTTTTAGCGCTGTGGAGCGCTGTTTAACGAAAGACGTCAAATTACAGCTTGAAGTCTCAGTTAAAAACTAAAAAAAAATTCAGCTGCTCATACCTGCTCCTTTCCAAAAGAAACAGTAAAAACTATAAAGTGATAAAGTAAATATTGCATGGATACTGCCAAGTTGTTTGTTGATCTCTATGGCTGGTACTACATGCCTGTAACTGTGCATAAGATTCTGGTGCATGGTAGCAAAATTATAGCAGAAGCTATTCTGCCAATAGGTATGTCTCTATTTAAAGGCCCTTATTCAATGATTTAATTTTAATTTTTTACATTTTAATTGATTGTTTGTATCAGGTATGCTGTCCGAAGAAGCTCAGGAAGCGAGGAATAAAGATTATAGAGCCTATAGATTACATCATTCGCGAAGAATTGGACGTGTAGCCACTAATGAAGATGTAATGCGTAACCTTTTATTGTCTTCAGACCCATTTATAAATAGATTTCGCTCAAAGCTGCAAATCAAAAAATTGGAGTACGATAATGATGTTAAAAAATTATTAAAAGACTATGCTTAATTTATTTATTCATGTTTTTTCTATGGGAGGTGGGCGTAAAAGTGGGCGGATCAGGTATATATTTTCAGGAGCCCATTCTACAATTATAATAATTACTTTTTGTGAAAATTGAATTGATGCATTAAAAATCAAGGGAGTTATGCCACTTTTTCAATACAAGTTGTATGGGAAGTGGGCGTAAAAGTGAGCGGATATTTTTCAAATTTCACACAAATGATTCTGAGTGTTTAAAAATGCTATGTGCCAAAAAACAATGCCGTAGGTCAAAATTTAATTTTACTTAGTATGGGAGGTGGGCGTAAAAGTGGGCGGATCATTTTGATTTTTCCATTTTTTCTTGATTCAAACAAAAAATGCCTATGTGCCAAGTTTCATTGTCCTTCGACAACTTCTTCTATTTTTAGCCGCTCGTTCAATGAACTTGAACCAATGTGCGGCGTAAAGTTGAGAAATCTTTTGGCGTTACTATGATTAACATTTTTGTATTGGTATTGTTGTAGTATTCAAATTGATGCCAAAATTGACAAAATTTAGAGATTATGCGATAAAATACTCCAATTACACAGCAAATAAGTATAGCAAAATGACACATCATCAAAACCCCGGGCACGTGAACTTAATTTTGGGGGCGTACTACGTTTTGACTGGTTAGGTCAGATTAAATTTTAAGTTTGCATTGACTCCAGCGATTTTTTGATTAGATTTTAAGTAAAACACATCAAATTCTTTTTGAAAGACCTTATTTATTGTTTATTTTTCTAAGCTTTAGTCTTAAAATGATAGCCGTGCATTTTTAGGAGTCTACACTTCATTTATATACAATTCGAAACGTCACTGACTTATGCTACATTTGTTAGTTCAGTGTCGTATGGGTCGAATCTACATATTACATAAGAACACATCGTGACAAAATAGACGGCCATCTTTGTTTGCTTTGAGTTCCGACATAGAAACAATAAAATAATTTTAAAGGAGATTTAGACGTCTTTTACTTAAAACACACTTAATAATCGGTTGGGAATAGGGAAAAGTATACACAGTTCAAAAAATGGCCCCGATTTCGTCCCGCTATTCGAAAAATTCTGCACCTGAGTCGGACAAAATCTGGAATTTCACATTTTCAAATAAGAATATCTCGGGAACTATTATCTCGTGAACCCAAACATGCAAGCATGTTTTTAGTTAGTCTCTACTATCAAATTAAAAATATGTACATTTTTTGAAAATCGGATTGAACTTTCATAATATATAAATTAAAAATTTAATTTTTCTTTAAAAACCCGTCATGGGCTCATCCTCTTTTTTCCAAAATGCCGTCTATGCGAATGTGTATTCGACTAACCTAAATAGCATTCTTCAAATTGCCAGTTTCACCAGTTTAAACAGGCCGCTATGGACCAACCCGTTATGTGATTCTGATACCAAATTCCTTGCTTTCACGGTTTTGTGGAGACTTTTCCACTTTTGAACGCTCTTTTTACTACGTACCTGATCAGGAATTTCCAAACGTAAAACGAGATTTCAAATGGCAACTCAAATTCAAAGTTCCTATACATAGGTTAGAAATCATTACTTCCTATTTTCATTTTATTGTGTAATTTTCATTATTCTTGAGTGTTGTGGTAATTTGGTTTTTAGTTAACACAACCTAAATGTTTTGCATACAAAAAGTTATGTCTGGGCATGAACATGCATGAAGTTCCATACATGGAAGTGTTTGGGCATGTAAAAGATATTTGTTTTAGCTTGTTTAATTATCTCAGTATCTCTCTTATTAAAAAAGTTATACTCCAGAGAGCATATAACATTTTTTATATGCTATTTAACTTTAAACTCTTTTTGCTGGATATTAAACTTTAGCCACTTGAACCACATGTGCTCTAAACTCGTCATATGATAATATCCAGTAGAAAAAAGTTGAACTAGTTCCGAAAAGTACTAGTTTTCAGAGTAGTAAACACAAACTAGTTCTCAATAAGCTATTTTTACCAGTTGTGTACTAGTGTGAAATAAATTACGTTGGGACTGTTTGAAAACATTTATAAACTTACATGTTTTTGAAATTTATGTTTTGTTTACTACATTTGTTTTAAAAAAAATTATCTGAGTTGATTGAATTATCTGAGTTGAATTTGATCGTGACTTGACTTGAGCTGAGGTGCAAATAAACTGGTACAGTATTGGTGCCAAAGAGGCACTCCAGAGCTAGTTTGTGTGTTTTTCTTAAAACCCAGTTTCGTTTTCTATTTTGCTTTCCGAAACAATAATTTGGAACCAGTTGTTTACTAGACTATTACAAAAACTCCAATTTAAAGGTGAATTTGAAGTTATACATTTGTTTTTAATAATATATTCTGAGTTGGCAAATAAACACACACATTGTTTATTCTGAATATAAATCATAAACACAATATATTTTATATACTATTTAAAATGGCATAACAATACAAGGTAAAAGCATTAGGGAGAAATATGGGTTTTTATCTGACTTACCATTGTTTTCTGTTTACTTTTTGTATGAATTATTGTCATTTTGTTTTCGAAAACGAGAGAACATTTTTGCAATAAGTCTACCAGGTATTGTTTTGTCGTGCTATTTAGCGTATGAACCTTTTTATCTTAATAATATGAAACTACTATTCCAAACCTTCTTTCATCAAAGGAAAGCATTTGGTTTTAATTTAAGTTCTAAACCAACTGGTACAGTACTGGTAGCAAGGAGGTAGTTCAGAACTGATTGCGCGTGTCACATTATTATCAGTAATGCTCCCTAATTGTCGTCCTTAAATTGTAGTTTCCAAACTAGATTTTTTTGCTACTGGGTATTGATACAGGCATGTTTGTTTCCAAAGTAAGAAATTAATTTTTTCAACCTTAAAATTATAATCACGTATTTTTCAATTATGCACTTACTTCAACAAAAATTTGCCAAAAAAAAAGGAAAACATTTATTTCGTGCAGAGTGATATAATTAATTTTATATCAACATTTTATCAAAATTAAAAAAAATTTTATTTTTTATTTTTGGCCAATATCTGCATTGTGCTGTGTTGTTAAACTAACAAGGAAACTACACAGTGGTTAATCCGCAGATCTAAATGAAACTTGGATATGTTGTTTTATATTGTAGATATGTATTTTTATAGGTGCGCAGTCGCACGGTTAAGGATTCAAAATTGTGTTCAATAATTACAATAGTTTGTAACAAAACACGACTACAATTTAACATGTTCTAATTTTTTGTACGCAGTATTAAACTACTAGAGAAAACAAAAATTGTTATACTCATATAGCCAACGCTGTGGGCCTATTTTTGAAATATATAAAGTATGGGTTATAAAAGCTCTTCGGGAAAGCCGTGTTAAAGCCCAATGATTACGAATATTGAAAAAAGCCCAGACACCCTCTCGATAAAATTAAAAAGCTTTATTATATGTTAACTTGAACTCAAACGAAAATTTCATTCAAATTTGTAGGTTCACCAATGTGAAATTGAAATGTATATCAATAATTTTTGTTGAATTTGATCAATTTTCTTTTGAGGCAACAGCCTTGTTATTAATATTATTTTGGGTGTAAGTATAAATTGAACTTATGTGTCCTTAAATACAGTATAATTTTTTTTTTTTTTTTTATTATTAATTAGTAATCATATAATTACAAATTATATACTATTACCCTAACCGAGCACTAGCTACTATGACCTTCGGCGCGTTGTAGCGAAAACAGACCAGTGCCTCTGGTGGGAATCGAACCCACGACCCCCGCACAGATAAGCCAGCACGCTACCAACTAGCCTACCCGGGGCACGCTGTATATCAAATCATTTAGTCTTGCTAACTTATCTTAAAATAGCCATAGTTATGATTGTCAAATATAAAGGGTCCGAAAAATAACTTTTTTTTTTTGAAAATACTATAAAATAAAACTACTGAATATTTTCTCAAATTTCTTTTTTATTTGAAAGTACAATCCCTCCGGTTAATAATGGAAAATAATTTCATTCAAGTGGCTGCCTCGGCTGGCCATGCAGTAGCCTACACGATCGGTCCAAGTTTTAAGCACATTATCGATTGTGTGCAGCTGTATTTCACCAATGGCTTTACGAATATTGTCCTTTAAAGCGTCAATTGTCTCTGGCTTGTTGGCGTAACACTTATCTTTGACGGCACCCCACAAATAATAGTCCAACGGTGTCAAATCGCAGCTCCGAGGTGGCCAAACGACATCAGCTCTGCGGCTTCTCTTCTTCCAAAATCCGTACTTAATTTTCGCACACATTCTGCAACATTACCATGATTTTCAAAGTGATGTCGCAATATTTCCCAGCGTTGTTCAAGCGTATACACAACCATATTCGTTCAGCGGAAGGATGAAACTAATTATGTGTCAAATCAGCCATGAGCTAAGTGTTACCATTCACGAAATAAGCACTAGTTGAAAAAAAAAGTTAGATGGCGGACCCTTTATATCAGGGGTGCCCACGGCCTATGCGCTTGGTACTCATTTGTTTTGTAAAAACACTTAGCTATAGGCTGTGTGTTTTAATACACATATAGAGCGCTCAGCACTAGCAATACGAAATACACAAACAACTTTGTCTTATTAGTTTTTTTGTCGTTCTTCACTTTATACACGCAAGCGCAAAGCAACAACACTTTCGTATGCTTTGCTGGTAAACATTGAAATATTTTTTTCTTTTTTCTTTGTATGTATTGGTTTTTACAACAAAAAATGTTGAATAAAAATTAGTTTTTCTTTAAATGTATTGGTGTTTGCTCTTCCATAAGGAACTTTTGGGCCCTCCTACTTTATATGCATATATCTGTGGTTTAAGTTAAACTCTGGTCGTTTATAGAAAAGTTACTCTACCTTTATATTAACAATAAAATTTTATAATTTATTTTATATTTGATCTTGATTTAAATTTCATTACTTAAAAAATATTAAATTAATTAATTTTTCCAATTGTAAAAGCCAAATCCAATTTATCTGTAAAAGGGCTTGGTCGTTACGCTCTTTTCCCTTTTAATTTGCATGAACACGGAAAAGCATTAAAACAAAAATTGTCTACAAATTGAAATAATTGAAATAATTGAACCTTTAATCAAAAATATCTTATTGTTAGTAAAAGCAAATTTAATTACAATTCTCTTCTTTCTTATTTTTCGTTTATTACATTTACTACAACACTAGGTCGAAGTTGAAAGCAAAGATAACCATGACCGCACCAGAGAATTTGTCTGGCGTCGTACACCGAAAATAGCCAAATTGGTCAATGAAAAACTTAAATTGGCAGCAGAAACATTATTTGCCCCACATGGTGTTGAAGTGGTGAGACTCTAAATCAAATATCCAACAATACCATCACAAATCGAAAAGGACAATTTGTGTACTGGTGTAACGGAAGAAAGTCTATTATACAAAAATAACTAATATTTAAATGCCTTTAAATACCTACATGTATTTTTGGTACAGTTTAATTTTTCGATATAATAGTAATTAAAACAAAATTAATTTAATAATGTAGTTAAATTTAATTAATATTTTATAATAAGCTTTATTTATTATCTATTTATTATACATTATTTAAGCTCTTAATGTGCGCATAAGTATCTATGCAAACATCAATTGAATTTAATTTATTTAATTTAACAAACAAATATATAATATTTAACTTAATAAATATACTTACCTATGTATGTACTTATTAAAAATTTAATTTGAAAATACACAAAAAAAAAATATAATTCTTTAATTTTAAAAAGAATTTTTTGATATATTTGCATTTTACTTAAAAAACAAATCATCAAACATGTGTCATGTTTCGCACCACAAAACCCAAAGGGTCCTTAAGAGCAGACGTTATTCACAAACATTTTATATATAGTATAATACAACCATACAAACAGAAATTACTAGCAAAAGATTTGAAATAGCTTGTAATGGTTTTTCATAACTTTTAGTACTGTTTCTTAGTTCTTGACAATATTATTTAAATAATCAGCAGAAGTACCAATTTTCAAATTACACGGCATGACATCAAACAAATTAATGAGATTCTGGCCATCAATTATATATATATCGGATACGGTGATTTTGATGGTGTACTTTATTTTTCGTTGTAGGGTACAGCTTTTGCGCTAAATTACTTTAAAACTTGGCGCATCGTCGTGGGATTTTTTATATAAAAAATTTTTGAAATACAATCAATCTGATTTCTTTCTGTAAAAACCTAAGGACAGTAGTAATATTTATAGCACATATTTGACCCCCAAAGCCTTATATTAAACCCGATGTTCTGTATTTTGCTTTGATTTTTTCGGGTTTTTTCTAGTTTGATCGCTAAATAACCAATCGGCCCAAAGAAAATCTTCATGCAGTAGAAAAACTCATTTAAAACGAGGTATATCAGTGAAAAAAAAAAATTTTTTTCGAGGGTTTTAATTGCGAAATTTGCAATTGGGCAAAACTTTAATTGACAGCATATCTTTTCAGGCTCAACTTTTATTAAAATATGTAAATGCACTTCGGAATGACATTTCGAAATTTGTTTGCAAAAATATTTATATTAGCAATCGGTTTCTTTACAAAAACTTCCTTTTTGGTACAGATTTGTCACGATAGTAGAATTTTTGTTAGAAAAACTTTTGCAAATATAAATATTTTTTAGAAATGTTGAGGTTAAGAAGAAGAATAACGTTTTTCTCTAAAAATTATAAACACTATTAATTTTTAAATCAGACTAGACTAGTTTCTGCCTTTTTATGGACAGGCTCATCAGTGATTTTCCATTTAAATTGTATTATTATTTGTGCCTTATAATTGTCAGATTGTCTCTATTTGATAAAATTTTCAACAACCTGCGACTGTAAGAATCAAACCTGCGTTCATCTTACATTACAAACGTAACAATACCAAGTCATGACCGTTTCGCGATCACACCCAAGTATGGCCTCGAATCTAATGCAGCTAAATTGCTGTTTTCTTTACTATTAGCTTTTTCTGTTATTGAATATTATACTCAGAAGTGACAACACTAACAATACAAATATTCTATTTTTAGATTTTTGTTTATTTTTCTAATCTCCTCCGTCTTATTTTGCAATTTTATTGCCTAATTTTTGGCACATATATACAGCAAAACTTTCTCTTACACGGTAATAAGTTTTATAATTAGAAATAAAGGTCGGTACATATTTACTTTTCTTTAGAAATCCTATTATTTTAATAAGATCAGGTTCATTTTGTCCTACAGGAAATGAAGGGTCTATTGATCCAAGGTAACAAAGTGACAAATCTGTGAACGAAGACTTCGGTGTAGTAAAAAGTGGCAATTTCAGCTAAATATCCAACCACATGACTATTTAAATGGTGGCCAAACTTTGGCTGTTTTATTCTAGATATATTATGTAACTCGAGAGAAAAAACTAACGTAACACTAAAGCGGACCAAGGTACCTAGGACTGTAATAGTAACAATAGTGAAGTAACTCTGGACTGGTGTAAAATAAGTAGCTGTGTATAAAAAAATGGCAATCGGTGCAGAAACAACAAATCCCTAGACTGTTACACGGCGAATATAATACTGAAATGATTCAAACATAACCAACTTTTCGACTGTAGAAATTATCGCATATCATAATTGCATGTGCGTCAGGCGGATTGTTGATGCCAGATTATTGGTTTATTAAATTACCTTATTCAATTTTGTTTTTTTAATTTTGTTTTAAAACTGAACACGAAAAAAAAACAAAGACATACAATCTTATCGTTTTATGATATCAGGTATTCGGGTTTCTTCTACCCTTTCTTTGTTTTCAATATTAAAGATAACTTTCTGCGGTCGCTTAATTTTCCTTTCCCAATTTCTAGAAGGGTTTAAATTTAGTTTTTTTATACTTTAGTAAAATATTTTAATAAGCTAATTTTTTTAACAAAATGAGCTTTAAAGTTGATTTAAAATCTTCTATTGGAACTCGACAAGAAGTTCATGTCACTAAACTATTATAAAATGAAACGTTGAGTGTCATGTCCCAGGTTAGGTTTGTGACGTGTCACATGGGTTGAGTTCCCCCCTTCCATGGCAACGCCTTGTTAAAGTTATAGGCACGTTCCATATACGGTTTTCTGTTTCACTTGGTCGTAATTATTTATAGGGTAGAGTCTGCAAAAATTATAAAATTATTGAGTCCGATCAAAGAGTTCGGCCGAAAAACGGCATTTGGACGATTTATGATTCTGCTATTTATTAAAAATAATTTTTTTTTGGACTTGTGCGAAAACAGTTAATATGACATAATTGTTTGGGTAAGTTCAGTGACTGGATCCTTTGGGATTATTTCAGTAGACCGTACATACACATAATATGGCTAATGCGGAATAAAAACTAACAGGCAACATGCGAAATAATTTTAATTTGTAATATAATTTGTTCGCTTATCGCAGTTTGATAGTATGTCACGAAATTAATTATTAATTTCGTTCAAGCTCCGTAACATAAGGCATTGCGGTTAATCTGTAACTAGTGTTTTACCAAATATTTTTCTTGAGTAATGTGATTTGTACGCTTAAACCAATCAGGTATTAATTCATTTCGAACTCGTCCTGCTACATATCAAACAATGAATAACACGAGACAAGTTCATACTAAATAATTCCAACTCGTTCTGTTGCGTTTTCACTTAAACCAGTTTGGTGATATGTTATATTCGACAAGTTTTTCCGACATATCTTAATTAGCTCAAAATTTGGAAATTAACACCTCCTATGCCAAGCCTATATTAAAAGTACCGTTCATACCAGTGACTGGTCCATTTCCAGTAGGTACTCCTCAGTAAAAATTTATTAATATTAAATTTTGTATAAGAAAAGACTAACCCATAGTAGAAAAGCATTACCAGAATTTCATATTTTTTAATGGCAATTACTTATAATAGTCATTACAAATATCATTACTTTTGTAAGGGGATGTGGCGCATAATAATGACATATAATTACCAAACACCTTACGAAAAATCAAAAATCTAAACTACTGAGTCTATAAATAAATTTTCAAAGAAATTAAATGTTATAAGATAGTATTTTTTTAAATTTTTTTTTAGTAAAATGTGCCCACACTTGATTTGAACCTGGGACTCCTCAAGCGTTCTACCATCTGAGCTATCTTGACATGTTATACTTGATAGATGAACACATAAATGACTTGCACAAATTGTAATTATTTTCTAATTTCCATTGAATCATAAAATCTGCTCTCCAGCTCTGAATTATGCGTAGCATCAATTTTTTGGACTTATTATTTCAAATTAAAAAAAAAATCAAAATCCGCAGGATAAATGTTGGGCACACATGCAAAGTCAAAAGGTATATTTTCGAAGAAAATTGTCGATTTTTTAATGACTGCGCATTTTTCACCGCTAAACTACTTTAGACAATTTAAAAATCTTTTCTGGAATTTGTTTCTGAATGTGTTAGTAATCTTATAAATTAAATTTATTTTTGATTTAGGTGATATGGTTTGGTAACAAAAAAGATATTGGTCAGAAACAAAAAAAAGTCAAGAAAAATATTTAGCATCAAATATCTTGTTAGTTATAAGAGATTTCTTACCACCATAAGCATTTTTTGGTTTATCTTGTATAGGAGATTATCTCAGTCAATTTTTTATTAAAATCGATTCGCATTTGTCAAAGTAGCAAGCACTTAAATATTTTCTATAGGCGAGGTGTTCAACTTTGGTGTTATAGTAATTTACCTATGTAAGCACAGGTTGTTTCACTTAACAATATTCTGAAAGCATACGTCCTCCCCTATAACTTAAACACAAATTTCCGTTAAAAAAATTTATTATTTAATCAAACTTTGCCAGCGCCCATTCACCAAAACATATATGTGTGGTAGGTCGTGTGGCTTCAGCTATTGCAGCAGCTGTATTTCAAACGAGTTTACACCCAAAGCCTTCCGCAAAATTTTCCACTTAGTGGAGTAACAATTTCTGTGAACGGCACACTCTACGTATGCGTGTTGGTCCAATAATGTAACTTTGGTGAGCAATTTAGTCACAAGATTCCGAATAGCCGCCTCAAAAGTTCGCCCAAACTGACCATAAATTGGAAGAAGTGCACGATGCACTTTCTTAACCGAGCATGAATTTTGATAATAAAAAAATTCCAATAATCTGCAAGTGTTGTTCGTTTGTAAGACGATTCATGCTTAAATTATAGAAAAAACTGAACATGTTTAACAGTAACATGTTACACGAAAACAGCTGAGCTGCCAAAAACTGTGTTGCCAAAAAGAAAGTTTCTAAAAAATTTCAAAAATTTTTAACACTTGAGGTTAAATATTTTCAAACTTTTTTTTGTATGACAAGATATGTGCTAATGCAGTAATTTTTCTGTATGATGAAAAACTTTTTTTAAAAAAATTTCAACTTATTCTTCAAATTATTGTATCACTAGGTCTAGAAGTTGGTGCAAATCGGATAGCTCCAACCCGAGGCGCCCCGCTACCAAAGTTTTCGATTTTGGAATTTTATAATAAAAATATATCTTGTGACACATAATTTTTTACTAAACATGAATAGTTTTCGCAATAGGACAAACGGTTTTCGAGAAACTTTTATTTGATATATTACATCCAGTGTCAAAATTCCCTCTCAAAATGTATACTAACCAAAGCAACCGGCAATATGCTCTTGACAATTTTTTTTTCTGATTTTGTTCGATGAAAAAATTGTTTGTTTAACGGTCACTTTGAGGCCTTAAAATGAAAATTTCGAATTTCATACCCATACCCATAACTTTACTGAAGTTAAAGAAGTTTTAATTTTTTAAAATTCTGAATTTTTACATTTAAGAGCCATGAATAAGTTTTTTAGTAACATGAAACTCTCTCTTTGCAAAATATGACACAAGCAAAAAAATAAAAATTGGTATGTTTTATATCCTAATTTTTCGGATAAAAAGCCATTTAAGAATTCCCGTTCCTTCAAAAAAATCTGAAAATTTCTTTAAAATTTACAAAAATGTTCAAAAATAATCCCCACACCCTAAATCGAGGGCTGGATCCGACACTGCGCGCACCTCATACTTTTTGACCTACGGCAACAATAATCACAACAATAATTCATGAAAATCAAAAAATCACTTTTTCAAACATGTATTACACCATCAAAACATATAAAATTACACTCAAAAATTCTTTTTATTATACATTAGGACTTAAAAAGAAAACCACTACTATTTTGGAAAACACGAATCTTTGGTCAGTTGGGTTTAGGGTTTGCTCCATAAAATTTAAAGTTCTTAAATAATTTGGTGTATTTTCGATTTTAGTATTAAGTTAATTTAAATATTTTATTTGATGTACGTTTGTTGGAATTGATGCAGTGCTTAAGTTGTCACATACCGAAATGGGTTTCTTACTTTTTTTACTTTTTTGCACTTTTTCAATTTAATCCGTCGCAGAGATTCACTCCAGATACGTAATTATGTTCTCAAGAAATGTTTTTTTCATAAAAATATGTAAAACAAAAGAATTAAATTTCGAAATTTTTTTAAAAAGCTGATAAAATGTTTGCGTTTAAAATTTTTAAACTGTTTTTTGACTCGGAGATAACAAATTCGGTTGTCTCAACAGAATTTCATCCAACCGAATTGATTCAGTTGCTTCCATCTAGTAACATCGGTTGCCAAACTGAATTCGGTTGTTGTAACCGAATCGGGGCTTGTGACAAACGAATTCGGCTGTGTGACAACTGAATTCGGTTGTGACAACCGAATTTTAGAGTTTGCAGCAACCGAATCGATTCGGTTGGATAAAATTTTACAATTTTTATCAGAGAGTACAAAGTACTCAGTCACGCAATACAATAGCTAATTTCAAACATAATTGTGAATGTCGGACGCAAAGTACCTACATTTTAACAAAATGTTCGCCAATTCTTTATAAGTGTGTGATGTTTGTTTCCTGTTATTGGTGCGCTGACGTCAACATGGTATACCTAAAACTGCTCGTGTATAAAATTGCACCATTTTTCAAATACTGTTCTTAAAACTCAATTTCATTAAACGGCCCAAAAACCCTGTGGAAAAGACTGCGAAAGTTTAAAAATCGGAAAATTTTGAATTTACTTTTAAACCACCATACAACTTTTCATCAAGCAGCGATATGGAAATTATTTTTCCAGTGAATGTATATGCCAAGTCTAGTGAGTCCACTTTGCATTGGTTTGGAACTCAAAGCTAAAAACAATGAGCAAAAACTAAAACTGATATAAAAAAACTCTCTAGGAGTTTTTAAAACTTTTCGACTTTAAAATGACCATCAATTCTTTTGTTGAAGACGTTTCAATCTTTGTACGATATAGCTTTTAAGTACAGTCAACCTAACATAGTCTATCGTTCCGCACAATTCATAAAACCTTGAGAAATAAGTGACAACTAATGTCGTTTTCAACAGGTTTCGAATGATTTTGAAGTCGGTCATATATTAGAGTGCGTCAGAAATGTATAAAATTTTTTGTTTTTGGAATATCATTACTTTTGAAAATATTTTTGCATCATTAAAAAAAATTTCCTTATTACTTTTTTAAAATTTCAACTCACAATGCTCGCGACGGCCAAAAACTCTGATTTTGGGTCTCTTTTTCTGCACAGCAAACAGAGCTGTTTTCATATGAAATTTAAATTCACCTCTCGATTCTTCACCAAAAATGATTTGAAAAACAACATTTTTGACCGTTTTTTTTATATTTACAAAAATAAAGCAAAGTATATGCACTAGCTAGGTTAATATGTGTATTTCGATCTGGCTAAAAATCTCATCAGAACCTGCAGTTTCAGAAAAGCTAGAGCCTCCAGAATAGGCAGAGCATTAAGAAAAAACCTATTAATCATCGAGATTGCTTCATTTACCGCTTAGAATGCACCATTTAGGGAATAGAGTGGTAGAAAAACTAAAATAAACTTATTGAATATTTTTTTATGACACAAAATCAAAAACCATTTTTAGCTATCCAAAATAGTGCAACATTATCTTTACTAAAAGTAAATATTTCATTGAATAACAGCTTCTCAAAGTTTTGTATATCGAAAATGATTGCGTAGCTCAAAATTGCTTTTGCGTTGTGTGTGTTAAAGCAAATGTTTTTACAAGTTTTTACAAAATTTATACCTTATACTATTAACTTTTTAGCGGTTCGTACCATTATTCTGAGTTGGTTATGTACTCGTATTCTTATTCTTATTATATACTCGTATTCTTATTGGTTATATACTCGTATTCTTATACTCTTAAAATTACGTGACGAACTCTACTATGCGTAACGAGCTTAAAGGCCCGATGCCTGGTGATATATGATGAGTGTAACGTAGGGCGACCAGGTTAAATCACTAAAGCGAGTAACTTCGAATTTAGCAAGTGAGATTCTTATCACAAGAATTAGGACTACAAGTTAAACAGACTCTCCCTTGGAGGCCTTGCAAACGGCGTAAGCTAAGAACTTAAAATTTGGTATGAGCGTTCCTTATCAGCAGTAGACATCCGTTTCTGGGCAAAACACCAAAAATTCCCTCTGGAGCTCCATGCCAAATTTCAAATTCCTAACTCGAGCGATATAGGCTGGGTCAGTAACGTTATTCTTTTATTAATATAGATAATATAAAGAAGATTTGCTAATTTGAAGTAACTCTTATAAACCCTGTTCTAAGCAAAATATAATTTTTGCTGGGATTATCGCTGGCTATGATGAATTTCAAAAGATTGCCCTTGTATATTATGAACAGACAGACACCTTAAGTAAGTACAATATCAATAAGGATGATATGAATATAAAAAGACAGTACAACATCAAATATTAGAAAATGTGTGATTAAGTGTGAAATGGAATGTAAAAATATTTTGAGCAACATTTATGATTTTTCGATTGCTCATTTTTTTATTTGCACAAAAACGTCAACAAATGAAATTCGATCGATTTTGACTTTGATCGATTTGGTACAAAACCGACATTAGAAAACGTAATAAAAAGGAAAAGAAGATTGAAATTATTTTAAGTCGAATCAGGTATAATGATGTACAACTTCAATTTTGTTTACATTTAAAGCAATACGACGCTTTCAGGATTGAAATTTCAAAAATGATCGATTGGATAACTATTGTTTTTCATCATATACCAGATATTCTGATTATTTAACATAATAAACAATATTTTAAACAATATTTGATTTACGACGACAAGAAAATTGTAAAATGTAGACTACCTCGCTAAATGGACTGTAAGTGATGTAACTATAGCCGATAAGTACTGTATTGTTTATTTTTTTGATATAAGTTAACGAAATAACCATTTCGTTCTTTGTTGGGTTAATTTATTCTACTTAATCCTACTTACCTTTCATTTTCGTTGTGGCTCATGTTACCTACTTAAAGTTCATTCTGCTTGGTTCAGTTTACACTTAATTATTAATTACCAAAACTGCTGACGATATGTTGGTAGTTTCGCAATTGTATTATTTTAAATAAAATTATTACTTTATTCTCATGAAATTATTTTTGCTAGAATAAGCATAATTGATCTTTTTAAATATGGAATCAATAAAGAAATTCTTCAGTCGTAGTCAAGTACTCGAAACAAAACGTATTTTATTTTTACAAAATACTATCTGGCGCCCGAGCAAAATTTCGGTAAACGTTTTAAAAAAAATTCAGTGGAAAAATAAATAAAACGTTCCCGAGCAAAATTTCGGTAAGCGTTTTAAAAAAAAAAAAAAAAAATGCAGTGGAAAAATAAATAAAACGTACCCGAGCATAATTACGGTAAACAGTTTAATAAAATTCAGTAGAAAAAATAAATAAAACGTAACCGAGCATAAACATTTTTAGTGTTAAAATTCAATTGAAAAAAAACACGCATCGCAAAAGAAAGGAGCACAAGAGGGAACCATAGTAAAAATTGAAACGGACTAATTCCCTTGTGCCGGCGATTAAAATAAGTACACTAAATTAAGATTAAAGACATTAACTAAAGTCAATTAAAAAGTAAATATTAATTAAAAACTAAAGACTTAAAATAAGAACCAAAAAAAAAAAAAAAAAAAAAAAACATTTTCTAAAAGTAAACTAAAAACAAACAATATAAGTGAAACTAAAATATAACATTTAAATATTGAAGAAATTAGCAAAACTAAAAGTAAACTAAAAAACAATATAAATGAAGTAAGAAAAATATAAGTGAAACTAAAAACATTTAAAACTAACGAACAGTTTATAAACTTCTTAAAAAAACACTCACATAAAAATCTAACTGTGCAACGTCTAATCCAAATTCTATAAAAGAAGAATTTTTGCTATTGAAAAACTGTGCGTTAAATTTGAAAGTGTCAAAGGAAGTAAGTCACCAGGCAACGATTTTGCCTGGGCAGCGAGGAAACAACAACAATACAACACCTACAAAAATAACAAGCAACGGCAACACCCACTAGCAGCAACATCAAATAGCAACAATATCTCGCCTGCAAAAAGAAAATGACAACAGCAACAACGATAATAATCTTATTGTAAGTGAATTAGAAACGTAAGAGTATTTTAAGTGTGTTCAAATTTGAAAATTTTAATAAGAAATTTTTTTAGAAAAAATATCAATAAGATAATAGAAACAAAAGAGATAAATAAAAAACGTAAATTATTTCTTTGTATTTCTACAAGGTTTCGTTTTCTTTTCAATTCAAATGGCAACTCAAAATAATTTAATCAGAGCTCCGATTCTGAGCAATATTAACAATAATAACAATAATGGAAACAATGATCCTCCACCATTCCAAATGAATAGGGAAATAGAACTCGCTATTGCAAGTGCAGTACGTAGGGTATTACAAGAAAAACTGCATCCAGTTCCCACACAACCCACAGATCAGGACGTTAATATAATTAACGGAGACCTTTCGGGTTTGGATAAGGTCCCTGATGTGGTACGTACACTTAGTTAATTTTCGGGTAACCACTCGGAGTTCGCTTCTTGGAAGAAAAGTGTGGAGTGAATTCTGAAAATTTATGAACCAATTCGGGGGACTCCAAAGTATTTTTGAATCTTAAATGTGGTTAGGAATAATATAACGGGTGACGCGGATATTGCCCTTGAATCGTACAATACACCTATTAATTGGGAGTGTATTATTAAGTGTCTTACCACACACTATGCGGATAAGAGGGATATCGGTACGTTAGAGTACCAAATGTCCTCTATGATACAGGGAAATAATAGTGTGCAGGAATATTACAAACAGATTTACGCACACTTATCCCTGATCCTCAATATAACAGCATGTATGGAAGAGAGCGAAGCTTCTATAAATTTATTGACCAGAACCTATAGAAATAAGGCCCTGGACACTTTTGTCAGGGGACTTCGTGGCGATCTACCCAGATTATTGGGAATGAGGGAGCCAAAAGATTTACAGGAGGCACTACACTTGTGTCAAAAATTGGAAAACCAACAATTTAGGTCGGTTTTATGCCAACAATAGCCACAATACGGTTCCGTCTGTCCAACAGCGCGGACATATTGCCCCGCAACGCAGACCCGCTGCACAACATTTTTATTCCCAATTGGCTTATTTGCCACAAAATTTGCCCAGACAGGCATACATTTATCCTCAGTGGCCACAGGCTACACAGGGTACATCGAATGGTATTCAAAATGTTAACAATAGGTCGTGGCCAAATACGGGAAACCCCCTGCCAAGACCAACCCAACCTAAACCACACACCCCAATGGAAGTCGACACTTCAATCCAGACCAAAGCGGTCAATTATATGAATAGGAAATTCGGGAATGATAAATATTCTGGGTAAGACCTCCACCAAATTCCTCCCAGATACAGAGGCCAAGTAAATTACAGCGAATCAATCACATCGAGGGTGAAATTGGTGGAAAAGACACACAAGAGAATAATATCTCCAAGGAGAATGTGACATTACAAGAGCCTGAGGAAATACAGGATCTGGATGAATATTTGAACGAATATTTCCATATAGAAGAGAATCTGGACGAGGGTACGGAATTTTCGGACGTACATTTTTTAGACTAACGGATTCGACATTGCCTTATTTCCAGTGCAGGACCAACGACGGACGTACTTTTAAATTTTTAATTGACACGGGTTCCAATAGAAACTACATATAACCTTCTCTAATTCGAAACCCTATTCCAAATGAAATCAATTTCCAAGCGAGATCAGTTGGTGGTGATATTACCATTACTCACCATACTTTCATAAATTTATTTGGATTGCGTTCGGAAAATCTTAAATTCTTTTTGTTGCCATCACTTAAATCTTTTAACGGTATTTTGGGCAACGACAGCTTGAAAAAACTTAATGCTGTTATATTTACTTCAAAGGGTTTCATGCTGATTAACAATTCAATAAAGGTTAAAATAAAACAGCAAATTTCATAATCGGTGAACGCAATAAACTTGAGAACGGACCACCTAACGGAAAATCAGAGAAATAAATTGAGGACAATTTGCGGTGAATACCGAAACTTGTTCACGGAACCAAACGAACGACTAACATTTACGACAACGGTACAAGCAGACATCAGGACTACAACAGACGAACCAATCTACTCAAAAAGCTACCCATATGCGGTAACGATGAAGGATGAGGGTAGAAAGACAGATAAAGGAATTACTTGATCACGGCATAATTCGACCATCGAGGTCACCATATAACTCACCGGTTATAATTGTTCCAAAGAAAATGGATGCTTCTGGCGAAAGAAAATTTCGTATGGTTATTGACTACAGGAAACTGAATCAAGTAACCATACCTGATAGGTACTCTATACCGGAAATAATTGAGGTACTTTCTAATCTTGGGAAGAATAAATGGTTCTCTGTATTGGATCTAAAAAGTGGATTTCACCCAAATTCCTTTAAGAGACAGAGACATTGAGAAAACAGCATTTTAAATTAACAATGGAAAATACGAATTCACAAGATTACCTTTCGGGCTGAAAAATGCGCCGGCCATATTCCAACAAGCGTTGGATGATATCCTTAGGGAACATATAGGGAAAATTTGCTACGTCTATATAGACGACATCATAATTTTCGGTCGTGACGAGAGATCTCATCTTGAGAATATTGAAACTATCTTTAATACCTTGCAAAAGGCTAACATGAAAGTCCAACTGGACAAGTGCGAATTTTTAAAAACGGAAGTGGAGTATTTGGGATTCATTATCTCCACTGAAGGTATAAAAGCAAATCCAACTAAGGTTGAGGCAATCAGGAATTTGAAACCTCCAAATACGATAAAAGAGCTTAGATCGTTTCTGGGAATGTCAAGGTTCTATAGACGATTTATAAGGGATTATGCTAAAATGGCAAAACCTCTTACAATCTTTTAAGGGGGGAAGAGGGACGTATGTCCAAAACAATGTCATCAAAGATTCGTATAACATTGGACAAAAATGCTTTAGAAGCATTTGGGAAAATAAAAAATTCACTTACATCGAGCGATGTCATTCTGGCATTTGCGAATCCGGAAAAAGAGTTCCAATTGACTACTGACGCATCGAAATATGCACTGAGTGCAGTATTGGAACAGGAGGGCAGGCCAATTGTGTTCATATCGAGAACATTAAATAGGGCCGAGGAGCATTATGCCACGAATGAGAGAGAAATGCTCGCGATAGTATGGGCTCTTAGGGCTTTGAGAAGTTACTTATACGGTCACGCATCGGTGAAGATTTTTACTGATCACCAACCGTTAACATACGCGCTAAGTAGTAAAAACACCAATAGTAAACTTAGACGATGGAAAGCCATTTTAGAAGAGTATAATTACGAATTGAAATACAAACCGGGTAGCACAAATGTGGTAGCGGACGCATTATCAAGACCACCACAAACTTCTGAGTTAAACTCAATAACGGCTACTCAACACAGTGCTGAAACTTCACCTCAAAATCTCATTCCGTTCACGGATGTTGCAATTAACGTTTTCAAGAATCAGTTGATAATTTCAACTGGTAAAACGCCTTCATATAAATGCGAAACCATATTCTCAGGTTATAATAGACACACGATAGTGGAGAATGATTTTGATTTAGGAAAGTTAACGAAAATATTGGGAAAATACTTGAATCCAATGGTAACGAATGGCATTAAAACCGAGGACAAAATTTTAGGGAAAATTCAGGAAATCTATCCTGCTAATTTTGGCCAATATAGAGCTAGGTATACTAGAATAATGGTAAGGGACCTGACGTCCGACACGGATCAGGATACTGAGATCATTAATGAGCATAAAAGGGCTCACAGAAATGCCAAGGAGAACAAGATCCAACTATTACGAAAATACTATTTTCCCCACATGCAGTCTAAAATAGTGAGAATCGTCAAGCAATGCCGGATATGCATTGAAAATAAATATGAGCGCCATCCAAACAAGATAATTCTGAAGAATACTCCCATTCCGCAGTACCCAGGACAATTTGTCCACATGGATATCTATCATACGAATAACAGAATAATTCAGACTGCTGTAGACAAATTCTCTAAGTACGCTTAGGTGAGGATAGTAAAGTCTAGATCAGCTGAGGATATTAAAACTCCCTTACGGGAATTACTTATTTCTTTCGGAGTTCCCGAAAACATTGTAATTGACAATGAGAAATCTCTAAACTCTTCGTCTATTTTATTCATGTTAAAGGATCAAATGGGAATTAAAGTCTATACGACGCCTCCATACTCGAGTACCGTAAATGGTCAGGTTGAAAGATTTCATTCAACATTGACTGAAATTTTAAGGTGCATTAATGCGGAGAAATTACATGATTCTTTTGAAGATCTATTAGATAGTTCGTTAAACAGGTATAATCACTCAATTCATTCGACAACCAATAGAAAACCTATTGAAGTTTTTTTTGGGAGAATCAGCGGAACTGAACTGGAACGAAAACAGACAATACGGAAGTTAACGGAAAAAACAGGAAAGGGATTTAGAATTCCACAACAGGGATAGGCACGACGGAAAAACATACAAGGAAGGTGACGAAATTTTGTTAAGGGAAACAAACGATTAGGGAACAAACTGACACCACGGTATAGGAGGGAAATAGTACAGGAGGACAAAGGACAGACAGTTTTGACTGTTTCTAAGGAAATAGTTCACAAGAATCTTATACGAAAATGATGCTTTCATTTCAGGACATTTTTCGCTCTCGCGAAGACGGAGAGCCAGATACTTGATTATACGAATTCCCGGATTGTGACAATAGAGACTGGTACAGCAAAACTCAAGACAGGAAACTTCAAATTGATTCATATTATAGACTTGGAACAGTATGAGACCTTATTGGACCAGATATACGAGGACAATAATACGTGACATAACCAAGAGGGACAATAACTACCAGTTCCTTGTTCATGAAGTGGATACCCTATATAAAATGCTCAGGGAGCATAGTCCTATACGGAAAACAAGATCGATTGAGATTCTAGGGACGGCCTGGAAATGGATTGCGGGAACACCCGACCACGAAGATTTTCAGATGATATCGGACAGGGTCAACGGTCTGCTCGAGAACAATCATAGACAAATTATTATAAATAGGGCCTTGGAACTGAGGGTCAAGGAGATAACTAGAATGACTAACACTATATTGAATAACATAGGTTCAAGCGACGCACTGAAAATGGAAATTATTAAAAATGTCGAAAGAAAGTTGAAAATAATAAAAGAGGAATTGACTAATATTAACTATTCAATTCAGTGGACGAAATCAGGGATAATTAATTCCTTTATATTTTCTGGTTATGAATTGAACGTAACTAGGAAGCTTTTTGAAGATCAAAATTTCCCTTATTCAAATCTGATTGAGGCTTTAGAATTCGGAGAAATAAAAATTTGTATGAATCAAACGACGCTAATTTATGTCGTAAATTTGCCTAGAACTGAAAAGGAAACTTGTAGAAAATTGTTTATAAAACCTGTAAAACAAAACGAAAAGACAATTAAATTAAATAATGAGTATTTTATAATGTGTAATAATTCTGTAATTGAAATTAAAAAAAATGCAAATCATTTTTGATATTAGTGTTTGCGGAAATGAAATCTGGTAAATGTCACTTCATCTAAATGTCTACCAAATTTATTATCCGGCATATCTTCAACATGTCCAACTTCAAATGATCAACACATAGCTACAATAACTGAGCTTTCACCTGGCCTGATAATGCTGAATGGCTATAACGGTTCTATAGAAGTCGACAGAAAAAATCTCTGGTTAAATGGAACTTATCTTATAAAATATCACAATGCCACGGTTCAGATAAAAAACCGAACTTACTATAACAATGAGATAACTTTATTACAGCCATTACCAGCTATACTGAAAACTACCAATTCCATAGCTAAGTACGAAGAGATGCTGTCTTTGGAAATGTTAAAAGATCTCCATATAAATAATGCTGCGGAGATTCAGCAATTAGTCATCAATTATAGAACCACACTCACGACAAGCGTCTTAATCCCCAGTGTCTTTGGCGTGGTATTGTTATTGTTATTACTGAAGAAATGGATAGGGAAAAGAAAGGCGTATGAAGTCTGAGTTAAACCAAACTATGGGAAATCTCCTGAAGTTAGTGCTAGCATTGATACTTACCCATCCAACGAGGACGTTGGAATTTAAGAGGGGAAGAGTTAACGAAATAACCATTTCGTTCTTTGTTGGGTTAATTTATTCTACTTAATCCTACTTACCTTTCATTTTCGTTGTGGTACATGTTACCTATTTAAATTTCATTCTGCTTGGTTTAGTTTACACTTAATTATCAATTACCAAAACTGCTGACGATATGTTGGTAGTTTAGCAATTGTATTATTTTAAATAAAATTATTACTTTATTCTCATGAAATTATTTTTGCTAGAATAAGCATAATTGATCTTTTTAAATATGGAATCAATAAAGAAATTCTTCAGTCGTAGTCAAGTACTCGAAACAAAACGTATTTTATTTTTACAAAATACTAACTTATATAAAAAAAATTGTATTTAACACTTTCTAGTTTCCAATCTGTGCACTTTGCATGACAAAGTTTTGCCTACATTTTTTTATAAATAAATAGGTATTTTTATTTGTTCGCCTATATTTTGTATTTGTTCACTAATTAAAACTGAAACAACTTCTGAAATTTTTCCAAAAAGTGGGCAAAGTAGAAGTGGTTGAATATTGAGAAATTTTTTTCATTTGTTGTAGGGATATAATTTCTAACAATTTAACTTAATTTCGTAAATACTAAAAATTTAATATATCAATATATTTTTTATGTAGAATTTGAAAAAAAAAAATTTAATTTTTTTAACAAATATTCAGCAATAATTCCGAATTTTTAATAGAAATTGGCCGATTTATTTTTTGATTTATTTTATTTATAAGAAAAAGGTTCGATGTTTTTCTATCGATGCAGAAAATTCTATGCTGTAAATCGTATTAGTTATGGCGAAAGTATGCGATGAATATTCTTCTGCATAATTATTTAAATATTTCTATGTAAAGGCTGTTTAGTTGGTATGTAGACGCATGAAATAATAAATAATACATATAATAAAATAGATCATACGCCTATACACCAGACGAAGCTTTTAAATACAAAAATTTAAATAAATATAAAGGTCAATATTCAACGAATATTTTCTCTAAAACTAATCTGAATAACACCATGAACTTTCAGAAACGATAATAAAAAACCCAAGATTTTTTTCGTATTACGCAAAATTCGGAAGTGGTACTTTACTTGTACTTTATTTAAATTCTTCATAAATAAGAATATTGATACAGAGAAATTACTAGTATCAGCCAATTTCAATTAAATTATTAAAAATAATATATTAAGAATGAGCGCAAATTTTGTTAATATTTAACAAAACATACTTCGCTCTCTTTTGGGACAAAATATAAAAATTCTACAATTTTTGTTCGCCTAAGACAACATATGCTGTAATTTTTACATAGATACCACATACTTTTCCTATAGCGGACAGTTGGCTTGGAAAGCAATATAAGGCAATTTCCATAAATATTTAAGTGGACAAATAATTTGTTCTGATATTTGTTATTAAAGAACAATACTTCAATTTTATTAAAA
Source organism: Delia radicum (assembly GCA_021234595.1). Taxonomy (NCBI): domain Eukaryota; kingdom Metazoa; phylum Arthropoda; class Insecta; order Diptera; family Anthomyiidae; genus Delia; species Delia radicum. Next base: position 138,989,917 of record CM037853.1, read on the forward strand.
TAAAAAGTTTTCAGTAATATTTTCTCTTAAGTATTTACTTCTTTGAAAGCGATGATGCGATAAACTCATATAAAACAATATGTGTTGCAACAAAAATTAGCTGCAAAAAATGCAAAAGACTAAATAAAGTTTAGTAAGTTTTACATTTTTGATTTGCTTTCATTGACATTCTAATGCCACGGTCTTCACCGTAAAACAACATTTATTCTCATTACTTCTGCGTTGCTGGAGTTTAAAACTTTTAATTTAAATCTAATTCATTCTGACAAATTTTATAATAAAAAAGATGGGACATATCAAGTTTTTTATAAAACTTTAAATCTTGTCACGTCATGTCAACTGCAAAATATTTTACCTTTGATTAGTAAAATGTTGTTATTTAAAACTAAATATGTTATACGTGGATGTCATCCTTAGCCGATTAGAAGAAGGCAAACGAGCAACGGTATAGAAACAAACTAAAACCTGACACACTTAAGTCAGAAATGCAATGTCATTTCTTCTACGAATAGTACAGGACAACCATAGTCAAGACCCTCTGATAAGAGTATGCTTTTCTAAAGACATGATGTAATCTGAATCTGACCTTAGAATTATTTTATCTCATTACTTTTCGACACATCTTAATTTCTAAAGGTGTATAAAATTCGGAGTTTGCTATATTTAGGACACTGTAACATCGCGAATTAATCTTTATTCACGAAACTTGTTTATGCCACCTAAAAGTTCTCTCTCTTCGGATAAAGAGCACATTAAACCTTTAGGAAAGTATACTGTAGTATCAAAGTTAGAAAACGTGTTGGCCTGTGTAAGTAAATTAATTTAATTTACATGCTATCCATTGTACTAATTAACAAAAAAAAAAAGTCACCAGCCTATTCAATTATATATCAATTTCTATATGACGCAATATGCAATCTTATAAAAATTCATTGGGTGCCTCGATTCAATCTGAATGTGATTATATCCGGATTTTGACCTGATGTAATTGTTTATGACTGTATTATAACCGTATAAGTTGTATGTAAACTCATACATCCAAACACAATTGAATCCGAGTATAAGTCAGATAAAATACCGCTAAATATTACATTATTGTATACAAGTGTATGAATACTAACACAATTACACTGTGAAGCAAAAGTCAGAAAATGTTCAAAATTTAAACTCAAGATGTATTTATTCTCCAAATCTTTTTGTGAAAACGAATATAATTAGGAATACAGGTATGATAATTTGTCCTCTTTATAATCTTTGAGGTCCAACCTTTTAGCCCTCCCTATATCTTCTGCAATCTCAAATTGTATAGGAGAATGTCATTGGTTCACTTTTGCAACAATATTCCGATTAACTAAAAACTGTACTTTTATTACATTACTATTAACTTTTTATTGTATAATAAATATAGAGGACAACTAAAAACATTTTAAGTCAACAAAGTAATTACATTTTGCTGGATCAGGATAAGATTTATATCCTTAATATGCGTTTTTAGACCAAAATGCTTCAAAATTTATTAAAACGTGAGTAAAATGTGTACAAATAATTATTTTTAATTACAATAACAATTATTTATTTTAAGTAGAACACATAGTTATCCTTTTCAGTTTGAGAAAAAATACATCGATGGACTAGGGATTTTTGCATGATTAGTTGATTTAAATTCCCTGAAGTATTTTAAGAAATGTAATTAACACCCAAAAACGATGAGTAAACTTATATATAATAAATTTTACAAAACAGGATCACAATATATAAGATTATATACACTCAAAAAAAAAAGTTTGTAAAGTCAGCAAAAAATTTTGCTGAGTCAGCAAAATTTTAGTCAGGAGGATGCTTCCAAAAAAGTTGCTAATGTCAGCAAAATCTTTTGCTGAAAATCAGCGAGCTGATTTTTAGCAACAAAATTTGTAGATTCAGCAAAAGTTTTGCTAACAATTAGTAGATTGGAAATACAAAAGCCTTGCTAGAAATTAATAAATTTTTTGCTGAATTTTAGTAGACTGAAAAATTGTAATTTAGTTAATTTATTTGCTGAAAATCATAAAACATATTTTTGTGATTCTTTTAAAATAATTTACTATAATAACGAAATATAAAAATTTTCATTTTTTCACATTGACGACATGAATTTAATATCTGAAAATATATAGAAATAAATATATATAACATAACAAAAATTGTCTTTCAATTACTTACATCAATGGTTTGTCTAAATGATGCTATCGTTTAAATGATGCTATCGCAAGTGCCAAAGATAATTATAGAAACGAAACGAAAAATAAACAAAAACAAACAAAACGAAAAAAACAACCCTTTTTGCAATAAGAAAAAGGAACCATAAAAATCTACCTAAGATGTATGTCTTTGTCTTTCGCTTTACTCTGTCTACATTTCTGTATATGTTTGTTTGCAATTTGACCACACATATAAACATTTAGTTTAAATAAATAAATATTTTATTTTGTCTTTTATTTAATTAATAGACAATTATTTTCACAAGCCGGTGACAACGCAAAATTTAAGTTATTTTAATCCTCAATTTTGTTTTATGTATGAAAAAGAGATACAAAAACTTCCATGGTTGATTTTTTTATATGTTTATTAGAGTTGTACTTTTTAGTATCATTTTCCTCTTCTCTACTTCATCTTGACATGCCGCGACATCTACTTCATTCTGCGTATATCTTTCAATCTCGTTGTCGTCCACACTATTAATGAGCTTATCAGCACAATTTTTTTTTACCAAATTAATTAGTAAAACATTAGTATATTAGTAAAGCATTAGTATAAAACAGTTAAGTGCTGAATAAGTATAACAAAATTTTAGCGGAAAACACGAGTTTAGCAAAAAATTTTGCTAAAAAATAGGATAACTGATTTACAAGACGTTTTACTAACTTTTCTACTAACTTATTTTTTTGAGTGTAATACTATTTTTACTCGGGTCGTTAAAATGCGTATTTAGACCAAAATGTGCCAAAATATCTTTTAAAAAAACTTTAAATGTATGCTAGTAATAATATTTTATAATAAAACTAACCAACACTATTAAAGAACAACCGTTTTTTAGTAAAATAGGTAATATTTATTTATTTTAAATAAATATTGGTGAGACTTTTAGCATTTGTCTCTGAACTTTAAGAAAAATCAGCAATTAACAAACAAAATCACTAAAAAAAGATACTTTTTTCCATGTCAATTGGATTCCAATTAATTTTTTTTTTTTTAATATACCACTTATCATTGTGAAATCATATATGAAATATACATGCTATTATGAAATTTTATCCAATACACCCATATGCAAAATAGGAATCATATTTTCTGATTGTTTTGCAAACATAATTTTTTAATATGAACTTGAGTGTTATTAGACTTTTTGCATTAAATCTTGATATTTTCAAAGTGATATATACAAATATGTAGTATGGCAAGTATGCCCAATATGTACAATCGAAGATGTCAATGACTTCAGATTTACTACGAAGATATGAGTTTAGGCATCGTTTTTGGATATTAATTAAATTTTTTATTTTATTTTTGTAAGTAAATAAGGTATTTTAAATAAATAAGGTAATTTAAATAAACTATCAGCAAAAATTACTAGTCCATCGAAGTATTTTTCTCAAAATAAAAGGGATAAATAAGTGTTCTACTAAACTTGATATGTCCAAGTTTTTTTAATAAAAAAATTTGTCAAAATTAATTTGATTTAGATTAGAAATTTTACACACTTGCTACCAGCAACGCAGAAGTATTGAGAATATATGTTGTTTTGCGGAGTAGAACGTGATATTAGAATGTCAATTAAAGCAATCAAAAATATATCTTTTACTATAATTTATTTACGCTGTTTGAATTTTTTGGCGTTAACGTTTGATGTAACAAATATTGTGTAATAGGAGACTACTTGCATCAACTTTTTTAATGAAGTAAATATTTAATAGAAAATATTACTGAAAATTAAAAAGGTCGACCAAAAACATGAACTATAAGATATGCTTTGGACTTTTTATTTTTATAAAATTTAGTTATTGTTCTTTAATAATAAAAATCAGAAAGAATTATTTGTCCACTTTTAATTTTTTGAAAATATTGCTTTCCAAGCCAGCTACCCCACTACAGAAAAAAGCATATGGTATTAATGTCACAATTACAGCATATGTTGTGCTATATGATGCGAACCAAAATCGTATAACCTTTATAATTTGTCCCAAAACAGAGCGAAGTAGGCGTTGTTAAATATTAGCAAATTTTTGCGCTCATTTTTAATATAGTATTTTTATTTTTATTTTATTAATTAATAATCATATAATTACAAATCATATACTATTACCCTAACCGAGCACTAGCTACTATGGCCTTCGGCCTGTAGCGAAAACAGACCAGTGCCTCTGGTGGGAATCGAACCCACGACCCCCCCACAGATAAGCCAGCACGCTACCAACTAGCCTACCGGGGCGCACTTTAATATAGTATTTATAATAATTTAATTGAAATTGTAAAATACAAGTAATTTCACTATATCAATATACTTTTTTATGTAGAATTAAAAAAAAGTAAATTTTTAATATTGAAAACCACTTACGAGTTTTTGCTTAATACAATACTCAATTCATTTAAAAATGGTCCAAAAAGGTTAGGATTTTTTATCGTTTCTTAAAGTTTCATCGTGTTACACGGATTAGTTTTAGAGAAAATATTCGTTGAATATTGAACATCATATTATTTAAAGCTTCGTCTGGTGTATACTTAGGAGTATGAGCTATTTTATTATATGTATTATTTATTGATCATACGCCTAGGTACCAACTTTATTTAAACTAAAACAGAACTAGAACAGAACAGAACTAAACAGAATTATAAAGAACAATATTCATCGAATACTTTCTACAAAACTAATACGATTTACAGGATGAAGTTGTCTTGATCGATAAAAAAGCATCGAACATTTTTTAAAAATAAAAATAATCGAAAAAATTTTGGCTGATTTCTAAATAAATTGAGTTCTATATAAAATTAAAAATTTGAAACTAGTTCTGAATTTTATTGAAAAATTTAATTTATTTTTTTCAAATTCTAAATATTTTCTAGTGTTTGCGAATTTTAGTTAAATTGTTATAAATTATATACCTACCAGAAATGAGTACATCTACATCCCACACTTTGTGGAAAATTTTTAAAAGTTGTTTCACTTTTTATTAGTATCACAACAAATACAAAAAATTATACTTAAAATATTTATATATATATATACAGTGGTGTTCAAAACATTTGCAACTGAAATCATGGTTAAGGTAATTATAATTTTTTTGATCAAAAAGATTTGTGGCATAAGTTTTTGTTTTTTTTTTATTAAATTCAGTTATAGCATATTATTTTACCAATACAAAAAATTATTCATAACTTCTCAAAAATAGAAAAAAAGTAATTTAACAAAATAAGTCGATAATGCAGTGTTCAAAACATTTTCAACTCTTAAAGTAATTAACAGGAAATACAAACAATGGTTTTAACGCTCGGTATTTAGTAGCGTAGCCATTAATTTTTATAACTTCTGAACACCTCTTAGGCGTTGAGGCAATGAGCTTTTTAATATAATCGTCAGAAATTTTATTCCACTGCTTCTCCAACTCGACGAAAGTTCATCACCATTTCGGAATACTTTATTGCCGATATTCCGTTTTACAATCATCCACATGTCCTCAATCGGATTGAGATCGGGAGATTCAGGCGGCTACGACATGATATTAATTTAATTTTCCTGCAGACAAACTTTTACAACCCCCGCAGTTTGTTTTTGGTCGTTGTCGTACTGGAATGTCCATGAGAGTGTCATTTCCCATTCAGCATACGGAAGCATAACTGAACTCTAAAGATCTCTATAGCTTGTGGCCGTCATTATGCTAGTAATGCGGTGAATTGGGCCAATCCCATTTCCTGAAAACACCCCCACACCATAATGTTTCCACCTCCGTGCTTCACTGTGGCGGTTGTGTATCTGGGATTAAACTTTTCGCCTCGAGGTCTTCGAACATTGGCTCTTCCATCTGATCTCCGGAGGTTGACTTTAGACTCATCTGACCGCAATACATTTTTCCATTGCTGTTGAGTCCAGTTAAAATGGGTGCGTGCATAGTCAAGCCGAACTTTTCGGTTTTTTTTTTGACACAAACGGTTTTTTTGTACATCTGTAACTTCTAAGACCATATTCTCGGGCTCTTCTTTTAATGGTGGGAAGACTGGCATCTATTAAATTCAGTTTTAGCTTCTCGGGGGCCTGCTTTGGGATATTTCGTAAAAAAATTCTTGATTTTCCGATTTTCTCTTCTTAGTCTTCCTTCCACCTTATGAGTTGTGTGGATGTTACCACTACTAACAATGCGGCAAATCGTTGATATTGGAACGGAGTACTTTATAGAAATTTCTTTTTGGGAAAATCCATTTTGAAAATCATTTAAAACTTTTGATTTAAAATCAGAATTGTGTTTATTTCCTGCCATTTTTTACAAAAATTATTATTACCATGTTTATGCTTCCAACATATTATTACAACTATTAAAGAACAATAATTATAATAAATTTGTTTAAAAAATGTAACCGCCTGAATCTCATATTAAAAAGGAATGCGATTACCGTTATATTCTAGCATTTGTTAGTATAAATTGTTTCGGTAAGAGTAAGAATAATGAGAGTTGCAAATGTTTTGAACATCTGCATTTTGAATACATCTATTATTATTTATTTTTTTGTTGTTTTAATTTAACGGAATTAATTTTTTTATTTGTTTAACATAAAACAATATATGAAGAATATGTAAAAAATAAATTTTAGTAACTAAGTGTGATTTGAAGAAACTAAATCAATGAAAACAGCAAATGCGATCTCAGTTGCAAATGTTTTGACCACTACTCTATATATATGCGTTGTATAGTAAAAGGCAATTACTGTAATTTTTCGTGAAGTGTATCTTACTGTATGATTGCCAGTATTACATTAATATATGAGATTAAACAAAACCTGTTCTTGCCCCATGTACAAGAATATTGCATGTTTTTAAGCTGTGAAAAAGTGACGTTTTTGTTTTGAAATCCATAACATCCTACTCAAAATTTTAATTAGTAAGTTTTCATTGAAAATATCTATCGAAATTATCTGAAATGATCATATCAATTTAAAATATCAAAATCCAAAATTTTAGTTTGACATAAAATTTAACTGTGCTTTAAATTAAAATTGGGCTCTTTATAATCTGGCACCCTGTATTAAATTTAACTAAATTATTTTCAGTGGATTGGATCGTGTCAAATTATATCAAACTCAATGCAATATAATCCAATTAACCGCTACTTTGGGAGAATACAAATGTAGTTACAGCTTACCAAATCTACGTTATTTTTTACTTAGGTTGAAGGATTTTTTGTAAAAATTATGCTTATTTTTACCTCACTTTTTGTTCAAAGGTCATTTGTAAACAAACTAAAAATCATTTTACGCTAATAACTTGTACACATAATCTGACAACTTTTTAAAAGATAACTTGAACAGAAAAAAGTTCACTTTTAAACATAAAAAAATTATAGGTATATTATGGTATTATATAGGTATTATATATGTCCGTAATATGTCGGTGAACTCCAATTAAAATCCCAGCAAAACTTTGGTAATGGGTGCGATAAAGTAATGCATTACCTTGTAATGTGTACTCCTTACCTGTATCATTACTTTCCAACAAGAAGTAATGAGTTACCGATAATTGGACACTCATAGATTACCTTGTAATGAGACCTCATTACATTTTTCATTACTTCAAAACATAAAATAATGACTTACCGATCATCAATTACATAATGCATGAATTATAAACGTAAAGTAATTATTAATATATATTTTTGAAAATCTATTTATAGACACATTACTTTGTGATTTTTTGTGAGCATAATGGTAAGGTGTATATTTTTAATATTACGAACGAAAACACGAAGCACAACAACTCATCTACATGTTAAGCAATAAAATATTGTATGTATCGATAGGTCAGTTGGTAGATTTCTCGCCTAACTAATTGTTAAATGCCAGAGACCCCAGGTTCGAATCCCAGCATGACCAAGCTATTTATTTAATAAAAAAAAAGTTATTTATTTAATTAAAAAAAAGATCTGTAAAAAAAATTTTTATGCATTTTTTTTTTATGAAAATCTATTTATAGACACATTACTTTTTCCCACCATGTAACCATATAAGTAACCAGTTACTTTACCCATTACAAGGTAATGAGTTACCTTGGGGCTCATCGCCTGTAAAATTCATCAATGAAGTAACGTGTAAAGTAATGCATGAGGCCCTATGGCGATACATTACTTTACCCATGATTTGGTAATGTGTGGTTTTGCTGGGATGTTCAAACTAGTGAAATTTCACTTGAAAACAGGAAACATACCATTTTATTAAATTCATCTAACTTTATCAACTTTATTTTCCTGATTTTAACGGTCAAATACCAGGTGCTTGTATTTTAACTGACCTTTTATTACCCACAAAATAGTAATTCTCTAAACATTCTAATATCGTCATCAAATACTGTAGTAATAATATTTTTTATACGTATGTATACTTACAAATTTTAAGGGAGAAGAAAGGTTAAAAAAATACTTTAATTCCCATAACACCTGCACATAAAATCATTATGTTCTAAACATAAGGACTCACACTTAAATAGAAAAATATACCACATGTATTTACTTAAATTCTTAAAAAAAAATTAAGGAAAAAAAATGAATCTGCAGAGCAAACATTTATAACAAAACAAATTGAAACGTTGACGAGACTTTTCCAGACTCCAATATAAATAGCAGTCATACCCAGTGTAGAAACGGTAATGATATGTCATATTTTTCCTACTACCAGTAATGATACCGGCTTACTCTCTGCTTTACTTTAACACAAATAAGAAGGATATACTAATAACTACACTCAGAAAAATTCAACAGTTACTACATGTCAGTTATTTGTGTAGTAATGCGTTTGTTATTATTTCAACTGTAATTGCAGTTGTTTAACATATAAACATTTTTTTTAACGATTTTGAGGGTTGATTTTTTAAATAACCTACAAAAATTACTGCATTGCATTAACAGTAATGTTATGCATTAGTTTCGAGTTTTGAACAATGTGTGTGTATCAGAAGATATAAAAACAAAAAAAAAAAGCAATTTGGAGCCTATAAAAATGGAATGCTTACACATTATTTTTCTTTTATTTTGAGTGTAAAAGAGAATGTTAAAGAAGGTAGACAAATAAAATCAAACACTGTAAATTTTATTAAATAAATAAAATGTTAAGGTAAGATTTGGAATAGAAAATAAATTTATTTAATTGAATATTATTAAATGTTGTATTTCTTTTCTTGTAGCTCTTTAATATTTTAATATTAACTCAATGTAGCGAAAATGAAAGAAACAATATTACATCTCTAAAAGACTGACATGTGTCAGTAATTATTTGTAACAATAGCGTGAAACGTAAATATTTAAAGTGAGTAATTTTCTTAGTGCAGTTATTTTCCCATTATTTTAAAACAAATTTTTTTCAACTCTAGTAAGTACATATATGTATAACTACTTATTTTTGAACTTTTGTAAGCTGGACAGTAAGGACGTTATGTGCAAGCAAGTCATTTATGTTTTTATCTATCAAGTATAACATGGCGAAATGGCTCAGAAGGTAGTGCGGTTGACTGACAACCCGGAGGCCGGGTTCGTATCCCGTTTGGGCATATTTAAAAAAATTATATTTCAATAAAAAAAATATTTTTTTTTAAATTTATTTTTAGACTGATTATTTTTGTCCATACTGGTAAGCTTATAGGAAACCCCATAGTTGCTTAATAATGATATGTCATTGTTATGCGCGTCATCCCCATGTAAAAGTACTGAGATTTGTAATGACAATTTTAAGTACTTGGCATTACCAATTATGTACCAATTATACAACCACTTTTATGGTAATGATTTTTTACACTGGGTATTTGATGTAAAAATAATGATGATTTTACGCATCAAATACAATGTTTATGTAGATGAAAATACCAGAATACATTCTGGTATTTTCAAGTGGTTACCAAACATTAAATGAACTGCTTATTTTCAGAGTGATATAAGTCAACTTGTTATTTTATTTTGAATGAGATATAAAAGGCATTGCAATTTAATGTGTTTTATACTGAAACCGAATATTTTTTAAGCAGATTTCAGTACATTAAATTTATTTTTCAGACCAAAAACTTTCATGTTTAGTACGAAGATTTAAGTTGTTTGAGTACTGAATAGACTCATGCCGCTTTTAAGATTAAAATGTTTCAATAAATGTACTCGTTCTTAAATATATAAATTTGATAGTTTTTTTTCGAAATGTTTTTAAGAATCAAGAAATGATTAGTTTATATACATAGAATATAATTAGTAAATAACACGGTGCTACAAAACACAAAAAATTGCAATCACTTTTCAAGTGACCTAGGTTGTAAGTCCATGTGATTGTACACGAAAAATATTTTGTCTGTATAATCAACTGCAAATGACAGTTAAAATAACTACATTTTCAGTTGGAAAGGTGTACACTGCATTTGCATTTAAATCTACTACAATGTGTAGTATTTTTAACTGTTCAAAATTAACTGTGGAATTAAGTAACAACGACTACAAATGCAGTAAAAACAACATTTCCAGCATTAAAAAAAAATGTTGTAATAAAAAAATTATTTGCAAATCTTCTTAATCTGAAATAATTATTTAATAAATATACTATTGTAAAACTATATGTACATAAAATATCACTTTAAATATTCACCCTTCACGCTATTTTCCAAATCATTTCTGCTACATACCTGTCGTCAAGAAATGGGATATTGTTTCTTGGATTTCTTTTCACTATATTGCCTTTATAAATAAATTTTAAACAGATACAAGAAAAGAAGTACAACATTTAATAATAATATTCAAGTAAATATTTAATTTATTTAATAAAATCTACAGCGTTTTCATTTTATTTGTCTATCTGCTTTAACATTCACTTTTACACTAACGATAAAAGGAAAAAATGTATAAACGATCCAGTTGTTACACCACCATGTTGGTTTTTTATTTTTGTATCACACTCTTTGTCACAAAGTCGAAAAAACTGCATAAATAAATGTTACTGAAATGCGTTAATTTTGGTAGGTTATTTAATAAATCAACTCTCACGAACATTAAAAATTACTTTTCTAAGTATACAAACTGCAATTGCAGTTAAAACAACTAGAAACGCATTACTGCACAAATAACTATCATGTAGTAACTGTAGAACTTTTCAAAGTGTAAATTTTCAAGATAAGGGTGAAAAAGTATTTTGTGCGATTGGCGCATTTAAATATTTGTAACTCAATAATATTTCAATCGGTTTAGAATTTTTAATCTGTATTTAAAAGAAATTACCCGGTAATTTTAAATATAGACCTATACTTTATTTATATTTGGAATTTTTTAATAACAATTGAAATTTCAAATTTTTTTAACTTTGTTAATTTCTACGAGGTTTTTTTCGAATTTTATTTTAAAACAACAATATTCTTTACGCTAGTGTTTTCCTTACTAAATTGAGCCTTCATGTATTAAAAGAAAATAAAGTTCATTAAATTAGCAAACAATTTGGTTTAGTCAGCAAAATTTTTGCTTGGGGATCCTTGCTGAAAAATTGCTTATATCTGTAAAAGTGTTTTGCTAAAAATCAGTGAGCTTAGTGGATTGAGAAACACTAAAACACTTAGCATACAATTTTTACTTTATAATGAATTTACACTTCCACGAAATCTGGTTTATAATCGAGTTAAATCCAGTTACAAATCATCCTCGTTTACATTATAAAATTTGGCTGGCAAAGTGGATTTTAGCTTGACAACAACATTTTGTAAACAAAACAAAATAAATTAAATAACTTCAAACTGAATATCGTTCTAAAAAGTTATTAATTTACTGGCGGAAGACAAAATTTGCAGCGATTATGAAAGAAATAATGTCAATTTTGCTAAAAAAAATTTTTTTATTGCGGATGATTTTTTGGAAGCACGATTTTTTGTGCTTCTGGTCACCATATCTTTGTTGTTTGCAAAAATTATCTTCCGCGGAAACAAAAATAATTAACTGAATGATTATCTGAGTTTTTCTTTTACTAATAAATGTAATTTTATTGTTTTTAACACTTTTTTATTTAGTTTTAATTAATTAAATATTTTTTATTATTATTCAAGTTCAATATGATTTGTTTTTTGTTAAGCAAAAAACCGTGTAATGTTTATTAATTAATTAAAAAACTTTTCTATCCGCTAATTTAAAGGAGACTTTATCTACTGACATGTCCTTACATATTATATTTCGCGTCACCGAATATATTCAGGGAACCACTGTCGAAGGGGTAGAATATTTTTACCCAAATTTTGAAAGAAAAAGAGCTGGACCGTTTTCAAAAAAGTTATTTTATTCGGTTTTTCAAAGAATTTTGTACTTTTACAAAAGCCAATATTAGTATTATATGAAAGATTTTTAAATTCCCGTCCAACGGTATATAGAACATATCAATGCATGTCCAGACATTTCCTAATTCCTGAAATATTCTGAAAAGAAATATTTTTTTTTTTGTTTTTTTGTGTGGAGATTTTTGTCAGTTAAATGATAAATTTGCATATGTTTGTCCTTAGTCGATTTAAGTAAAATAAAATCATTTCATAAGAGCTTTCGAAGTCTTTGACTTAAAATACATATAATCAAAAAATAGTTTGAAACAATACAAACTAAAATTTAAATATGTCTACACCGAAAAAACTAAAATTGAGTTTGAAGTAAAATATTTGTTGATTCAGTAAAAGTTTAACTGAATTCGGTCGTGTTGATGCAATTGTAGTAACTATTAAAATAATTTGTATCTATTTAATTAATATTATTTTCAATTATTGTTTTATTCATATCTATTAAACATTTAATTGTTTACTATTGGGAAAAAATTGCTTAATTAAAAACAAATCGCCAAAATTACAAAATTTTAAAAAAATCATCAAAATTGTAAAAAAATCGCCAGCATTTAAAAAAATCGAAAATTTGAAAAAAAAAATTGCCAAAATTTACGCAAAAATTCGAAAAAAAATTTTAAAATATAATCCTGTGCTTTAATTATAAGACTTGTTCTTGTTGCGCAGGAAATCGATAAATAAAAATAATAATAATAATAAATAAAAAAAGTCACCAAAACTAAAGAAACGCGAATTTTCCACTTTAAACGATTTTTTTAACTTTGGCGATTTTTTAAAATGCTTGCATTTGTTTCTATGTTGTTATTATACGTTATAAAAACTGAAATTTTTTTTATACCAAATTCATTTTCAATTAAACAGTTAATTGAAAATAAGTTTAAAATCGAACAATAGTTTAACTGAAATTTTTTTGACAATAACTTTTTCTGTGTATTTTGAAATGGAGATACCACTAAGCCTCAAAATTAATTTTACTTGTGCCGTAGAAGTCGTTACTTTACTTATACTGCAATCTTTTTATTTAAATTTGGTTTTCTAAGAACGCATCTGGTAACATAGTTTTCAGTATTTTTTTACGATATATATTACGATATCTCAACATCCATTAAAGCGACTCGTGTTCCACACACAGAGAAAATAAATTTTTAATTTTTCGAAACAAATTTAAGCCTCAAACTTTGATGATTACCCTTTTCTTAAATATGGCTCAAATTTTCTCATTTTTTTTTTGTAGACTAAATGTAAACAAATTTCGATCGGTGCTCCTTGAAATGCGACATTTTAAAATCAAGCAGCTAAACCAGTCTTTGTGTTAGAACGATGTTTTTTTTTTTTAGATATTTTAAAGGGTTTTTATTTAAAAAATTGATTAAAGAAAATTTGAAAAGCATTTGAAATTGTCCAAAATATAAATCAAAATGAGTTGGAAATAGATAATTTAGTTCAAATAAGACCTGGGCGATGTCAGGTATATTTTTAAATTTTCCAATTGTATATTTTTTCTTATCATTATTTCTTTCAGACTATAATCACGCGTGGTTGGAAAATTTACAATTTTCTTAATACAATACATGAAGTATAGCCCCCCGATCTTAAAAGCAGTCGGATATATGAAAAAGGGGAAAAAATAGTGAATAATTTTTTAAAATAATTCAAATAAGTGGCAGCCTGGCTTCACGACATAGTGTCAAAATGGTTTTCAAAATGTGTGTTTTCCTGAGCATTTTAACACTGTTTTTAAATAAGTCTAAATTACCTAAACTTTAGACACCTATCCGAATTTCATTAATTTTAAAGGGCAGCCATCGGAAAAGCTTCCTTGTAAGTGTCAGGCAATTTATATAGGATATTTGACTTTTAATTTGTTTTTTTGGACGGTTATAAATCTTTAATTTCCTGAGTTAAAACGTTTGCATAAAATAATACATTATTTTATATACACTTATAAGGTTTTGTCTGCCAGTGCATTTAACCGGACATAATTATATAAATTCATATATAAAATTAATTTCGTAGAAAAAATTGAATATGATGTCATATAGGATACGCTAAAACTAATCCAATTAATAATTACGTTATATTTATATACCTAGCCATTGCAAAATAATATATATTTTGATATTATGTCATATTTAAAAAAACACAATTTTATTTAAGATAAAATTGTAAAGGATCCGCCATCTAACGTTTTTTTTTTTCAACTAGTGCTTATTTCGTGAATGGTAGCACTTAGCTCATGTCTGATTTGACAGATAATTAGTTTTATCCTTCCGCTGAACGAATATGGTCCGTATGTTCGTTATCTTGTGAAAAAAGTGAAAGAACTGGCATCCTCATCGATAAACCAACGCGTGAAAAGCCAAAAACAGTGCGTACACCCGAGAATATTGCTGCTGTGGCAGAAAGTGTGCGTGAAGCGCCATCAACATCAATTCACCGTCGTTCTCAACAATTGAACATTTCGGAGACATCATTGAGACGAATTTTGCATAAAGACCTTGGTATGACGCCATACAAAGTCCAATTGGTTCAGGAGTTAAAAAAAAAGTTATTTGGCGGACCCTTTATATTGCCCCATGCAGAGTCACACTAGAAAATTTGTTAATCATATTTCGGATGTAAATATGTATTACATCAATACAATATTACAATTAATTGCATCATTTTGTGTATAATTTTATACACAAATTTTACCCCAATTTTTGTCCTTTGAATTGATTTCTTTATGGTTCTTAACCCTAAAAAACAGAACTTGTTTCATTTGTAACATTATGAGTTCTTAATTTAGTCTTATATTTTTTCAATGTAAAACTCTAAATTTAGTTTCAACGTTTTTTCCGTGTTTGTTATTCAATGGTGTAAGTTAATAAATTCCACAAAATCTTCATTTTCATTATATCTTCATTTTCGAATTTTTTTCTCAAACAACTTATGTTTTTTTTTGGTAATTTCAAGAGAATTTTTGAATATAATAAAATGTCCAAATGGAAAGGAATTTGTTACAAATTATAAAGTTGTAAACCTTTTGGAAGTGGCTAAAGCCTAAAAGGATTAATAGATATTTCGGCTTTTCATGAAGTTTTAAAATCAATTATCATTAGACAATAACGATGCATATCCAACTTAAAGGACACAAACGTTTTCAAATTTGACGTGTTTCAAAATGACATGAGAAAAAGATTTCTATTATTAATAAATGATTTCCCATTACGTGTTGATAGGTAAAAATTTAGCAAAACAAAAAATGCTGTAACTCTAGTGTGCGCATATTTTTATAAGTTTGATAGGGTTACAAAAAAATATATGTAATCAAAATAAAAAATCGAAAAAAATCAAATCATTTGTCATGAATTGTTAAACATATTTATGAAATTTTCATAAATACGACGACAAGTATTTAAATAAGACGACAATATTTTACAATCGTTAACAAATATTTATTTACAAAAATCTATTCCATATTCCTATTTTGATAAAAAAAAAATGTCCTTTGTCGAAGAAATATCTGTTTTGACTACATTTGTCGCTCATTTAAAGAAACAAACCACTTGAAATAATTAAGAGTGTAAATAGATCACAAAGAAAGATCAAAAAATTTTGCTGGGTCAGCAAAATTTTAGTCAGGAGGTTGCTTGCAACAAAAATTGCTAATTTCAGCAAAATCGTTTGCTGAAAATCAGCGAGCTGACTTTTAGCAAAATCAGTAGATTCAGCAAAGTTTTGCTAACACTTAGTTTATTAGAAATTAAAAACCCATTGCTAAAAATGAATAAAATTTTTGCTGAATATTAGTAAACTGAAAAAAAATTAAAAAATTTGTAGAAAAATTGTACTTTAGTTAATTTATTTGCTGAAAATCATAAAACATATTTTTGTGATTCTTTTTAAAATAATATAATATATTCATTATAATAGAAAAATTTTCATACTCCCATATTGGCAACATGAATATCTAGTAAAAATAGAAATAAATATGTATAACACGAAGGAAATTTTCTTTCAACTACTGACATCAATGGTTGTCTAAATGATGCTATCTTTTAAAGGAACGCAAACGCCACAGATAATTATAGAAACGAAACGAAAAAATAACACAATATACAACCCTTTTGCAATAAGAAAAAGGAAACTATGATATGTGTTTTTATCTTTCGTTTTAGTCTACCTGACTGTATGTTTGTTTGCAATTTTAGCACACTGGATTATTAATCTCAATACACTTAGTTTTGAACATTTCATCTTAATTGAATTTAAATATTTTATTTTGTCTTTTATTGAATTAATAGACAATTACTTTCACAAGACGGTGACAACACAAAATTTAAGTTGTTTTAAAAAGCAATTTTGTTTTATGGATGAAAAACTGATACAAAAATCTTCCATGGTTGATTTTATTATATGTCTTACAAGAGTTGTACTTTATGATAACATTTTCCTCGTCACTACCACATCTTGACATGCCGCGAAATCTAATTCATTCTGCGTATATCTTTCAATCTGTTTGTCGCCCACACTATTAATATGCTTATCAGCACATTTTTTTTAGCAAAATAAATTAGTAAAACATTAGTAAAAAATAAGTAAAACATTAGTTCAAAACAGTTAAATGCTGAATAAGTTTAACTAAAATTTTAGCTGAAAACATAATTTCAGCAAAAATTTTGCTGAAAATTTGTTATTTTTTTAGTTAATCTTCATATTTTTTTTAAATAATTTTAAGTCGGCAAATATTCTAGTAAAACAAATAAAAAAAAAACACAATATTAGAATCAAAACAATATGAGATACATACGTACTTATGTAATTGGTTACATGTAATGGTTATTATACTGCAATTACATATAAGTACTTCTGCTTTCAATTATTAGTATATCATTATTTTGTGTTTTAAAGTAATGCTAGGTGTACTATGAATTTCCATTCATTTGTTCGGGTTTTTTGTTAAAAAAAAAAATAAACGTTAGTCAATTTTTTACTACATTTGGTACTCATTTTTAATACAATTGTGATTCATTTTATCAATAGTTAAAAAACATATTACAATAGTAAAATTTCTTTTGTTTTTAAATACATTTGCAGCGGTCTTTACATACATAGTATTCAAATGTAGAAATATATATATGTGAAATTTTGTTTATGATATTGATCTCTCGATTACAAATTACACATGTTTTTCTTATCCAAAATATTTTCACATATAAAGGGTGTTTTTTATAGAGGTATGGAACTTTTAAATGGAATGAAACAAAGATGAAATTAAATAAAATTGCATATTAATTATAGTATTAATTGCAATTGTCTGAAAAAGACGTTAAATTTCAAACTCAAATGAATTTTTTAAATTGACATGAAATTACTTTATTCGAAAGATAATATTCTGGCATTATAATTTAAATATGACTTCTGGCATACCACCGCCACAGCTGGCTCGGACGTAGTCTAATCTGGAGGTCCAATTTTCAATCACTTTTTCCAACATTTGTGGCATTATATTGGCAATAACTCGGCGAATGTTGTCCTCCAACTGGTCAATCGTTTCGGGCTTATTTTATTTTATTTATTTATTTATTTATTTTTATTTATCTCTTAATGATCAGTGCAAAGAATTAATCTTATATGAAAGCACTGAATTACTGGAATAGTTACAATGAATATAGTTTTAATTAAATACAATTAAAAATTTAAATACTAATACAAAATTAAAATAATTCTAGAAAAACATAAATTGTTCTAACAAGAACGTTAATAAAAATTAAGTAATAAAAAGCTAATTTTTTAATTATATAAATAAATAAATATGTCGGATTCCTATTTTCATTTATAAAAATAGAAGTTCCATCTCTGCCTTTGTTATAAACTGTTATAATGTACTTTGCCCAAATTTATATTTTTAAAATCAAGTGTTCATAGAATTTAGAAAATATTTTGTACGAAAGAAAATTATAAAATAAATTCATTCTGTCTTGAAACTTAAAAGAATACAAACATTCTTATTGGCGCCCAACTAAATATTATTGAAAATAAATATTTTCAAAATAATTTTCAACATCCAGGTCTATTGGTGAAAAATATTCTGTGAATATTTTGGTGTAATCCTGAAAAATTTTTGAAGATAATTTACTGTTTGGTGATCCAGCTAAGATTACTTCTAAAATTTGAAAATAACATCCCGTTTGCGTGGCAGTTTTCCGTTTGTTGATTGGGAATTTATCCCTTTAAGTGATTCAGATCAAGCTTGGATAACATCTTACAATTTGGAAATTATATCCCGTTTGCGTGGCGATTTACCAATTGGTGATTTGAAAGTAATATCCCGTTTACGTGGCAAGTATACATTATATTCCGTTTGGTAAACCAGTTCGGATCTCAACAATCAATATTAAAACTTTTTCCGAGTGATACCCTGGGCTGAAATTTTAAAATTGTGTCTTTTCGCTTGGTAATCCAGGCATATATTGGACACCCATTACGGTTATCCCGGAATTTTTCTGATTTGGACTCGCATCTTGATACGTGCTTGCGTTTAAGAGGCTTGGCTTGGCAGTGTACTTCGTTCCTGCTGTTCTAGTTGGTGTTTTCCTTCTATTATCAAATTCTTAATTGGTTCAAGTTATTTATAAAAAAAAAAAAAAAAAAAAAAAAACTGTAAGTTTCATTTGATTTTTTATTACAATGCCACGTGTCAGGAGATCGATATCTCCAACTTTGGATGGTAGTAGTGCTCCAGGAAATCCTGTGTCTACCTCATCCAATCCTTCTATTACGCTTTCGGATACACAGTTTCGAAGTTTGTTCCAGGAAGGGATTAGTGTCGAAAGCTTAGCTGGTTTTTCAGAAAAGTTTAACGGTGAATTTAATAGGGACATTTTGGAAACTTTTATATCAAATCTTTTGATATATAAAGAGGTTAAGCGTGTACCGGATGCCACAGCTTTTAGAGAATTGCCTCTTTTGCTTCGCGGATATGCAGCAATTTGGTATTCTGGAGTCGTTTTTGAAGTAGACAGCTGGGAAACCGCTATAAAACGACTACGAGACCATTTTGCTCCATCGCGACAACCGTACGAAATTTACCAGGACATATTTAATAATCCTCAGAAAGTGGGGGAAACAACGGACGTTTTTGTAGGTCATAAGAGAGCTCTGTTTGCTCAACTTCCTTCTCAAAGATTGACTGCGGATGATCAGTTAGACATGGTTTATGGTTACTTCGCCTGGATGTTCAGAAAATTGGCGTTCGAATAAGAACGCCGTTACTGATCTGCACCGCAAAAAGGCGAGAACCGAGTGTGCCAAGGTACTTAGACGCGAAAAGGTTTTATACGAACAGCGTCTACGTGCCAAAGTTCTTTCTGCTCCTCGGGGCAGTAAGACCTTTTGGTCGTTTGTTAAAAGAGTAAGGGATAATGCTAGTTCTTCTATTCCAACTCTTTTAAAGGACGATCAATCATTCACTGACCCGGTTGATAAGGCCAACCTTTTCGCTGAACTTTTTGCAAGAAATTCTTTCTTGCCGGAAAGCGATCAACCACTGCCCGTTCTCGAAAGGGTATCCTATACTATGACGTTGGCACGTCCATTGGCAAAACTTTTCAGCTCTTCGTACCGTGCGGGAATTTTCCCCTCTTGCTGGAAGGTGGCCAATGTCCAGCCTATCCCTAAAAAGGGTGCGGCTAACAACCCTGAAAATTACCGCCCAATCGCAATTTGCTCTGCGCTCTCCAAAGTGATGGAGACCATGGTTAACCACCATCTTGTGAAATATTTAGAGACCAATTCACTTTTAAATGATCGACAGTATGGCTTCCGTAGTGGTCGATCTACGGGAGACCTGTTGGCGTTTCTATCGGAACGTTGGAGCCGGTCAATCCACCGCTTTGGTGAGAGTAAAGTGGTTGCTCTAGATATTTCTAAGGCGTTCGATCGTGTGTGGCACGGGGCACTCGTGACTAAGCTAGTTGCTTTTGGTGTCGGTAATGTCTTCTCTCGATTTATAACGAGTTTTCTCAGAGACCGCACTATACGTGTTGTTTTAGATGGGGTCTCATCAAACGAGTTTCAGCTAAATTCAGGGGTACCGCAAGGTTCTGTTCTTTCTCCTACCCTTTTTCTTATTTTTATTAATGACCTTCTTGGTCAGACCTTCAACCCTATCTACTCTTTTGCAGATGACAGCAACATTTGTCATTCATTTTCATTCGATCACAGGCCAAGCTCTTTGGAGATAGAGGGCATGCGGCAGAACATGAATGACACACTCAATCAAGACCTTTCTACAATCTCCGAGTGGGGTCGCGCGAATAAGGTCGATTTTAATGCACGCAAGACCCAATGTTGTATGTTAACCCACAGACGGGCTGTGGAATTGACATTGTCATCTGTAACTATGGATGGTATAGGTATTGAGGAATCGGATACTCTTGATGTTCTGGGCATGAGAATACAATGTGATGTCCGTTGGAATAAGCACGTATTTCAAGTGTCGAAAGAGGCATTCAAGTGTCTCGGTTTTCTAAAACGGTGCAAGACTTACTTCACTCCATCCGATCTCCTTACTATTTATACCAGCTATATCCGGCCAAAAATGGAATACAACTCTCATATATGGGCAGGGGCTCCACTGTCTATTCTGAAGCTTCTGGACCGTGTTCAGGGGAGGGCGGTGAAGCTTATCAATGACAGTAGTGTATCCAACTCTATTGATCCATTGGAGCATCGTCGGAATGTGGGTTGTGTGACACTTTTCTATCGATATTACCATGGGAGATGCTCATCTGAGATAAGTGAACTTATTCCACGAGCCCGAGTTTTTATTCGTAATACTCGCTTATCTAGTAGAGCACATCCGTTTGTAGTTGATTGTCCTGTGTTTCGCACAACGCATTACAGAGAAAATTCGTTTTTTAGTCGAACGATTCGTATGTGGAACAAACTTCCCGCAGAAGTCTTCCCTGTTACATACAATTTAGAAAAACTTAAATCAAATATCCACAAACACTACTCCCTCTTTCCTCCTTCCCATACCTTATTTTCCTGATCAATACAATGCACTGCATGAGTAGGGGACATCCCCTGAGTATTGGTTAAATTATAAAAAAAAAAAAAAAAAAAAAACGAAAATCAAGAGCTAAAATCCAAAAGATGTCAATTTTGTCGATCTAAGACCCACGACATCGAAGAATGCAGAAAGTTAAAAGCATATAAAGAGAAAGAAACAATGCAGGAATCAATTAAATGTTTTAAATGTGGAGAGCCCGGTTATTATCGGTCAAACTGTCCTAAATGTGTTCCATATAGAAAAAACATGGGTAACGTAGTTAATAACTGCAATTATATTAATATTGAAAAAAACAATGGTCTGCCTAAAGGAGTTTTACGTTATAACCAATTCCAAGAATTGGCATGTATTGATTCTGCATCTCGTACTAGTATGGCTAGTTACAATTTCTACATTTATCTCAAAACCACAAATCACAATTTTAATATGTCTGAAGTTGCAATAACTCTCGCCGACGGTTGCAACCAAAATGCAAAAAGTTTTAACTACTTATGTAGATATAAACTTTGGAAATCGTGTGATTAAAACATTTTTTATGATTTTACCAAATTCAAGATCTAAAAACACGTTACTCGGAATTGATTTTTTGGAAAACGCAGGTATAATACTTGATGCATCACAGATGGTTTGGTATTTCGCAGATCAACCACTCATAAAATTTGAATATTTACCCGAACTTGAATTTCAAACGGCATATCAGGAAAACTTAAATCAACCACAAGTTGGGAAATTACGAGAAGATAAAGCTGAAGTATGTGATGCTAAAGAACTCTATGATATGTTTAAATCAGCTCTTCCTCTACATGTTGTAACTCCAAAAAGGAAATGTACAACAAATATTTTTTTGAAACATGTTCGTGGTGAATTTTATGATGATGATGAATACTTATTCGGTCCTCCAATACAAAAGATGGAATTCAATATTGTCGAAGTTGAACTTAGAGAAAATGAGGCAGATAATTTAGTTAATGACGAAATAAACACATTTAACGATCTTTTGAACCGTTTTGTAATGTTGTTTGATGAGGTTTACACGGCAAAAACAAATGTTTATCATGCAGTAAATACAATGAGTGAAGAACCGATATGTTCTCGATCGTATAGATTGTCTGGACCGCGTAAAGATCAACTTAAAAGAGAGATAGATATGATGCTACAAAAAGATGTAATTGAAGAAAGTGACACTCCATGGGTTTCACCAGTGGTAATGGTTCCTAAAAGGATGGGAAAATTCGTGTATGCATAGATTACAGACGATTAAATGAGATTACAGTTCCTGATCGGTATCCATTACCGAGAATTGATGATTTACTTCACGCTGCTAAGAAAACAAATTTTATGTCAACATTGGACTTGCAAAGTGGTTATTGGCAAATCAATATTAAAGAAGATCATATGGATAAAACTGGATTCATTACACCTTTTGGAACATATCGTTTTAAAAGAATGCCTTTCGGTCTTCGAAACGCTCCAGCAACATTTCAAAGGGCAATGGATCAAGTTCGTAACGGTTTACCACAAATTTCAATTCTTATTTATCTTGATGATATTATTATTTGCTCCAGCACACTAGAAGAACATATTTCGGATGTTGAAGCTGTATTTAAACACCTTTTTGAAAAGGCTTTCGTGTAAATCGGGAAAAATGCAAATTTTTATGTAAAAAAATTAATTATTTAGGACATACTCTTTCGGCAGAGGGTATTCATGTTGACAAGAATAAAACAGACTCTATACTAAAATGAAAGAGCCTCGGAATGTCAAGCAGCTTTTGACATTTTTACAAACTTGTTCGTGGTATAGGCGTTTTATAGATAATTTTGCTCATGTAAGCAAACCATTAAGTTTTTTAACAAAAAAGAACGTTCCTTGGCAATGGAAAGACGAACAACAACATTCCTTCGATAAACTAAAATCTTTGCTCGTGTCCCCACCAATTTTAAAACAAGCCAATGAAAATATACCATTTCTTCTGAAGACTGATGCCAGTGGATATGCTATTGGGGCAGTTTTAGTCCAGGGGGAGGGTGACGAAGAACACCCAATTGAATATGCAAGTAGATTATTAACTAACGCTGAAAGAAACTATTCAACAATAGAAAGAGAAGCCTTGGCAATTATTTGGGCTGTAAATAAATTTCGAGGTTATTTTGAAGGAACGAAACTTATTTTGTTAACCGATCACCAACCTCTTAAGTGGTTAATGAGCCTTAAATCTCCATCTGGAAGATTAGCCAGATGGGCTCTTCAACTTCAGTGCTATGATATAGAAATAAAATATGTAAAAGGAAAACTTAATAGTGTAGCGGATTCAATATCAAGACCAATTTTGTCCTGTGACATTAATTTATTTGAAATTACTTTTCCATCCAAAACTGCAAAAGAACTAAGAACTGAACAATTAAAAGATTCTGAACTAGCTAAAATCACAAAGTCACTTGAATCTGATCATGAGAATGAAGATCTTGCTTTGAAATTTATACAACTTGGATATATTATAAATAATGGTGTTTTATATCGATATTCTAGAGACTCAGAAGAAGCTCAACTTTTAGTTCCTGCTCACCAAAGAAATGAAATTATTAGTGAATTTCATTCATCAGATGTTAGTGGACATTATGGTATTGAAAGAACTAAAGCTAAAATAAAGAAACATTTCTTCTGGGCAACTTAAAACAAGGACGTAGTTCAATTTGTAAAGAATTGTGGAAAATGTCAACGTTATAAGCCTTTAAATACAAAGCCTTCAGGCCTTTTAAATCAAGTCCAAGTTATCAACAGTTTGAAGTTTTGGCAATTGATTTGTTTGGTCCCTTACCTGTAAGTGATGGTTTTAAATATATTTTTATTATTGAAGATACCTCAACACGATGGGTTGAAATATTCCGTCTTAAAGAAGTAACAGCGGCTTCATGCGCCGGCATATTATTAAATGATGTATTTTTACGTTTTGGTTTACCAAGAAGAGTTATAAGTGACAATGGTCCACAATTTATTTCATCAGTGATGCAATTTTTAATTCGTTCTTTGGGTATTAACCAACAATTAATTCCTCTATATCACCCGCAGGCAAATATGGTGGAACGCAAAAATCTAGATTTGAAAATTCGATTATCAATTTTAGTTGAAGATAAACACAATACCTCGAATTTATTTTTGCCTGCTGTTCGTTTTGCCTTAAACGCAACTGTTTGTCGTAATACTGGTCATACACCAGCATATTTAAATTTTGGTCGAGAATTACGTACACCTGTTGAAATTTCCCATGATTTATCAAAAATAATTTATAACGATAAATTTGTCGAAGAACTGTCACCTCAGTTAGAGGCTTTTGCAGAAGTTTTTTAAAACATTCAGAGCAAAGACTTTAACAAACGAAATAATGATGTCAATTGCGCAAATAAAGGACGTCTGGATAGTTATAGTTATGGCATTGGGGATTTAGTTTGGGTTACTACGCATGTTTTAAGCGACGGAGCTAAGAATATTACTTCGAAATTTGTACCGAAAAGGGATGGACCCTATATTATTTTGAAAAAGTTAGGAGAGAATACATACGAACTAGGTGGGGTAGACGACAGGGTTTCTATTGGCACATACCATTCGTCGGCATTATCTCTTGTACATTGTAATTCAAATCAAGTGAAACCATTATATCCTATAAGAAAACTAGGTCGCCCTCGTAAGTTTGTTTAAATTAATTTGTGTTGGTTTAAATTATGTATTGTTAAATTATTTTTTTAACCATTTTCTTGCATAAAGTAAAACTCAAGTTTAAAAAGAAAAACTTTAGTTTTTACTTTATGAGGGGGAGAATGTCGGATTCCTATTTTCATTTATAAAAATAGAAGTTCCATCTTTGCCTTTGTTATAAACAGTTATAATGTACTTTGCCTAAATTTATATTTTTAAAATCAAGTGTTCATAGAATTTAGAAAATATTTTGTACGAAAGAAAATTATAAAATTAATTCATTCTGTCTTGAAACTTAAAAGAATACAAACATTCTTATTAATATGAAATAAAATGAATAAAAATTAATATAACATTTTTTAAATATTTTAGACAAAAAAAAAAAAAAAGTTACAAGAAAGATTATTTGTAATAATCAAATATAAATTTTTTAAATTGCGTTGCGCTGCGGACTACCTGTAAATGATGAGGAAGATGATTCCAAATACTAATGGTATACATAAAAAAATGTTGATCCGAAAAATGAGTCCTGTGCGGTATTTGAATAATACGATAGCCTCTTTCTGATCTAAAGGGTATAATTTGATCATACAGATATTGTGGTTGACATGTATTTATTATTTTATGGAGGTAAATTAGCGATCTACATTTCAGCAGGTTCTCGAATGTTACTCCAAAGAGCTGTTTAGAATTGTTTGGTCATAATTTTATTTAGGAAATTTATTTGTATTATTGTTATTTGTATTTTATCATTTATATATTCTTAAAGATTTAATTCCTTTAATTCTCCTTTGTTAAATCTTTGATATTATAATAACTATCTATTTTTTATTGTACATTAATTGTTCTCTTGCTCTTGCTGAATTTATAACAGTAAATCCCTATTACTTTGTTTTAGATTTTTAACTTTAGCCTTAGCGCTGGCTAGAAGATTTGTAAATAAACATTCATATTTTAACATTGAAGACAAGAACTAGTGTTTTCAATTTTTCGTTATACATAATTTTGGCGACCGTGACAGGACAACTGTATTGTTCTTTTTTGTTGTAAAGTTTTTTCGTTTTTATCGTTGTGACCGTGTCTTAAATAAAAAGAAAATACTTTTGTGAAATTCGTTAATAAACATTTTGTGCAAGAATTAAAAATAAAAATATAACATTTGTACGAAACTAATATTTTTTCATATAAAATCAATTTTTGTAAAGTCAAGTTGGTGGTATTTATTGAAAAAAAACAAACAAATTTTTAATCACATACATCATAAAAATTAATACATAATATAAAGACATTTTTGCTGAAAGTTTAAACATAAAATTCATCGTCATTACAAGTGCAAATTCATCGTCATAATTACTGTACTTTCATCGTTAATAAATCATCAGAGTTATCATCGCCATATTAACTATTCATCGAGCATCCATCTTTAAAAGGTTCATCGTCAAAATTTACATCAAAACGTCATCATCATCATTGACATCAAAACCGTCATCATCGTCATTATTAAAACCATCAAACATAATTTGCTTAGCTAGCCACCAACCTCTGCTGCAGTCGACAAACGCAACAAATACGTCATCATTTATTGTCATTAAAAACATAAAGCAAGATCAACCATCCAGTTTCATCCACCTTTTTACATTTTGCCAAAAAACTCATGTAAGTAAGAGAAGTATTTACTCTTATCTTTACTTATCATTTTTTCTTTGAGTTATCTCTTTATACAGCAAGACAACCCACACACACACACACACTGTAACTAATTTTATATCGGAGCATACCAGTGTTGGTCGGTACTTTTTTATTTTTTGAAATTTTGGTACCTTTTGCAACTTAAGGCTTTTCGTGGTACTTTCTATACAAAACCTAATATTTTCGTACAACTTCATTAAAAATGGGTAAAAATGATGAAAACGTACCACCAATCAGCGAAATGGCGTCAATAAGCTTAGATTTGCCAACTTTAAAGACTCAAAGAAGCACAATGAAGCGCAATATTTCTAAATTAAAAGCAAAAGTTGAAAAAAGAATGTTCTTCATCAGATTATACGATTGTTAAATGCCGTTTACAAGTTCTAGAATCGTACTTCGTACACATTAGCCACATCCAAACGCAAATTGAACGATTGGATCCATCGGACGAAAGTCGCTCTGATTTAGAAGAACTCTTCATACAAGCCAAAGCGTTTATGGTTGATTTGTTGGACAAAAAGCGTCGTTCTAATGAAAGTGATCACAGCTTTTTAAATGTTACTTCTTCGTTTTCTCATCAAAATCGTCTACCCCAAATTAAGTTGCCAAAATTCGATGGCAAATATTCCGATTATTCCCGGTTTATAAGCACCTTTAACACTCTTGTTCATGAAGAATCTTGTATTCCGACAATAGACAAATTTAATTATTTATTGAACTGCCTCAGTGGCCAAGCCCTTGCGGTGGTGGAACCTTTCCAAGTTATCGACGAAAATTATCAAAAGGCTTTGGACCGGTTGAAAGATCGTTACGACAACAAGGCGTTGATTTTTATTGATCATATTAATTCATTATTCTCAATTTCGGCCATAAATAAGCCAAATGCGACAGAATTGCGTTCGATATTGGATACCGTTGCTGCTCTCAAGAGTTCTTTGCTATCCTTGGGCTCAGAAGTTGATGTAATGAACGCTATCATTATTCATCTTGTTTTGTCAAAAGTCGATTCAGAATCTAAAGCTGCATATGATGAAAAACAAGATTTTAAGAATTTGCCAACTTGGGATGATTGTTATTCAATTCTCAGTCGTCGATGCCAATTCCTCGAAAGTCGTACATGTGAAACAAAATCATTTAATCACAGAGAATCAATTCCAAATGCTATACTTAAGCGTCCTGCTTCAGCTTTTGTTACTTCTAACACTTTATGTGAATTTTGCCAAAGCCAAGAGCATTTTATCGGAAGTTGTAACTCTTATTTATCGCTGCCAGTTCCTCGTCGATTTGAATTTGTGAAGAGTAACAAACTATGCATAAATTGTCTTCGAAAAGGACACATGGTTTCAAAATGCACATCGAAATCTCGCTGTCGTACTTGCCATATATCTCATCATACAACTTTGCACAATTGTGAACAATTTTCGTCAAGACATCGTTCAACTTCATCGTATCAACAACATTCATCATCAATCTCATCATCAGCTCCCTCTTCGTCATCGTTTGCTCAACAGTCATCTGTCAATCAACCTTTATCGTCAAATCCATCAACAAGCTCAGCAGCTATTCACATCACAACTCAATCATCGCTTGTTATAAGTAGTTTTCGTCGTAGTTTGCTTCCAACAGCTATCGTTTTCATCAAGGACAGTCTTGGAGTCCTTCAGCCTGTAAGAGCCCTGTTGGATTCATGCTCTGAGATCAATTTAATCACTCAAGAAACTGTAAATCGTCTACGCCTTCAACAAACAAAATATTCTCAGGAAATAGCGGGTGTTGAAGATATTCGGACTCAACTGAAAAATATAATCACAACAACGATAAGGTCTCGTATCACCGACTTTGAATATACATCAACATTTTTCGTTACAAAATCAATTACATCTCAAAAGCCAACAGAGCGTTTTGATATACGTAATTGGAACATCCCAGAAGGACTTGAACTCGCAGATCCACAGTTTTACTTACCACAACGTGTTGATTTACTACTAAACTCAGACATATTTTTCGAATTACTGCTTGTTGGCAAGATTTCTCTTGGTGATGGTCTTCCTTGTTTAGTAAATTCATCGCTTGGATGGATAGTCGGTGGCAAAATGGATTCTCAACAACAAAATCAAGTTTTGTTATGCAACATGATCTCAACTTATCAAGAATTGGATACAATGTTAAAGGCTTTTTGGGAAATTGAAGAATTTTCGCAAGGTAAATCCCTTTTGAGTGAAGAAGAAAATCAATGTGAACAACATTTTATGCAAAATACAGTTTTCGATCAATATGGAAGAGTTAAGGTACGTTTACCATTTAAAATTTCTTTTAATCATCTTGGTAGTTCTTTTGAAATCGCTCGTCGAAGATTTTTATATCTTGAAAAACGACTTCTTAAAGACGACGTATTAAGAAAAATGTACATTGATTTCATGAACGAATACATTAGTCTTGGACATATGTCATTGGTTAGCTCTGAAGTTTTAAGCAAACCTCATTATGTAATCCCACATCATTCAGTATTGCGTCCACAAAGTACATCAACAAAGCTCAGAGTGGTTTTTGATGCATCGGCTCGTACATCGACAAACATCTCTTTAAATGAAATTTTGATGATTGGTCCAACTATTCAACAAGATCTTATTATAACAATTTTATCTTTTCGCCTTCATAGATTTGCTTTATCAGCTGATATTTGTAAAATGTATCGCCAGTTTTTAGTGGACGAAAGAGATCGTAATTTTCAACTAATTCTATGGAGAAACAGCTCCGCAGATCCTATCGGTATTTATCAACTTAATACCGTAACTTATGGCACATCTGCCGCACCTTTTCACGCAATACGAAGTCTTTACTTCATCGCTGAAGCTTACAAGTTCGAATTTCCTATTGGCTCAAAAGTCCTTGAACAAGATCTTTATGTAGATGATCTTCTTATAGGGGCATCGAATATTTCCGAACTTTATGCCAAAAAGGCTGAAACTATTCAAATATTAGATAAAGCTGGTCTACAATTATCGAAATTTCATTCAAATTGTCCGCAATTGGCACAATCTACAGAAGAGACGCATTTGAAAACCAACAACGAGAATATAACCAAAGCTCTTGGCATGTCTTGGAAACCAAATCAAGATTTATTTTGTTTTCGATTTGAATTACCTACCATTGATGTTCCAACAAAACGATCTGTGTTATCGATAGTTGCTAGAATTTTTGATATTCTTGGATTATTAAGTCCCATTGTGATTTCATGCAAAATATTGATTCAAGAAATGTGGAAACAACAACTTGACTGGGATTCACCGTTAAATGATCGGTTAAAAAACCGTTGGTTTGAAATTGAAAAAGGTTTATCGCATATTAACCAAATTGAAGTTCCAAGATTTGTTCAAACTACTCCAGATTCAATGTTTGATATTCATGGTTTTGCAGATGCATCACAATTGGCATACGGCTGTTGTATATACGTTCGAGTGGCTGTGCATGATGGCTTTAAATCAACTTTACTCATCGCTAAATCAAAGGTAGCTCCAGTTATCCAACAATCATTACCAAGATTAGAATTATGTGCTGCTTTGTTATTGAGTCGAACTTGGGACAAAATTAAACATAAATTTGAATCGTATAATTATCGTATATTTTTTTGGTCAGATTCCAAAATTGTTCTCAGTTGGCTTACTAATCATTCGTCGTCGTTTGTGTGCTTTGTCGCTAATCGAGTCTCCGAAATTCAAAATATGTCTCATAACATACCCTGGAGACATGTACCGTCTAAAGAAAATCCTGCCGATATTGTGTCACGTGGTTGTCTTGCTAATGAGTTATCGTCGACAATATGGTTCAATGGTCCTGAATTTTTGAATAAATGTGATGAAGATTGGCCGAAAGGCAACAGGTCATCAGTTGAACTTCCGTCAAGAGAAATGAGAAAATCATCATTTAAAACATTTGTCGTTGAAAAATCTATCATTTCTAAAATCATCGTCAACCAGTCATCGTATCTTCGAATTCTTCACATCATCGTTTATGTTCATCGTTTATTTTGCAAATCAAATCGAAATTCGTTTATAACTTCAGAAGAAATACAATTAGCTTTTTGGAAAGTCATTCATGACATCCAATCAACTGCATTTAGAGATGAAATTTATCGACTTCAAAAGGGAGAAATTTTAAAAACAAGTTTTGCAAAAATTATCGCCATTTTTACATGAAATCCCCAGTTACAAATCAACGTTATCAATTCTCAGAGTTGGTGGCCGGCTAGCAAATTCATCGTTATCGTATGACGACTATGTCTTAAGTCTACAACAAAAAACAAAGTGGTTCAAATCATGCAACAATATCGAAGAAGGAAGATTGGTCATCGTTCATGAGGATAATTTACCTCCACAGCATTGGCTACTCGCTCGTGTTATAAAAACTATCCCTGGTCGTGATGGAAAAATCCGAGTTGTAGATGTCAAAACGTCTAAAGGAACTTATCGAAGGTCTATTAATAAAATTGCTCCCCTTCCAATCGACAAAACTGATTGAAAGTGCCCTTTCAATGGGGGCAGTATGTTTGGTCATAATTTTATTTAGGAAATTTATTTGTATTATTGTTATTTGTATTTTATCATTTATATATTCTTAAAGATTTAATTCCTTTAATTCTCCTTTGTTAAATCTTTGATATTATAATAACTATCTATTTTTTATTGTACATTAATTGTTCTCTTGCTCTTGCTGAATTTATAACAGTAAATCCCTATTTACTTTGTTTTAGATTTTTAACTTTAGCCTTAGCGCTGGCTAGAAGATTTGTAAATAAACATTCATATTTTAACATTGAAGACAAGAACTAGTGTTTTCAATTTTTCGTTATACAAGAATAATGCGATATTCTACTAAAACGGCTAATACCAAAGACGTATCGTGTAATATTATTAAAAGCTATTTTCAGTTTACTCAAACTAGAAGCATTACAACCAGAATATAGTTCACAGCCATATAATAAAGTAGGTATTAGATATGTTTTGGCCAGAAGCATTCTAACCTCTAGAGGAATAAACCATTGTGTACACCACAAGTTCCTTAGCATTCCATAAATTTTTCCAGTTGTAATACTGACGTGGTCACTCCAGAGCAGATGTTTATTAAATGTTACACCAAGGATTTTAAGAGTATCAAAAATATTAATTTTTGATTGACCCAAAAAGACATCCGGTATATAAGGAGTACTTTTTCGCTTCTTCGAAATAAACATACATTTAGATTTACTAGGATTTAGACAAAATCCATTTGATGAAGCCCATACTCTTATATTTTCCAGATCAACATTGATTTTGTGTACACAATCGTCAATGTTCGAAACTTCGCAACCGATGTAAAGCTGCACATCATCAGCGTACATCTGAACATGGCAGTAGACTAATTGGGTTGGAAAAGTCCAGCTGCGTTAAATCGCACGATCTTGGAGACCTATTCACGGGTCCGAAACGTGAAACTATGCTGTTACTAAACGTTTCCTTCAATATATCAATTGTGGCACTAGCTGTGAGACATTTTGCACCGTCTTGTTGAAACCACAGGGCCTGCACGTCATGGTTGTTCAATTGATGAACGAAAAAGGGAGTAATCATGGATCTATAGCAGTCAAAATTGACCAATGATTCCACCAGCCCATAAACCACACCAAACAGTCAGTTTTTCTGGATGTAACGGTGTCTCAACATACACTTGAGGATTATCATCACTCCCAATATGGCAGTTTTGTTTATTGAAGTATCCATTTAACAAAAAGTGAGCTTCATCGTTAAACAAAATTAACTTATGAAAATCGGGATCAACGGCAATCTTGTTTTGGGCCTATTCACCGAATCTAAAATTTAGTACAGCTTACTAATTTTTTTACAAATTTCTTTGTACTTCAGTAATATTCTTGAAATTTAGTAATATTTTTTGCTGATTTTGGCAAAGTATATTTGAATTACAGTGTACAACAGTTTTATTTAAAGTTAGTAGCGGTTACTAATTTGAATTACTAATTTAATTGTACTATTTTTTTTTTTTACTAATTTCATTGTACTACGGTTCAACAGATATGTATTGCTAAAATTAGAAAAAAACCACAAAGCTCAAAATAGTTAAATTTCCCGAGATAACAGCAAAAATTTCAAAGCCATTACGGACTGTTTTTTTTTGGGGTATCAATATCGGTATCAAAATTTTTCTTTGCGCAAGTATATCATTATGTGTGGAAATATTTTGCAATTTTAAAATTTGTGCATTATCATCGGTGCCCTGGACCTAATTTTGAGAAAAATTTTAAATTAATCCATTCTGCTAATGTATTCAGTTTGTAGTTGATATAAAGATGAAAATGTAGATTAGGAGAAAAAATCCAATACGCGTTTTTTCGAGGCATAACTTTTTTCTCGAATTGAAAAAAGTATGCAGTTTTTTATATATATCGAGCTTAAATTGTTGCATTTTTAAAACACAAAACTTTGTATAATTTTGAATTCGCGAAAAAAATTATGCCACCAAAAAAGCGTGCTGTAGGATTTTTATTCTTAAGCCGAATTTTCATCCTTACATTTACTATAAAATCAGTCGGATGCAGAATCGATTAATAAATTTAATTTGGTTTAGACAACCGTGGAAAATGCATTCAATTTTAAAAATTTTAAATTATTTCCACACACAGATGATGTAGTTGACTAAAGGAAAAATTGAATGAAAATGAAAATTATTCAAGTTCGAGGCCATAATCTATATTTCTTTATTAGGATATTGTCCTAACAAATAATCTACAGAGTTTTTGTTTTCAAATATATTAATTGACCTCTTTCAGGAATGTGCTGATATATCTATTTCGGGTATTTTCCAGGTTCCCTTCATCAGAACACGTTTTGAAAGAAGTGACAATCCCATGCTAACATCAAGCATTCATATAACCCAGTTATTTCACTAAATGAGAACTAATATATGAGCTCGAAGTTAAAGACTATCACCATTGATCAAAAATAAATTGAAAACTTGTTCATTATGTGCAAGCTCTACTTCTCAATTCTTTCAAAACGTGTTATTGTTCTGAATTGACTTCTCCATCAATAATACATTAATAAAAGAACAACATAAAATAGTGCCTTGGGTTTAGAAAATAGAAACAATGGGAATATTGAGGAAAATGCGAAAATTTCAAAGACAAAAAACAAATCCTGTCGAAAATATTATGAGTTTTGAAATGTTGGAAAATATGAACATATGAAAATGGAAACTGTATTTAAATAGGAAAATAGGACATACACCAAAATTCTTTCAAAAACTATGTAAAAATTCTTGAAAATATTAAACTTCAAGAACATTTTATTTTTCAAGAAAATTCAAAATTTTAAATCAAATTAGAATATCAAACAAAGGAATGCCAATATAAATTTGAACAGTTTTATTCTATGCAGAGGGTTACAAACATTATTACAGATTAAAAAATGTTATATTGTTGCGAAAATGATAGTATATGTATATGAACATTCCCATAATGGACCATACGCTCTAACTATTGAAACAATTCGAGATAATGAAAAAAAAATCGGATGTCCCAGTAAATTTATCAATGAAAGAAATTTTTGCAATATACTGTCTCCAATTCCTTCTCGAAAGGTTATTCGAAAGGTTATTCGTATAATGAGAAATGTTAATAACTCGAAAATACCAACCAAAAGGGTAAACATTTTGTTTAAGGTTTTAAATAGACCTATAGGTTTATAAACATATTCATTTAAATTTTTTCCGACAATGCTATCGCTGTTTTAAATTTAAACATTTTGCTAAACTTTGTGAAAAGATGAATAAAATTTGTAATAAGTGATTTCTTCATCATAATTGTAATGAACAATGCTCAAAAACTTTATGTTGTACCAACTGACAATAAATTTCCTGCAAGGGGAACTTTTTGTATGGTAAACGCTTTTACCATACAAAAAGTTATGTCAATATAAAATATATCTAAAAATTAAGCTCGTGCAAGTTTTGGCGAAGCACTCTCGGAAAACAGATTTAATTCTTTGAAAGATGATGCTGATGGCAATTTCAACCCTCTAACACGACTTGATAAAAACAACCAAATAAAAAATAATACCCAAGAAGCTGCAAAAAATATTCCAATATAAAATGTCATATGCAAAAGTAACAAAGATGCCTTATAAATCGGGTAAGAAAAATTGAAAATTCAAGAAAAACAATAGCTGAAGTTAAAGAAATTGTGAAACCTGTAGGCATTGAATATAAATATGGGGAAAACATTCATAATGTTACTGCCTTTGAGAAAATTTTATTTAATATTAGAATTCGATAAATAAATTCTGCATTTTGGAGTCAAATTATACTGCTAATGTTAATCAAAATATGAAATTGGTGTTACTTACGATTAAAGAAAATATCAATAGTTACGAGAACTCAAATGATGGTAAGTTGAGTGATGGACTGAACTAATACTTTCAAAATGGTTAAAATAGCTCAATATAATACACAATGTCTTAGAGCTAATAAAAATCAACTAGATTTTTTCTTAAAACATAATTCTATTAATATTTGTATGTATTTTAAGTGAAATTTTTGCTATTGACGAATCCAAATGTAATTTGAAATTTTTTAACTTTACTCTATTTTATAAATGTAGATCTCATAATTATGGTGGCGGTGCTATAGTTATTCGAAATTATATTATATTAAATTTAAATGATTGAATTATATTTCTACTTAAAATCTTTTTTGTTTTTTTTTTTTTTTGTAGAAGTTATTTATAACTTTTTTTTTCTTAATTTTAATAAAAGGTTTAATTGATAGTATCATTGCCGTGATAGGTGCAAAATCAATTAAAATATTAATTGATTCAATAATTTTTTTAATTGAAACCAGTTTTTAGTTTTTTCTGTGTATATTCAAAACAATAACTTGATGAAAAAAATTAAACAACATATTCAATTTTTTTTTATAATTTAAAAACTTTAACAAGAAATATAAATGATCACAATCGGTTGTACGGTTATGCAATAGAAAGCATTTTACCTTACAAGGGACTATTGATTTAGGCATTTAATGATTTTTTAATACAAAATATTTTTTTGGGCATTTATCACGTTTATGTATGCCACCCTGTTGCAAAATATTAAGCTTCGGAAAACTTTATCTAAACTCATAACGAGCATGAAAATTGCAAAAATAAAAAATTCGAGTCCACTTAAACATAACAGAGAATAATATATGTGAGTTTGAACCTGATCCGACCAAACCTTTAAGTACAAATCCCCCCAAAATGTATGATTTTTTTCAAATACCACGAAAAGTTGAGCATGCACTGACATGCTTTTTTATACTGGTAATGCCCATTTCAAATACTTTTCATTAGATACCAAATTTATATATATTTTTTTTGGAAGAAATATGAACACGTCACAAAAAAAATTAAAATAGTGTAATTTTTACCCAAATTCCATTTAAAAAATAGGGGTCCCTTAATTTTTGATTTTTATAACATATTCAAATTTCATCGCAATAGGAGGGAACCCATGAACGGACGGACTCTGATTGTAAGTAAACTTTATAGATTGAAACTACCCTATGGGGAATGAGGAGTCAATTGACCTAAAAGTGACTCGTTAAAGATTGACTTATCACAGGACTGCTATAATTTAATACTGAAGTGGGTTAAGCAGTGCCAATTGTCCTAAAATTACCAATACTATCATATTAGAGTTACCACAAAATTGCATTTAAATATATTCCAGAGCACCGTGTAAAATGCATCTAATTTGCAAAAATCTAAATTATTTACATACAAAGATGATGTACTTGGCAAAAGAAAAAATTTGATACCCATATTGCCCTATTTAAAACGAAGAGTTACCACCCCATTGCATTTTTGGTCAAAACGCGAACTAGCACGAATTTCAAAAAAAGCTGAGACCCGTATTTAATTAAATCGACTAAAGATTAAAATATATTAATTCGGCGTTTTTATTACAAACAACCCCGAACAAAAAATTCAAAACACTTTTTTATTTACAGAATATCCTTAAAAAAAGGACATGGATGATCGTCCTTGGACAAATTGTATATACAGTTGGAAGCGCCTTAAAAAACCCTTTCTTATGATACCCATATTGTATATGTTGGTAAGGAAACAGATTCTCAAATTAACAAAACATGCAAAAATAGACCCATTTTTAAAATGGTCCAGCTCACGAGAGGAGCTGGAGCTGGAGCCGAAATATTTTAAATGTCATCTTAAAAAAGTCCAAGGTTCATTTTTAGGAGGGTACATCGAGCACTTTTTTTTTGTGAGTCGCTCTAATATACATACATATAAGAAATATTTAAAAAAAAATCATTACAATCGTGTTTTTGTTCCACATATGATTTTTTTTGT
Organism: Delia radicum; assembly: GCA_021234595.1. Taxonomy (NCBI): domain Eukaryota; kingdom Metazoa; phylum Arthropoda; class Insecta; order Diptera; family Anthomyiidae; genus Delia; species Delia radicum. The sequence goes on from CM037853.1 coordinate 139,027,321, forward strand.
CGATACCTGGAAATTATTTTTGTATGGTAGTATAAATTTTTTTTTGTCGCCTACGGCCGTTGTTCGACTAGTCGAACAGTCGTTCCTGGGGAAACGGTCGGAGATACAGAACTTCTGACAACGGTTTTGTATGGTAATTGGGGCCTAATTAGACCCAAAAAGTACTTTTTAGTTTCCGATTCGAACATTTTTGCATTCCGGCCCAAAATAAGTTAAACAATAGTTCAAAATTCACTTTTTAATGAATCCGTTTAGCTAGATGTTTGCTGAACACTCAATTACTACAAAAATTACTGTTAGTTAGTTAAATATTTCAAATAGACGTTTAACAAAATATTCAACTAACTTTTTTTTTCTGTTGTACCTAATATGTACGTTGTAACGAATCATTTTTCTCTATCTTGCTTAGTTTCCGAGATACAAGGTGGCGCAAAAGTAATCCTCCTATCAGAAAATGCTATAAATTTTGCGATTGGCCCCTAAGGTCAGTTCTGTTTTGACATTTGCGTAGTAAACACATGCGAAATACACGTAAATAAACAATGTTACGCTACACTACTCCAGAACGCGGAATATTGGTGACAATTTATTTGACCAATAATCGGTCGGTGACTTTGGTACAACGTGAATTTCGTCGCAGATTTCCTGGCCGTCCAACGCCTACTGGTGAAACACTGCGACGTTTAGCCGCTCGCCTCGAAGAGACTGGCACAACACGAGATGCTGCCAGGCGTGGCAGACCCCGGAGTAGCCGTTCTGCAGAGAATATTGCTGCTGTAGCCGAGGATGTCATGGAAGCGCCGTCGACATCGACCAGACGACGTGCCACGCAAATGGGTATCAGTCGACGGTCTTTACAGCGAATTTTGGTACAAGATTTGAAGATGTTTCCATACAAAGTCCAGACGGTGCATCAGCTGTTACCTGCTGACCGCCAATCGCGTGTAACATACGCCATCCTTAATAACCACCAAGAGGAAGATGATTTTTCATCAAAATAATCATGAGTGATGAGGCCCTTTTCCATCTTAGCGGGTACGTAAATAAGCAAAATTTACACTTCTGGGGCACTGAAAATCCGAGTGTAACCCACGAAGAGCCATTACACCCGCTCAAAGTCACTGTATGGTGTGCTGTTTTCGCTGGAGGAGTCATCGGACCTTTTTTCTTCGAAGACGTCGCGGGCCAAACGGTTACTGTGAATGGTGAGCGCTACAGAGCAATGATCAACGAGTTCTTTTTGCCGCAACTTGATGAATTGGGATTTGAAAACATGTGGTTTCCAACAGGACGGTGCAACGGCACACACTGCACGTGCCACAACCGATATGCTGAAGGATGCATTTCCCGGGCGCCTAATCTCCCGTTTTGGCGATTTGCACTGGCCAGCTAGATCGCCTGATTGACCGCTCCTGACTTCTTTTGTGGGGCTTTTTGAAGTCGCGGGTTTATGTCAACAAGCCTCAGACTCTTGCAGCTCTTAAAGACAATATCCGTCAAGAATGTGAGGACCTATCGCCGGAAGTTTTGGCCAAAGTGATGGAAAATGCCATAAAAACGGCTCAAATGACAATTAACTGTGGCGGCGGCCATTTACATTGACATCATATTCTCGACTTGATGTAAAAAAAATTAAAATATCAAATAAAAATAATCTACAAGAAGAATCAAAGTTTTTCATTTTTTTTTAAATTACAGCCAAAAAACATCGGACGATTATTTTTGCGCCACCTTGTATAACATATTCTATGATTATAAAATTAAATATATAAGAAAGTAAAGACATTTACAAGGAAGACTGATAGCGGATACACGAAAAATAATGATTTGAAAACAATTGTGATTTAAATTAACTAGTAAAATTTTTAAATTTGAGAATCACGAATTACTAAAATTTAGGTCGAGAAATTAGTTCAAAAACGGTTTAAAGTTTTTCTGTTTCTTTTATTAATAACTTTAGCTACAGAAATTGAATATGTTTAATAGACTTTTGAACTAACTTTTTTATGAGTGCAATATTGAACGTTTGACATAATTAAGAACTATTATTATATTAGTTTGGATACCAAGTTTAATCAATATGCAAATAACTTCAAACACTTAAAAAACTTTACTAAATTTTCGATTAAGTTTGAAAATAATTTGGTGTGAATATAATTTCCTTTGTGATATTGTGTATAATTTCCATATTGTTTATTTTATAATAAGTTTATTTTTTTTTAAAGTTTATTTCCATCATTAAATTAAAATTATATAGAAAATGTTGTGTAAGCAAAAATTTAACATTTTTCATATTTTTCATGGTTTTCTTTTTTATTTATTGGTTTTTTCCATTGGCAAAAAATGCACAATATACGCATTTGAAAGGAAGTCACATTTGGCATAACGGAAATAAATCATAAAATAATATTAACAAAAAATATTTTTATACGAGTATTTTATTAGTGAAAAGGTTACACTTTTGATAACCTTGACTAGTTTGCAAATTAAAATGATGGAAAAAGGATAATAGTGGTTTATTCGGATTGGATGGGTGATTATACTATTGTTCGAAATTAAAAATAAAGTGAAATTTGAAGCATTTTTTAGAAAGAAGTGCATATCACTGAGTGCTTGACATTGTTGAATATGTATGGGAAAATGTGAAAAGGGGTCAAAAATATGTTGGGTGTCTAAAATATTTTTTTCCTACCCTAAAACAAGCAAAAGTAGTGAAAATTTTAGCTAAAACCATTACTAAAAACAAGTTTAAAATTGCTTTGCCAAAAAAACTGCTGAAGTTTTCAGATTATTTGCTAAATAATAATAATAATAAGATAGAATGGCAATAATTAATATACGCATTATAACATTTTAGTTATGAATATTATGATGCGAGCCAGGATATTGAAGTTTTAGATTATTTGTTTTCTGTTAAACAAAAAAACCATGCAAAATTTATTTATTATTTAAAAAATTTCTTCATCCGCTAACTTAATCCAGACTTTTTCTAATGACAGGTCCTTAAATACATGTTTAAGAAATTTTTTAATTAATAAATAAACATTGCCCGGTTGTTTGTTCAGCCTGTACACGAATAATGTTTTTATTTTTTTATTTTTTGATTAGAATTAGTTCAATTCTTCTAATTTTGTTTTTTAATACTCACCGGGTAAATAAAACAATACGGGTAAAGCATTGATCTTTTTCCTTCAAAATTAAAGTTATAATTTGGGTAAATCTGCTACCACTTCTACATTGATCATCTGAAGATTTCTTTCGTTGACGCGAATAGAAACAGGAAAGGAACTGTCAGTGGATAAAGTCTTCATTAAATTAGCGGAAGCACAGTTTTTTGTTTAAAAAAAAAAACAAATAATCTTGAACTTGAATAATCTTGCTTCCATCATAATTTATGATAAAGGATCGAAAATAAACTTTCGGTTTTAATTTTTATACCAAGCTGGATTGCCGAAAAAACTATTCAACCTCAGACAATATTTACAATATTGCATCTATTGTACATCTGAATTTCAATGAGAATAAGCAACGTATGCATTTTTTGTGGATTTCAAGGCTGCCTTTGACAAAGTTCCACGCAAAGCATTAATATACAAGCTACATACTATGGGAGTTTCATCGAAAGTAGTCAGGTTTATAGAAAAAATTACGAAGATACAAGATTTGCTGTGTGGACAGGGAAAGAAATGTCAGGCGATTTTGCAACATCATCTGGTGTCAAAACAAGGATGTCTACTGTCACCATTGCTATTTACATTCTACCTAAATGATCTGTACGAGTTTCTAGGTAATGGCACAAATGTTGGTGGCATAAACATTAGGCTCTTGCTGTATGCGGATGACATAGTTATTTTAGCAGACAAAGTGAATGTCTTACAGCAAATAATTTATAAATTAGAGGATTACTGCAAACTATGGAACGTGGAGGTTAATTTAAGCAAATCTCAAATAATGGTATTTAGGAAAGGTGGAAAAATAGCTAGAAATGAAAAATGATTTTCAATGGAAATACAATCAGTATAACTTCGGAGTATTGTTATTTGGGAGTTGATATTGACACCGAAGATGGTGTTTACAAAGCATGTTTGCAACAAGAAATCTGGTCAGCAAAAAACAGTATCAATGTCACTTGGAATAACTTTCTCAGAAAAGGTAATATATCTCTCAAATCTAAATGGAAATTATTTCTAGCGGTATGTAGAGCTGTGCATACTACGGTGCTCAAGTATGGGGCCTTACTCACATTTTGATATTGTGGGACAAGCTATCTACTTTACTCATCAAAAAGATCTTGAGGATGCCAAACTTACCCCAACATATATCTTATGCTGGAAACAGGATTGAAAATGGGGCATCTATGCACGTTAGACTTGCATCTAAGATATGTAGCCAAAACTCTTTTGAATTAAAGAAGACCGATTACCACATCAGCTTTCAATGCAGCTTCTACAGCGCCAAATATTTTGGGTAAATAAATTAAATGTGATAGGATCAGAATTTGGTATTGCATGGACACATAATAATTAAATAAAAGACAATATTATCACAATAAAGTTAATCTACTACAGTCATTAAGAGCAAAATACCTTAACAATATAGAAACTCAAGTAAGTCAGACTAGCAGATTTTATAAAAACTTGGACACAAACGCTGGGCCAACGGTATATAACAGAAGGCAATACTCAAGAAACAATAACTTTTATATTAAAGGCTAGAAGTGGTTTGATAGAGCTAAATGGAACTAGATTTCATAGCTAATGCATCAACTGTATGTTCTCTTGTTGTAATATGAATGAACGGAAAATATACAACATTTTCTAGATAGATGTCAAGCGTTACGAGAATTCAGACCTAATGTTTTTCAAATGGTTTTACTTCAATAAATGAAATAGTGAATATTTTTAAACGGATTTAGTGTAAGATTGGAAGTTCATACCTAATTATGTAAAAACTTGTATTCGATACAGAAAATTTTATTAGATGAATTTAATCTTTAATTAAATATCATGTATATCTTGCACGTGTAATTTGTATATGTCGTCTGACGACCATATGTCAATGTCGTACTTATTTAATTTTTATTCTTTATTATATTTTTTAAATTTATGCTTAAATTTTTATGTATATTGCTTAAATAATTTTTAAATAAAAATAATATTACTACTTACTACCTTACTACTATAGCCAAAAACCTGATGAAGGGCCACATTATGAACATATCCTTGATATTTAAAAAAAAATACAACAACACCAATAACGAGAACTCATTAATTGCACGTCAGAGATCCGCAGTTAACTTTTCAACCAAACTTTGCAGATATATAGAACCATGCTTAATTAAGACATTTTTAAACTTTTTTTCGACGCTCTAGTAAAAATATAGCAACCAAATTTGAAACATGAACAGAACATTGACCTAGACAGTTGGAGAAATTTTAAAAATTTTTAATTTTTTTTTAAATTCTGTAAACAAACATTTAATAAGAATATAAGACAAAGTTATTTTTTTAAAGTTTAACCAATTTTTTTGAATTCTTTGAAAAAATATAATGGTTTTGGATCAGTTTTTTTAATTCTCATGTGACAACTCTTATAATTTTAAGGTTAGTAATATTACAATAAAACCATTTTTTTATATATATTTGAATGAAAACGGAATATAATTTTGGAATAGTTTAGAATTTCTGTATTGGATAATTTCATCTATGAACTTATTTTAGCAAAGAAATACATTCTTATAATTTCTCATCAACATAATAACCAAAAGGTTATGCTATTTTCCATTTTAAATAATTTTTTGAGAAAGGTTACCATTAAATAAAGAACAAAATTGATATTTTTTAATAATGATTTGGCATGTCAAGATGCTTTTAAATCCCTTAATTATACAAGAGGTCAAATTATAACTTTTAAAAATAAATGATAATGAGGTTCCGACCGCAGATTTCGGCCAAAAATATTATTGTCGGCATTCGGTAGTTTAAGACATTATGTACAAATTAGATAAATTAAAGAACTGTTTATATGCTTATTAGATGCGATTTTGAGTGTCAAATTTAAAGAAAAGGTAAAGCAACGAATTCAAAAATCTACAGCCAAACAATCGGCCAAATCGGAATAATTTCGCCGGCCGACTTATTTAACTTTACAACTAAACTTCAGCTTTTTCCTTAAATTTTTTACTCAAATCGAATTTAAAATTGCTCAACAAATATGTTTTCAATATTAAAATTTTACATTTCTCCAAATAACGAAAGCCGACAAAATATCACTTCTTGCCGAAGTTTTCGGTCGGACACTAGTTATATATATTATGAGATTCACGTACATCACAAATGGAAATGTCATACGGTCTTAAAATTTTATTAATTTTTTGAACACACATACTCCCACGGAGACCATATACAGTTTTACCAATTTTCAAAACCGCCAATTTTTTCAAAACAATTTAAAAAAATCGGAAAAGTATGTATTTTTGAAGAGATCTATTTTGAAAATTGTTATCGGATTTCTCTGATTCAAATAGCATTCAGTTT